>CABFOW010000592.1:169728-213330 GCA_902141385.1 Timema californicum
GGGGGGGGGGGGCTCGGTCGTAACTCGATTTGTGCGGAGCTTCCGTGACAGGATGGAACATTCCGGCAAACAGAACCAAGTTAAGTAGGGATTTCGTGGAAAAATGGTTTACCTACATACAATTGAGTTAATATTTTTAGATACAATTTTTTTTTTCCTTTGGATCACATCTCACTAACCATCTGGGCTATCCGCATGTTCAAATTAACTAGATAGAGAAGAATATAATTTAATGGAAATGTGCCCAGTTTAGCGTGAAGAGAGAGAGAGTGAGAGAGTAGAAGGCCATTCAGGAAAAAATCATCCGGAATTAAAAACTAATGACTTCTCGTCACAGTATAGCCAGATCAGACGGCTTTTTCCGTGTGCCCACCAGTGCGAGTAATGGTTCACCCTATATCTCCAAAATTCCGGGAATTTATTTTAAATCGCTCTACTTTGTCATCTGAATAGCAGCCATTTCACCACAATGGTGGGCGACTAATAAAAATTCAAAAGTGGGACTGCTTCCTTTTTTATTATTGAGAAAACATTCTAGATATAATCTTCCGACGCCAAAGTATTTCTTGATTAAATATATATATTTTCAATTTTATATTCTTTCCTTTGTTGTGTGATTTAATTTTTTGGTTTCATTGCATATTAAAAAATAATTATCAAGCATATTTTTATCTAAGTTTTAACATTTACCAACGAATATTATTATTATTATTATTATTACTAGCACCACGTCTTACTACACCCTCGGGTTATACGCACTGATGCTAAAGTATAATAATAGGGTGATTGTGAGATGAAATGGAGGACCTACAGCTTAACGTAGGATCCGAACCACGGTGGAGGCCTGGCACTGCACACATTCACAAGTTGTGATTAATACACGTCTTGAAAAAGGTGAAGGAAGGGTTTGGCAATCAGATAAATCTTTGCCAGGACCAAAAATTGATCTCCGAACCCTCAGTACGGAAGTCTGACACTTCAACCCTAGACTGCCAGGTCACCTAACATATAATAGCTTGCTTAAAATATTGGGTCCACGTACGAATTGAGTTTTTTTTAGGCATTCTACTTCGATATAGGCTAACAATATACCTGTTTTTAAAATTCTATAGCATGTATCAGTGGGAATGTGCATAAGGGCGTAATATCGTCTGACCTTGGGTATCAATAGATGGGAATTTAGGGTTCAAGTCCCAGATGTAGACCATAAATCTTACTGAAGAGGTTTATCATGAATCTTTTTTTCTACCTTCCCTCCATGCAAATGCACGTTTATATACTTCCTTTAAAGTCTACCTTTATACTCTCCATCGTATAAACGTAATTTATTAGAACTGCCCACTAAGTACAACTTTTTTTTTACCTGTTAAATTTTTAACAGTATGACTATATTATTTTATTTTAGATTTAAATTGAACAGATCGTATTTTACACAGTCAAATTATCATATGAAGAAACTTATCTGACAGATATAAAAGCTAGTAGGTCCACTTTCACTCACTTATTCATAAGTCAAATCCTGTAATCCTCAGCTGTCTTTTTTTATACATAAATATAGTAATAAAATTTCAAAATTCTATCAATTTTGACTGTAAAAAATGAATAATGGATTTTACTCAAAAGTAATGGACTGAGCGAGATAGAATGTCGAATTAACCCAAGTCTGAAAATATAATTCTAATTATTTTATAATATCTAAAGATTTTTTGTTGAGGCCATCCACAAAGTATGTGGCCTGCAAAAAACTTTTTGAAAATGCAAACCTATTTCTGAAAACCTAAGAAATGTGGCCTATTTTTCGAAACAATTGAAAGAAGAATAGAATATAATTAATGTGTGTTTAAAAAATAGCGTACCCCTAATCGTAAACATAACTCAGGGTTTACATGGTGGGGTGTGATTCACTGAGACCCCCTTGTCATATTAACATATATTATTGTATGAGTAAACTATACAAAAAACAAAATAATATTAGTGTAAAGGCAATATTCAATCCGTCAATATATAGTGGGCCTCTGACTGTCACTCACGGAACTGGGACACGGTTGGAACATAAAAAGGGTCGGATAGTAAGAATAGCAAAAAAAAAAGTTTTCCTTAAACACAATAAACAAGTAAAAACGTGAAATATTATGGTTTTATAAAAAACATTAAAGGTTTTATATTTTACGATATAGAGTCTACAATTTAATAAGGCAACACAAAACAAAATATTTGATCAGAAAACATAGCTTTATTGCTAGTGAAAAAAGTCTGAAATATTTTTTGGTTTTAAAGACGACATCCTAGCGTCGAAGTAGGATGCTGGTTCATATACTGAAGAGCCATATCAAATGCTTGTTTAGCCGGAGCGGAACGGTCGAATATGCCGAGGAGACGGAGATTCAGAGGTCGGATGTGGGAGGGTCCACCCACTGTATTTTTATTTTGTTCGCACCCAAGTGACATACCAATTCAAGTGAATATTTCAGTAGACGTGCATCAAAATCTATTTGAATACTTCAACACACGTGTGTAGACCAATGTGACTTAATTAACAGCCATTGATTTACCACAATAATTTGATTACTAATAATTGAATATTTGATTTTTTCAACCTTAGGTTTTAGAAAACCACTTTATTACTCTAACAAACGAGAATATAGAACCGTTTGATTACGTAAAAATGCCCATTTAACTAATTCAACATTAGTATATGGTCATCTGTTTCACCAACGTGTATTTATACAAGTATCGATGTTTACCAAACATTTCAATACACGCGCCTCAAAAGTCTATTTGACGTTTTAACAGACACGTATGTAATCAAAATCATTACATTCATTATCAGTGGATGTTTCCACCTCTGGGGATCGTCTGTCCCATCCTCCTCCATTCCTGTCGATCACATAAAGCTTCACTTTATTCCACGTGTCTCCAGTCCACTCCTTTATCCTCTATGTCCTTCTGCGCTTAGTCCATCCATCTCGTCCGTGGACTTCCAATAAGTCTTCTACCCATTTACTTACGCTGTAGAGATTTCTTAGGCATTCTTTACTCCTAGATACCCCAGATACTTATCCCATGCCCTAACAACTGCAACCTTTTCCTTTCAAGAGTTTCTTCAAGTGATATTACCTCTAGTTCATTCCTAGCTGTTTCGTTTCTTATCCTATCTCTTCTTGTAACATTCTCAAAAACCTCTCAGTAACCTCATATATGCAGCCTGCAATATGGTTAAATCTCTCATTAGTGTCCAGGTTACAGAGCCATACGTCAATATTGGTTGATGGTACGCATAATACAGACATGTATCGACACCTATGTGACTACTTCGAGAGACACTTAATGTTACACATTAGAATTACAAAGGTAGTTCCCGACTGCTTCTTGAGTATAGCACTATCTGGGATAGCGATTCTAAATCTTTTTCAACTCACATAATTGATTATTAATTTATTATTATGTGGATTATCATCATTCCTAGGATTTGTACCTAAGTGTTTAGTTATTCAATTATTAAAATTTCAAATTCATATAATATATTATTAACTATTATGGCAATATGCACCTTAACTACACTTTTATCATCTAATAATTAGTTACTCCACTTTCTTAACTAACTTAACTCAGTTAAAATGAAATTTCTTAATTTTAGTTGACGCATATAACAATATATTAACCACTATTACTTTAATCTACCTAATGGGTTTAACTTTTATTACTTGTATGATTAAAATAAAATAAATTATTAAGTTAAATAAACAAGTAAAATTCAAAGTTTTAAATAAGGTGTAATCTAATAGCTTCAGCCGCTTAACGATTATTTATTACTTCAGATTTGCTTTCTAATATAATTTTATTAAGGCACTAAAATTTTCAAGGAACACCACCAGTTTTTCAATGAAAGATTTTATGTTAAACATAACTATTATTAGGGTTGTTCTTAAAATCTCAATAACTATAATTTTAACAATTGTGCTATTTAAAAATTAATATTGATAGTTGATATAAAAATATATTTATTTTTACCCCACAGTATTTTTCTCGCTCGTCGCTTCTTTTAGATCTTCCTCCAAAATCCCGTGTCTCACCCGCTGACCCTTCATGAAATATAAGTGTGTCATGGCACACCAGTTGAAAAACAGTGATCTAGGAGTTCAAAACAAAAAATTAAGAATGTATAAATTTGGATGTAATTATGATAATGTATACCTAGTCACTCCGTTCCCTTGTGGGGTAGGTAAGAAACTATGAAATTATCTTAAAAAAATAACAACTCCATACTTAATCCATCCTTACTAACTTTCTCCACACTTGGCTATCCTGGCATCCTTACTTACTTTCTCCACACTTCCCTATCCTTGCATCCATACTAACTTTCTCCATACTTCCCTATATTTGCATCCATAGTAACTTTCTCCACAATTCCCTATCCTTGCATCTATACTAACTTTCTCCACACTTCTCTATCCTTGCATCCTTACAAACTTTCTCCAAACATCCCTATCCTGGCATCTTTACTAACTTTCAACCACACTTCCCTATCCTCGCATCCTTACTAACTTTCTCCACACCTCCCTATATTTACATCCTTACTAACTTTCTCCACACCTTCCTATAGTTACATCCTTACTATATTTATCCACACCTCCCTATATTTGCATCCTTACTAAATTTCTCCACACTTCCCTATCCTTGCATCCTTACTAACTTTCTACACACTTCCATATCCATATCCATATAGGGAAAATTATCTGTAGTAAAAATATTTCAAATGTGTCAAAACTGTTTAGAGAGAATCCTACTATTATAGCCTTAACATTATCTCTTCTAAGAATCGTAATGATCAGTTTAAAAAAACATAACTTTACTGTAAAAAGTCGGCAGAAAAGTTTTACACACTTTCTTCACAAATTCAACCAAAAAGGAAGAAAAAAAGCAAACCTAAACACAATATTATCCAACCGAAAATTTTAATTGTAATTCTGAAGTTGACATATTATGAAGCCCAAAGTTTTTCAGTGAGAGGGGTGTAGCAGCATGGCTTGGCACAACTTTTTGATGCCTGGTTGTCCAATTGAGTTTTTCAAGTGGAGGTCCTGCTCAAGATTTAGCCTATTGTGTTACTTATTTTTCAGGTAGACCAGGGATGAAAAACCACTTTCCCGTAGATATGTTGTTGAGAAAGGCATCATAAACTTGATTGCATATTCAGCGATATGAGGAAACTAGTTTAACCTTCCCAACCAAAGTCTGCTAAAGAGGTTTTCTTGAGACTGGATGTGAGGGTTTTTATCACAGGACACTCCAATAATTTCTTTCGTTGAAAATAAGTTTGTTAGGCTGGAGTCTTCCATTGTATAAAAAGTGTCTCGCATCCAGAACTCAGTCCCTAAATTCTCAGGAAAGTATTCGCCAAAGTCTTCAATCAAACCCAGAAAATCTCTTATGTCGTTGACAACAGAATCATGAAGCAAGTTCATTTTCTTCTAGGAAATTTTCTAAAGATAGAAAGAATTACAGTTATCCTTTAACAACTTATTTTGTTGCAAATTGAACTTTCTTTTTTAAAGCTTTCATTTATCATGAATCATGAACGGGGCACTTTATTTACCCTGCAGATCTTTATTCAGCTCATTCAGTCGCTGAAATTCGTCAGCCATGAAAACTAGTCCGCACAGCTACTGTTCAATTGTAAATTGGTCACTTAACTCACCCTTGCTGTCACAGAGGGAAACTCTTAACTCCTTGTCTCATTTCATAAAACCGAGCAAGATAATTTTGTTTTGAGTAACATTGTCATGAAGAGGCCGATGTATAATACATAAACAAATAGATTGGATCTAATTAATATATAACCATCACAGCAGTATATCTCTACAACTGCGTTGCGGATTTGAGTAATATTGTTGAGAGAGAAAGAGTCTGCTACCAAGTCGTAACTGTTCAGGAAACGTGATCAAATTACTCAAAATATAAGCAAGATAACTGCTAACGTAGAAGTTGTCAAGTTGAAGGTTGAAAATTCTCAGAAATTGGTCTCCCACCGAAAGCAAATAGGAGAAAAAATGGGTGGAATTAACCAGATAAAAACCAACAATTAGGGTTTTCCATGAGTCCCCTATCATTTTACCAACTTTCCCTTGATAGCTGCTCGCGTAGCCCCTGAAAGGTGCTCACGTACCCCAGTTTGAGAACCGTTGATCTAGGCTTATATTGGCTAAGTTACTTTCACTTGCCTCTCTTGTAAATTTAATTATAAAGTTAATACAGGTTTTATCCACACCAGTGGTGTTATTCTCGCAAAATACTGTATACAGGTGATGGGGAGGTTTTAGCTCAAATCTCTGCCTAATGTGCAGATGTGGTTTTTCACCTGTGATTTAGTACTGTAGATTTTCCATAACCTCTCCGTGATAGTTCAGGCGTGTTTCTTTGACTTAACCTCCTCATATACGATGGCCACATTTTCTTAGCCATTTCTTATAGTATGGTCCACGGACTACCAGGGGTCCATGGTGGCCTATCTAGGGTTCCGCAGGATGCCAGGAAGTTTAGTAATAATGAGTTAAAGAATGTGGATTACAGATAAAACAAACATTTGAAATTTAAACGATTATATATGAAATATCCATAATTTGCCGTATTTCTTTCTTCGGTAGACACAAGTCACATAGAAAAGGATGTCTTTACCAACCTAAGTCAACAAACCTGAAAAAATATTTATCAAAAATTTTAGAATATTTAGTATAATAATCAAAAACTATTAGAACTTAATAGTTCAATGTAAATGTATGTTGATTTTTTTCAATATTTAATATTTCACTAATTTTCGTATTTTACTTACACTCCTAAAATGTAATTGCCTTTTTTTTTTGTTCTTGCGTTATTTTTAAACCCTCCACCCCTAATCCCTTATCCCAGGGCCCCAGAGGCACCTCACCTAGGTGCACTTAACTTCAATTTGGTGGCTCTCTATCGCAAAAATTTTGAGAAATACTGGAGGCGTCACTCTCACAATAGATTAGACTGCTAATTACGAGGGTATCGAAGTTCTAATCTCGGTTGGGTGTACTGATTTCTACTCTCGCTCCACGCAAATGCGGGTCCACTTCCTTTAATTTTTTTTTTCCTTTCTAACACATTTGGTGAAATTAGTACTTAGGCATACAGCTCGAACGGTTATTAAAACACAGCGCTAAGAAAATAGCTTAATTATCATAAACTAATATAATTAACCGTTAAATAACCCTTATGTTAAAATAAATAAACAAATTGAGCTACAATTCATAACAAATGTTAATAAATAGAATGGAAGCACGTCCAAAATAGTTTTCTACCCATTGTATGTTGTTCTTTATTTTGAGGCACTCTGTAGTCTCTGTATTGCCACACGCTTGCTCCAGATTCAGAGAAGAAATCCGAGACTTCGTTTCCTCTTTGAAAGAGCAAGAAGGTTCAGACCAGAAGCGAAGAACGTGTAAAAGTGATATTGTAGGTTAGCAGCCAAAAAGGCTGTTTGAGTGAATGTGGTGTTGAGGTTTTTCCCACGTGGCAATGCCACCCACCTGATCGATATGTAAAGTAAAACCAAAGCTGAATTATTATTATTATATTTTTTTCTTCTTCACGTATGGTTTATTTTTTATATTCATGAGAAAACGCACTCTAAAAACTCTTTCCAAGTTAATGTTAGACTTTTGAATGTACCCTTCATTTACTCTGAGAGGTAGAGAGATTACCTTGGATTGTTCCTCTATGGCGTATCTTATAGGATAGGGTCATAGTATAGTCGGTTCAGATAAGACTACTCCCATTCAGGCTAAATGGAGTGTACTTATAAAGGTAGATTTTAAGTACATATGAAAGAAGATTTTTAAATACAATGTTATAAATACATACATACATTTGCTGAATGTTATTTAGTAAATATACAACTATCTGAAACCATATTTAATACATATCTCTCACAAGACATCTTGTGAATGTGGGGAATGCCAGGCCTCCACCGTGGTTCGGATTCCACGTTAAACTGTAGGTCCTCCATTTCATCTCACAATCACCCTACCATTACACATTAGCGTAAGTGCGTATAACCCGAACGGGTAGTAAGACGCGATGCTAATAATAATAATAATAATAATACATATATATACTAAATATGTTTTCAGAAAGTATTAAAAAAACGTAAGGTAATACATAAAGAAACAAATGGATCATTATAGTATTGTAATTATATTTACTATTGTTTTAATATGAAGATATTATAAGTAAGTGTCTACATTTTTTTATTAACGTTTATTAATACTTGTTCGGGCTATAGTGCATATGTGATAATTACTCTAATGGGGTGGGGTTGAGGGTGGAAGAATTTTATCATTAATCTAACAGAATAATTGTCGCGGGAGGAGAGTGGAAACCATTTAGGAAAAACCATCCTCAGTAGACCTAACCGAGATTCTAACCCCAATCTACCCGCCATCAGGAAGCCAGGATAACACGAAAGTAACGCCTTAAGCCGTTCGGCTACTTAAGCAGGTGTTTAAGAATTATTTTGTTCCTATGTCTCTTCATTTATTAAACGTAACACAAACTCTTGTGCAAAATAATAATATCAATAATAATAATAAAAAAAGCTATTTTTATTACAACCGTGTGTTTGTGTGGAATATTTGAAATTACACTAACCTGTCTTTGGCCTTGAATTTTTATGAGTGTGGTTTTTAATTCTCCTATCCAAGCAAATACTGTGTTGTTATTGTTGCTTGTGGGAGACGTATCAGTAAATGAATTTCAATAAGTTTGATAACAGGGTTACCAAACTTATGAGCTATGGTTTCCTATTATCACAATATTAGTGTGCACGTGGGCTAAATTAATGTGAAGCTCATTTAACCTAGTGAGTCAGTAATGGAGAAGTCACGGCTTTAATCCCAGCCAGATGCACTGAGAGTATCTTTTCCTAAATTATTTTGCATTCTACGTCCACGAAAATATCCGCTCCATCATCTTAACCAAAATGTATATATATACTTATATATATGTATATGTATATGTACATATATATATTCAACGCGCCTTACTACCCATTCGGGTTATACGCTTGAGTACTAATCACGCTAATATACTGTAAATTGAGAAGGTTTAATATAAAGGAAGTGAACCACATTTGCGTGGAGTGAGATTAGAAAACCATTTAAGGAAAACAAAACCAGTTCATCCAACCGAGATTCTAACCTAGATCTCCCCGTTCTCGGCAGTCTAGCTCAACTTAACTAAAATATGTATGAGCAGTAAGACGTAGTGAAAAATCCTGACTCGTTTTAAGATATTATGTGCCTGGGTTATAAACATATTGAGCATCAAACTTATGATTTTAATGTAGTTGGCAACATTTTTTCCCATAGCTATTCCCGATAACCACTGTAAATAAGGTTTTATTCAAATGCTATATTTTGAATGTTGATGTAGTTGCTAAGACTTTATGTAATATACTAACGGCCATAATTTCAATTTATCAATTAAGGTTTCAAGCCTTATGATACAAGAAATAACTTTTGGTTTTCGAATACTCTATAATTAAGACAGTGAAATTTATTGAAGTACATAGTATTTAAAAGGAGAAATCTGTGTATCCTTGAACATTTGGATATAACTTTTTATTAACGTACACAGAAATTCTTCTTTGGGCATCCTCGCAGTCATTCAACATTATGACGTAACTTTGTCAGACTATTAACATGCGGGAGGTGGTCAAAAGATGAAGTCACGAATTTAATTAATGTGCTTAAGATAAGATGCAAGAGAGCAATAGCGATGGTAATTATTATTTAAGATTACATAAAAAAATCAGCTAAAATAAATATAATATTGGTTCATAATGTAACACGTATGAATCGATGTATTGGATTGAGCCACGACACAGCGTTATAATTTGAAAATATTCCTCAGGAGAATGATCTAAAATATATGTGTATCTACTATAAAATAAAATATTTTGATAATCAGCTGTTTAAAGCTAGCCTCGTAATGCATCATGGGTCAATATACAGTTTGTGAGCTGCTGAGCCACTCAAGCAGATTATGATTTCTATTTTCGGTGAGCGTGTGAATCAGGCTTTAGTTTTCTACATAGGCCTATAGCAGTAGCCTCAACCTTTTTTAAATACATATATATTTGGCATAGAAATACTTTAATTTGAACAAGATTTTTGTTTTATTTTTCTTTAAATAGTTTCTACACCACGTCTTACTACCTGCTCAGGTTTTGCTCTTATGTACTAACTACGCAAACGTGTAAGGGACGAGAAAGGCTTAAATTAGAGGAATTTTATACGTATTTGCGTCGAGGGAAAGCGGATAAGCTCATTTGGTAAATACCTCTCTCAATAAACCCAACCGGGATTCAAATACTCATCTCCCCTTCATCGGCAGGCCACTCTTTAGTGAGAATGACCCCTTGAACCATTTAGCCACTGAAACGGGCCAATTTCTATTTAAATTCCACTATGCCTATTACCAGAATGAAATAACTGTTTAAATAACTATGTTTAGAAAATTAAACTAAAGGCATCTAATGAAGGAATATTTTATTTATCTTCTCGAAAAAGGTTTTCGATATAAAAATGTAATAATACGAACCTAGCTGGCGTTCCCTTCTAATAACAACATTGAACACCATTTTGATTTTTTTTTTAATCTAATATAAGTTATTTATGGTAAGTGACAATTTTATTTCCATATTAAACATTATGTTTAGTTGAAATGCATTTAGATTTTATTTTTAAGTAATAATATAGGAATTGTGTGTATTGTATTGAATAAGAAATTATATTGTGTAATAAAAGGCCATGAATTAAATTTATATGTAAATTAGTAATTAATATTCATATGACTGATAATATGTTGATTTTGATCAATATGCATCTATCATAATAATAATAATAATGTTGCGTCACCCAGGAGACGCCCGAATGTAATAATCGTACATCCTTTCCGTCGAGGCTTTTCCCATGTCCCAATGAAATGAGGTAAGGTGAGGTAATGGTGGTGGTGAGTTTGAGGGTGTGGAACCAGTGGAAACACTTAAACTTAGCTTAAGTCTAACTAACAAAAACCCTGATGACCGTCGGGGTAATTCTCCTATATGTAAAAGTACTCAAGGAACCAGCCGGAAATTGAAACCGGGATCCTAGACTCGTATCTAGGTGCAATGACCGCTTACACCACGGGGCCGGTCATAAGAAAGATGAATAAGGCACACCTTATTCAGGCATGTATATAGGATTCAATTTCATGGGGCCGGGGAGAGGGTTGGGAAGCCGGAGGGGTGGCGAGGCACTCAGATATAGTTTTATCAATGTGGCCAGGCGCGTACGATAGCTAGGGCTCAATTCAGAAGAAATGGGGTAAAGAGGGCTAAGAGCTTGCTGTTCTTAAGGTGGAAGTGTAGGTAATGCGCGTTAACGCTAATATTTTTTGCAATTTTTATATGAAAACTTTTTTTTAGCCAAAATAAATCAAATATTTTTCCTGTAGCAACATAGAGAATAACTTTTCTTCACAAAGTGATATCAACAGTTCTTGAATAGTTGACAAGGGTGCCCTGATATTAAATGGCATATTTTTTTCTTCATTTAAAATTTTCTCCGTCTAATTTCGATATAATCACGATAGATATTCAAGAACTGTTGATATCATCATGCGAACAAAATTAAACTTTAGGTTTCTGCTGGAGCAATATTTGATTTGTTTGGCCCAAAAAAGTGTTTTGTTATAAAAACTGTAAGCACTCTGACCTTTTCTCGCGTCTCCTAAACTCCCACTTTATTAATTCGTCCCACCCCACATAAAGTACATAATTTAGGTGGGTAAAACATCTCGAACAAGACGTCACACCGTAGTGGGTTTTTCTGTTATAAAACGGTAAAATTTAAACCAGTAAAACTAATTAGAAATAATTTTAAAAATTTATCATCATTGAAAAATAATTATTTTAAAATGAAAAAAATAAATACTAGACTGATCTCGTTTTTGTTGTTTTGGAGTTAATAATGCAAATACTCGCATTTCGATAAGTTATTTTTTTATATTTCGAGCATGACGTTTTTCTAATATCCAGGTTGAGTGGAAATAGTATGGTCTCTTAAACAAATAATTCATCGAGAATGATTCGTGACTTCACAGGCTACCAAAATAATCAGCTGCTGCCAACACATATGATAATAATACATGATTCATACGATCACTTACGCTTCATGTATACAATTTTACGATACTTCAAAGATAACTCAATTATATCATATATTTATTTAATATTTGTT
Organism: Timema californicum; assembly: GCA_902141385.1. Classification (NCBI taxonomy): domain Eukaryota; kingdom Metazoa; phylum Arthropoda; class Insecta; order Phasmatodea; family Timematidae; genus Timema; species Timema californicum. Next base: position 182,034 of record CABFOW010000592.1, read on the forward strand.
TGTCTTAAAAATGTGAATTGTAATTTTAATTCTACATAATAAAAGTTATTAGTTGATAATTCGGCGTAAGGGAGCTCCATTCCACCAGGGACCATCTTGGCTACGTGCCTACACCAATTCTTTAAAAACTTTGCTACGTTATTTTAACTATACATTAGAACTTTATTAATCTTAACCAATTGGAACCGAGTCTTGTTCGGATCGGCGAAAATTCTGATTAAGCGGGAAAATACAGGGACACAGTATTTTCACGAATTTTAAATTACAGTTGAAAGAGTTAAGACAAATTTCCATTTATTTAACTGATGTATAGCACGCTAATGTAATTATTTTTAACTACAGGAAAAACACATCGTGTTGACTAAAACATGTAAACATTAACATTTATTAACAGATTTCACTATTTCTTACAGTTCTCTTTTAACTTTGAGCATATTAAAAAATAAATATATATATATTTAATTTGTATTAATTTTTTCCTCCGTTTTCCTAAAAGTGTGTTTCGATTATCAATAATTTTGGACTACCGGGTTTCGGTCCAATGGGGTCTTACTGTACCTTCTATTATCTGTCAAGATGACATCACACATCTACTATCCCATCTACTTTATTTCGCTACTGCCAATAGCTTAGCGGTATTTCATGTCCTCTAAAGAGCATGGTTTATCAAACCTTTTGCATTCAAGCGTCACTTGGATATCAAGAGTAATATTTGAATCTTTCATTTCTAAAAAAACTAGCTATAAAATTAAAATTAAATAAGAATAAAGCAAACATTTTTAATTGGCTACTTTTTGTTGACAATAATTATTTTAAACAATGAAATATTTAAAAATTTTTTTTTATAAAATACCCATAAAACATTAATTTTATGATAATATGAGTTTACGCCTGTGCGGTTTAATGGTCAGTTTTTCTGGCTACAAATACATAGGTCAAGAGTTCAAGCCTTGGTGAGGACAAACTAGGAGATGCTTGAATGAAAAAGTAACCGCGTCGATCTAGAAAACTGAAATTAACAGTTGGATATTTAGTTGTGCTGATCACATGACATATATCTATAGAAGATGGTACTATCCTTGCCAACATATAGCGGTCATTCAGCCGATATGGATCGATTTCAAACTTACGCCATTGAGTTTTTTATGTGCTTACATTTGATTACGTATATACTGCCATTAAATATATTTTTAAATTGCGTAGAATACCGGTATATATGTTCACTAGTCATAGGAAAGGATGAGTTTGTTTCCCATAACATTGATGGTTCAGGTTAAGGCCTATTTTTGTGAGACACAGGGGCAAGCAATTTTAAAATACCAATAGAACTTTATAATTGCTGTAATTGGGGATGAATTACTTTTCACACGGATATTCAGCTGAAAACGTCACTATCACTTGTATTGCTTCATTATCCAAATAATTTTTCACTGCTAACCTGAACTTTATTGATTCGGTGGGTCTGAACAATAATAACCGTTTCATTGACATAACAATTCCGCGACCCACTTCGGTGGTGGCATAGTCTAACGCGCTACTCTAGCAGTAAACTAGACTGACGAGGACGGTTGGGTGTACTGAGGGTGGTTTTGCCACAAAATGGTTTTCCATTCTCCCTCCACCAAAATGTGGGTACACTTCCTATAAATATAACCTTCTTCATCCTAAAAACCATTAATGTAATCAGTACACAAGCGTATAACCCGATTGGGTACTAAGACGTGGTGCTAAAAAAATATGTTGCGCCTCACAAACACCCTCTTGTTACGTCAGTGAGGTGCGCCCCACAGTTTGAGAATCACCTTATGAGAGTACTGGACTGTGTTGTGCGGTAAACATGTTCTTGGGGTTGAATTAACCAGTAGAAGCTCTTTGTAAACCATGTCGAAGGAAATGGACAAACCTAATGGATGGAATGTGTCGTCATTCTCGTGTTTGTCTCTCGCTATTCCCTGCTGGTAGCTACTGCTCTTAACAAGATGGCCCGACCACACACTCACTACCTTGTTTAAAACAAATAGAAGATAGAACTCGAACCTTTGTCACCTATAGTTAGAGAGTTAGAGTTTAGTGAGACTTAATACACACTAACATATTAATGTGATAAAGAATAAACACAAGGTGGACAAGATACCAGTTAAAATAATGTGCACGTGAATTTTAAGAACACGAAAATTTAAAATTAATCATCTGCAGAAAACAAAAACCGGTATTGTTTAAAAATATATTAATCGCCCTACACACTTCAGTTTAAGTTGGTCGATTATTATATGTTTTTTATAAATGCAATAATAGACACAATATATTTCTGAGAGTATAAACATCATTATTTAAAACTTTACCAAAATTCTAATGACGCTAAAGAAACAACAAACACATCGGTAATTTTAGACATCTTATTAATCTTCTTAACATATCTTTATATAAACGTATTTGATAGAATGTTCAGCTCTACTTTTGAAATTCATAACAATATATTTAATTATTTATGATTTAAGCCAGGAATGCTACCTTAGTGAAAATACTAATGTTATACTACAGTTATATTTTATGATATATATTTTATCAAAAATTAGTATATCAAATGTTTTTATTCTTAGAATATATAACTATGAAATATATTAAACTTGTATTAAGAGTCTGTTTACGATCGTTGACACTTTTGATAACCTATCTAAAATAAATTAAATAATATATAATTATTATTATTATTATTATTATTAGGGTTTAAAGGCCCATCGACACATTGAGGTGATTTGGGCCTGAGATAATATTATAACATATGTGAAATTTTCTTAGTAAAATTAAAGATCAACTTGCTATGAAGGGTTTGATATTAATAATTATTCCAATCACTCCCCCCTCCTCTAAAAAAATGGAACTGTGACGTTTTTAGAACTAACCAATTTAAAAGAAAACGTTTTATTTATGAATTAGATAGTAATATAATATCATGGATTTAATGGCACTAAAAGCTTTAGTTACAAACGACGATAATTCTTACCAAGATAAATAAAACTAAATTATACCACATTATTAATCTTAAAAAACAACTTGTATACACCAATGACACAAAAATGCTTCATTCCTGAACATTTTAATGTTTAAAAAACCACAACTAAAACCTTAATATACCATTTTGTCAAAGCCATAGGAGAGCAAAATAATATGAATAATTTATGAGAACGGGCGTAGAACCATTATCATCTTGGTTAAACTAAACGCCACCTTGTTTTTATATATATAATGCAAATGGTGGCCTGAAGCACCGTGTGGTTGAAGACCTCTATAACACATAGTTTTTAACATTCTAGAAACAAGAGGCTGACACATAACGCTTCACTACTTAATTTGTAACACCCTAAGGCCAAGTAACACGTTGAAGACGGCTAAGCATTAAACTTGAGATAACTTCAATTGGTTTTTATTTATGTTTTAAATAAAAGAAGCGTGTTTTAGCATCCGCTATGCTGGGAGCGTGTACAAAGGCAACAGTCTCGTATTATCTGGTTTACTGGTTAGTAATGGGGGTGGGGGTTAGAGTTTGTGGTTCGAATTACAGCTGGGCGTAATGAGCTGATTTTGTTCCTAGGCGGCTACCCACTTTACTTACATATAATTGCTGGTGCACTTCTACTTATAAAACTTTCCTCATTCTTACTCATGGGTTGTTAATTAAATTTTGTGTTAAAAAGTATGAAAACAAAATTAAATTTGATTGGAACAACTTGAATATATGAAAAATAAATCTTTAAATTTATTTTTGGCTTAAACCAAGTGATACGTTTACTTAGTATATTTCTTTAAAAACATTTTTAATATTATTGTTTTAATCCCAGGTTTAATAGAAGGTAATTAATTAATACGATTATGATAACAGTAGGTTAGAACAATGATTTTTTTTCTTGGAGCATATGTATGTGGCGTATTAATTAAGGACAGCCTTATTTTAATCACCGTGTCTTACTACCTGTTCAGGTTATACGCATAAGTGATAAATACTCTAACGGGATAAGGATGAAGAAAAAAGCATTTTTGAGGTAGTTTACCCAAATTTTTGTGGAAGGAGATTGGAGAACGATTTTGTTAAAACCCCGACCCTCTAAATATATACGACCAGGATTAAAATATCTATTTCCCCGTCTTCAGAATTTTATTATTATTATTATATAGCACTGTACTAATTACACTAATGGATTAGGAATTGGGAAGGTTGAATTAGAGTAAGTACACCCACATTTGTGTGGAGGAGGAGTGGAAAACCATTTAGGAAAAACCACCCCAGTTCACCCGACCGAGATTCAAACCTCGATCTCCCCATTCTCAGCGGTTGAGCTAAACACGACTAGCACGTTAGCCAACTACGCCACCGAGGCGGGTCCCATCTTCAGAAAAGCCGTCTAACACGAGAGTGAGGCTTTAGAACATTTGGCCACTGAAGCGAGTTTAGGAGTAGCTAAAAATCATTCAATAGTTTAATGTTGGCTTATATTTCGCTCCAAGTTAATCTAATTTGTAAGCTATATATATAAAATGTTTTTTAAATAAACCTTAAATATTAATAAGTTATCTTTAGTAACCTATTTTTTTTATATTTAATCCATTTATGAATTTTGTATTGAATTAACGATTTCCATATTATTATTCATGCCTAAGTTTCAAATACATTTTGCCTCAATATAATGTGAGGTTTGTAAATGTTTGAACTTAGTTAAAATAAGTAACTTATTTTGATTTTTGCAGCCTGACTTGAAAAACATTACATCTACTATGATTCCATTCTGTGTTGTAATGAAAGTCATTATATCTACCTCATTGAAACCAGGACCTAAAAATTATGCGTATTATGCATTAAAACTAGTCTTCCTAAAATATGTGGTGGCCAATGGAGCCATCAACCAAAGGAGAAGAAGATTAATGATAAGAAACAATAAGTGAATCAATCTGAATTTATTCAACAATATTTTTTCAACTATACTTATGCAGTGCCTCTCAAATGTAAAAGGACACCCCTAACTAGGTTTCTTATCGACCATAGCCGTTTATATTTGAAAACCAGTATTATGTAAGACATGTGTCTTAAAAGTATAAGAAAAAGGATTATTTGGGGTGCATGCTAGGTCTTTCTATCTATGATATGAAGAAAGCTAACACCTCTTGAGTTTTCTTTTCACGTGTAAAAATGATTCCTTGAAGACAAAAGCACCTATCGATCAAAAATGTCTTGACATAAAATTGTGATATTTAGCAAAAAAAATTGTTTTTGTTAGTGTACATTTTGTGAAACAGAAACAAGAAATTAAAAAAAATTATATCAAGGAGTGAAGTTAGTTCTAAATGCTACAAAAGTGTGATTTATTCTGTTTTATTGTAATTTTAAGTATCTAATGGGTAATTCGAATTTTGTGAGTATTTTGCGGGTATTTTAATCATCTAACAGCAACTTACTGTACGTACCCACAAAATTAGAATTACGAAGTGATAGATGTATGCCATATGAATCTATGTATGAATACATGAAAGAAGTTTTAGTATATACTATTATATATACTATAGTCTATATATAGTATATATATAGTATAGTCTTATTATATAAAATCCAACAAAAGGATAAGATTTAAATCATCTCAAATTAGGTTAGTGATCATCTGTGTTAAAAGCATAAATGATTATGCCAAAGACTAAGATGCTCTTATTACTATAAATATATTTTATAATTTATTATTTAAATTAAATATAAATGAAAAATTGGTTATACTAAAATTTCTCTTTTTATTTCACGCACTTATAAGATCAACAGCTTTGGATAAGCAACACATTAGAGAAAACGCACTAAATACTGTATATATATTAAAATAATAGGATCAAACAAACAGTAACGAATAATATCCATGAAGGATGTGATTTTAATTTTTTTTACAAGCTTGTAGTGCCCCAGGGACAGAAAAAAAATCAATATGATTTGAAACCCAACGAACTAGAACGAAACGAAATTGTTGTCGTTGCGAGTTACATAGCTCTAAGGTCCCCAGCCATACATTTAGCTTTAGAAAAAAACATATATATGTTTGGGGATGCCTTTGAAATTATAATAAAAAAAGTTTAAATATGGATTTTACGATTATTTTTTAAATATACTAATAAGCTATTCTCCCTATAGGACAAATATAATGATGTAAAAAACAGATATTGTGAATTCTACGCGTTGCAATGGCTATTTGGAAATTGATTTTTTTTTCTAAAATTTTATTTACTTTGTTTCTTCCCGTGATATTTATCTTAGTCCTTTTACCTGTCCGGACTACCCACATATTTACACGAATGGGGTATGCATGAAAAAGAATGATAAAATGTAATACATTTATTTCCATTTGGAAGTAGAGATTATGGGAAGGCATTGGGGGGAAATTACTTCAGTCAGTACACCTGCCTAGGATTCGTATCCCAACTTGTCCAAAACCAGAAAAGCAGATCATCTGATCTTTCCATTTAGTCCACTGGAGAGGGCTAGTTCAGTTTATTTCGCGTTGTTTTATTTAACTAACAATTAATATCGTAGATTTTTGATCAATTATATGATTAGCTCTTTTTATTTGATTTAATATTTTGAGCGTTTAAATAATAATTTAGTAACAATTTAATGTAATTTTAATAGCAGTTGCTATTCCTATTTTTTGAATGAATATAATTAGTATAATAATTTTAACACATAGCTAATTTATCATAATACAAGTTATTTTTAAATCTATATTACTAAAATGAAGAGTTTGTTTGTCATGAGGATATCACGATATTTACCTCACTTAAAGCTCTAAAATTTTAAAGGTTGGTATCACCTACGGACGAACATGTGTTCCTCAAGGCTGGAATATAAAATTTTGGGTGAATTTTTTTAATTAACTAAATATCAGGTCGGAAGCAAAGCAATATTGATCAAATGGATAGTTTGTCTGTCATGATGATTGCGCAATATCTACTGCACACACAGGTCTGAAAATCTATAAATTAATATCAATTGTGTACGAATGTGTGCACCTCGAAGACTTAATTTTGAATATATATTTTAAATTATTTAAAAACCTTCCGGAAAATGATGGGTACTTCATCTAGTTCAAAAATAAATTTTCTGATAAAAAAAGAGAGACAAAAAAGAGAGCTTCCAAATTTAGCTTATATCAGACTGATACACCTATTATTAAAAATTACAACCTTTGTTTAAAGATATCACAGCAATGGAAGCCTCACTCAACACCAACTCTGGTGAATTGTTAGAAGAAAACAGCTGTTGAACTCTTTCAAATACGTCTTCTGGTCTTTTGGTTGGCTACATGGAGATACCAGAAAATCTAATGATAATTAATCTATCTGGCATAGTTCATAAGATGAATCTAACTTACTCCTCTTCCAAATATTGTTTCATATTATAAGTATTTTATAAGCGTATCCAAAGTGTGATAGGCCTATTTAAATATATTATACACCATATTATTTCATGACCTAAACATTTATTTAACCTAGTGCAGCACAATTAACACAAAATACGTAAATTATCCCTATTTACAAGTATATTAGTGTCTGAACTACAAGGAAATCTCACTCACTAGTAAATCATTTTCAGCACCAACAAGGATCGAACCAGAATCAACAAATTTACCTGTAGTCAGCCTCCTTGCCTATTCATTTTCAAGGACATTTCTTATGACGATGCAGAATACCTTAATTGTAAATATTTTCAACATTTTGTCCGCTATCCTCTCCTGATAAAAATGGTGTATCCACGTCCTACTACCCGTACGGGCTATATTCATATAATTATGATAATGGAAAGGTAGGATTTATATTAAATATATCAGAATTTTTGTGGAGGGAGAGTGAGAAACAAATGTATAAATATTATTTTCCCTACGCCTGACAGGGATTCGAATAGACATCCCCGTCACTGGGAAACCAGAATCGATGAGCCTTACATTCAGTCCACGTACCCACCATAGCGGATGAAAATAGTTTTAGTGATTCTAAAATAGGTATACATACCATAGCTTTGAATACTATATTATAATTTTTTACCATCACAACATACTAAAAATAAATGATCACAGGATCTCAACATTTCTTTTACGAATGTCTAATGTATACTGTAAATTCTGAATAGGCGCCCATTCCAAGCCACGCCCCCTGAATTAAACAAACGAACACAGCACATTTAGGTCCCCACACGTCTAAGAATACTTGTCAACCATATTTATGAGTTCTCTAATTATTAAAGACAACTCCTAGCTTATGAAAATCAACATATTTCATGTCGTTCTTCCACCCATCTATCGTTAATCTCGTAGATCCTTCCTTACTTTATTGTTTTTGTTGATTTATTTAAGTTTGTATAATTTATGTTGACAAGTTGGGCTGTGTTTTACCTTCCTACGTGTTTTACTATTTATTTAATTTGCATAAGACATAAAGTAATAAGTTCTTCATTGTATTTCTTGTGTTTCATACCTCTGCACGCATTAATTAAGGGGTCAGCCTACCAGAGCTTTAAGACGCTTCACAGATGTCCATAAATCATGTTTTGGTTAGTAAATAGCTTATTATTTAAAATGTATTGTTTATTCTAAAATGGAGTTGAAAAGAACCAAGGATTAAAAACCGTCCTTTTTGAGTTTTGTAAATATTGAAACGAATCGTAAAAAAAAATTAAGTTAGCTCGTTTTCAGAGAGTTTTCATGTGAAATGTTAAGTTCAGAGATCAAAGTAAATGGTTATACACATAGATATAACTTTCTTTAGATAAACGTAAATAATTTCATTTTCTTAAGAAATGACATATTAATAAGAAATATTGCAGTGGGAAGGGAACTATGCATTTATTATCCTCTTGCTAACAAGCATGAAATATCACCCACATAAATTTGATGTCAAAATCATTGCAAACACACAATTATTATTATTAGACTATTTTTATATGTTTAGCACATTTTCTTACAACCCATTCGGATTATATGCTTATGTACTAATTACTTTTGTACTAACTACGTTAATGGTTTTAGGGAAGAATAAGATTATATTATATGAAGTGTATCCAAATTTGCATGGAGGAAGAGTGGAAAAATATTTTGGAAAAACCACCCTCAGTACACTCAACCGAGATTCGAACCTCATTCTCCCCGGCATCAACAGTCTAGTCTACTGCGAAAGCAGCGCCGTAGACATACTATTTCTAGTTGTCAACCTCTGTGGTATTGGGGTAAATTTCTCACTTCAGGAACTAATGTTCGTGGGTTCAAACCCAGATGGGGCTTACGGATTTTTCTTGAGCAATAAAAGCCCGTAGCACAACTTCCTTCAGAGGGAAAGTAAAGCCACTGGTCCCATGTCGATTGGGACATCTAAAATAACTCTGTAAAATATGTGAAAATACCTTTCCCAGAAAAATTGGTAGGCTATTTTTTTCTTGTTCATGGAAATTTCCTGTGTTAATATAATCATTCGGTCCATAATGGTCACTTTAAATACCTCAAATAAATAAAATAAAAATATTTCAAGTTATTTAACTAATTATTACTTATTATTAGGTGTTCTGTCATATGACAGGTCCATTCCTTTTGTCAGTGAGCTTAGACCGCCAATGCACCCTATGCTCTGTCCTCTCCTTCAGCTCCCAGAATTTTATTCCTTCCTTTAAATCATCTAGTATTTGAATCCTCTTTCTTCCTAAGCTACTATTTCCCATCAACATCGCATTCTATGACGCCATGCAGAGGACAGTTTATTAGAAAAGCACTCACAATAAAAGATGGCGTAGGCAAACATAAATAGACCTCTATGTTAGACTCACAATATACGAATACGATGGCAGCAAGGTCGAGACTGTCTCAACCAGTTACATTGAGAGTATTTCCCCAAATGTGATATCACTGTGTTTTTACCACACTACCCACACTAAAAGCTAGTTTACCTGCTTGAAACCTCTCCTCCTCATTCTTACCCAGGAATTTAATTCGTTAAATAACCCTTGAGTTCAAACGAATGAATTAGATTCTTTTAAATAAAAAATATTGAGAATATATTTAAATAAAAGGATCTTCATAATCTTATATTTTTTCTTATATATTCTATTGTAATTTGTAAAAATTAATTTCAAATTTGTTTATCAATAACTACCAATAATTGAGATTTTTTTGAATAAACTATTTTTTTTTAAAATTATGTAACACAAATTCTCCAGATACCCATTTTAAACAAAATGTATAAAGCTATTTTAGATCATATTATAATTTTTTTTAAATTAATCATTTTTAAACCACTTTTAATTCTATAACTAAAATCCAAATCACCATTATTATTTGGCACTTAGGCATGACCATATGACACCAAAATATCAACCTTGAATCAAATATGCCAAACGGTTTCAGATATAGCCCCAGATATAGACATACATGAGGACAAACAATCTGTAAGAACCATATTTGAGGGTGCAGGGCACATAAATCATCACGATCTATAATCAACTTCAAGTTAAAAATTCTCAAGATGGCAAAACTTTATCTTTATGAAAAAATAAAAATAGTGAGAAATTTAATGATTTAGTTAAAAATAAATATGTATAGCAACTTATGTTGATTTTCCGCAGATAATTTTTTAAACCACCACACCACATTTACATTCCGCTGTCAGGATTCAAAGAGAGCACACTAATCAACAACACACACAACCAGCTTCGGTGGCCGTTTGGTCCAATGTGCTACCCATGCAATAGATTAGATTGCTGAAGATGGGGAGATTGGGGTTCAATCCCTGTCGGGTGTACTGAGGGTGGCTTTTTATAAATGCTTTTCAACTCTCTTTTACATTAAAATATGGGTACACTTCCTCTAAATTCAACACAATAATCTATATATACATATTTGTATACCCCATGTTGGTAGTGAGATGTGGTTCTATAATAAAACACACACACACACACACACACACACACATGCGTGCCAATTACGTGAACTCACAGTAGGAGCAGTAGATGACCGTTTTTGGACGACAAGTTTGTTAACCCCGAGTATTTTTTTATAGACTCGAAAGTCGGTTTCAGCATCCATTGACACTCGACATGTTATGGCCACTGCGTAACGACTCATCACATTAAAGGAGCATACCTTATTAGGAATCGCTCATTCTCACCCGAAGAATGTCCTCATTTCCACAGATTAAAAAAATGGGTAAAAAAAATCAAATATATCATTTAAATTAAATCGACTTTGTTTCCTTTTTTATGTAGAATATATTATATTTTCTTCTACCAATGAAAATGTGAGATGATCAAATTGTATGTGTTTATGCGTTAAAGTTAAAGCAAAATTGAAATGTGAATGTTATTTTCTTAATTTTTTCAATACATTTTTACTTTGTATGAATTAATATATTCTTCTAACATTGTCTGAAAAGTTTCATCGAATAATTTAGCTATAATTTAAAAGAGTGATTTATTTTTTGAAGAATTTTATTTTATTTGGTCAGTGTAACCAATGATATTACACATTTTAGGCATTTCATTAAAAAAATTACTAAACAAAAATATATGATTAATTGTTATACATTATTTTAATGATGGTGCATGTTCTAAGGTTGATCAGTTTATACATTTTAAACGTTTATGAACAAGTTACTGGAATATTAGCTATTCTGAAACATAATATATGTTAAATTCAATAGTTTTAAGAAATACTGAAACTAAGATTTGTTAATACTCATAATATTGCAGTGTTCACTTCAAAATATAGATTACATTGTGAAATGAAGTTATTACTTTCGAAAGTGATTCCCGGAGTTCTACTTAACCAAATAAAAAAAAACATATTACAAAACATATTTAAAAATATTCAAGGAGATATCCGTAATTTCAGAAAACAATAACTTATTTCGACAGTACTTTCCCGACAAATAAGAATGTTGACTAAAGTGATTTTTCACCTGTATACAACTCCTTTAATGTTATAACTGACTTAATATTGGTTTAAGTGATTCCTTAAATCATATAAACAAACATATTAACCAAATATTAATAAAGATCAATTATTAATTCTCAAATATTCAGTAATTGTTATTATCATCAGCAGTGGAAACTAACATATCTAGAGGCATAGATCAGGTACATTTTAAAGATATGTATAAAGATCCAGCTGAAGGAAGAATGAGAAATAAAACTGTAAGATAAAAAATATCTTCTCCTTGAACCGTTCAGAATGTAATCTAGAACTAATTGGTCCAAGTCGACTATACTATCATAGTAGTCAACCCTGCTATTTATTACCATTTTATTTTAAATAGTAGATATAAAACCGATAATTAGTGTCACTATGCCTAATAAAAACTTAAAGACTAATGAAATTAAAAAGATAAAAAACGATAATGCAGTAATTGTAAATTTTACTAAGTAAAAATGATAAATTAATATGAATGAACAATGGAATGGGTAATTACATGAATAAAAACGAAAGCCGTAATCCCTTTTACACTTATGAAAACTATATTTTAACCTTACTCAATTTTAGAGTCACATCAAGGGTGTCCCTCCTATTGCCTAAACTCAACAGTAACAAGGCGATCACATTCAACAGGAGAGTAAAACACTCCCAGTTACACCAAAAATAAGTTATTTCTAAAATAAAAAGGAAATAAAAAATGTATCGTAGCAACATTTAGTAGGTCATAAAAATATCAAGAAATCCCTGCTTAATATACAAACCATAACATTATAGCAACATAATTTATATGACAGTTTTATATTAACTAAGCTCAAATACACAAACGAACAGAAAAATGAAAAATAAACATTTAAAATATTTGTGTGTCAGCAAAAAACATACAGATGAAATTAACAACATTTTGAGTTAGTAGTATAGTTAGCTTAACAGATATATTATTTTAGATGAGGTCGATTTATACATTGGCAAAGTCTGAAATAAAGATAGTTATAGCGTCCGTTAATGTAAGTTATGTATTATGACTTTATAAATCTTTAAATAATTTCTTTTTGACAAATGTGACAGAAATGGTTGAGTTTATATTGGTTACAGCTTTAGTCGTTCTATTTACATAGCATTTATTCCCAAATCACTAGAAGAAACATATTTTAATTCATGTCGAAAATCAATGTCTAAAATTAAGCTTATTAATACTATCTAGTTTGCCAGTGATTGAAGAGTTGGGACTCACATACCACTCGGGTATACTGAGGATATTTTTTCTCTTAAAAAGTTTTACACTTTCCCTTTATGAAAATGCGGGCACATTTTCTTTATGGTGTATCTTCTTAATTCCTAACCCATTATTTGTACTGATGGCGCAGGCGGATGGTAAGATGTGGGCAAAACATTAAGTATAATATTCTACTACCACTTTTAAAAGATTGAATACATTTATATTATTATTGATTTTATGAATTAGACATATATTATCCTCATATAAATTGACTGGAAATGTATGCTCCACAAAAATGCTTTTTAATATTTTAAAACCTTGGAACAAATTTTTATATGGATAAACTTTCTTGACCCACCCACTTATAGTGGACATTTGGTGATGGGAATAAGGGTAAGTAAGTTTGTAATATATTTATTTTTAATATGGTTTCTCAATTCATAAATATTAAGAGTCCGATTTTTTGTACATTTTCCTTTTTATTACATTTGTTCACGTTCCCATAATTCCATAATTTCATATTTTCAAATAAGTTAATTTTACATTTTTCTCATCTCAAAAAACTTTTTGCAACTCACCAATAATCGGTTCATGACGCACAGTGTGTAAACAAATTGGTTTTTTTTAGAACTGCGAATCACAACTAATTCGGATTTTACGCTTATGTACTGGCTACGCTAATGAGTAAGGAGTGAGGAAATGTAGTCGCATATGCCTAAAGATAGAGAGAGTGGGAAAACATTTAGGAAAAAGCACCATCACTACATCCAACCGGGATCGAACCACGATATCCTCATCTTTAGCAGTCTAGTATATTAGACCAGGTGGCCACTAAAGTGGTTTAAACAACTGCTATAGTATAATTTGGTGAAGGTAATGGATACGGGTTGAGATAATTTGGATATGGATGCTATTTTGTTCATCCATCCAAGGTTCTGGTAATATTGATATTAAGAGCAATGCCTCCTTGAGTCACAGTTCTTAGGTTTTCTTGAAAACCGACGCCGAGGATGCCAACTTCTTTCATGGATAAACGCCTCCCCGGAAGTGGGAGTCTCAGCCAAAGCAAACACAAAATATGGGTTCGAGAAATATTTGGAGACCATTTGGACCACTCAATTAATCGTTTCACGTGCCATCTTAAACGTTTTCACTATGATAATAACCAATTTGTATTTAAATATAATAACTCTAGCTATGTATGATAACATTTTAAAACTGTATAACGGACAAGGGCATTAAAGCCAGTTTCAAGATGTTGTTTACATTAAAAATGTTTAAAATTAGACACTAGGCCAAATTTTAAATATCTGAGTGGTTTTATTAAATTTTTTACAATGAAGTAACGCTATTGCACGCTTTCTGACCCTATACAATAAAGCTAAATATGGTAAATTTAATCTTATACCTAGTCACTGTGTCATAAAATTAAAATATTCGTAGAATTTAAGTAAAGCTTTGTTTAACATTTATATCACCTTGTATAAGATTTTTTTTAAATGGTCAAAATACCTTATTTTTATACATAATAGCTAGCTAACCTACTTGAAATGTAGAAGGGCACCACAGGTAAGAGTTTTGTTGTTTATTATTAGAATTTTATTTTTTCATTTCAAGAGAGAATATTGTAACGGTGAAAATTTTCGACCTCGAGATTTTGATGAAATTTAACGTTTCATGTGTGTTCAAACAAAAAAAATGGGGAATTTACAATCCTATCTGACTATTACTGGTTAAATAACTGAAACCATTTGATGGATTTTGTTTAGCTTGATATTTTGATGTTTTTTAAAACATATTATTTTATTTTAGCTCTAAAATTAATAGTTAGTCGTATGTTATTGATTAATGATTTTTTAAATAATGTTTTTTTCAAAAATGGCTCCAAAAACTTTGTTTAAAATATTTATCTGGGGAATGTTTGACAGGACAAAATAAAACTGTACGCTTGTTTTTTGGTATAAAATTCGTATATATATATAAGGTTTTAATAAGAGAAATAGTTTAATAGTAGTTTATTGGTTACCGACTTTTTGGTATTTGGAGACTATTTTACACTATAGTAAATAATAATTGTTCGTTTTCCAAAATAAATTATTTTAATGATAATTTACTCATAACGATTTTAGAAAATTTAATATATTTCGAAGAGTGAGTTAAAAATGGAATAGATTTTCACGTTAAATAAGAATATATTTTTATTTCATAAATATAAATCATTTGAGAGTAGTTTACAAATAACTTTTTTTTTATCCCAAGCTTTAATACACAATTTGAGAAAGGTGGTATAGCCTGAATTAGGTCGTAAGAACACTTTAGAAAATTCAAACATTTTACAATAGTATTTGTTTAATTTTATAGATATTGATAAAACCTATTCTAAATGACATCATGCAGTACTGAGGGTGTCTTTTGTAATATATAGATTACCACTCCCCCTTCCACACAAATGCAGGTAAATTTCCTTCAAAACATACCTTCTACCATCCCATTAGTGTAATAATTATATATGAATAGGAACTACTAACTCTTAGGCCTGTCTACGACATGTTGAATTTAATACTAACCAACTTAATAAAACCTAGCCTTCAATTGATTAGTGCATGGGAGGTTGGGCTTTGTTTGTAAAAAAAAAGTTCTTTCAGTCGGTTATTACATAAAAGTGTGTAACCTCAGGGGGAACTAAATTAATTATATTTTTATCAAACAAAAACAAACCGTTGAAAATAAATCGAAAATCCCGCTCTGTTAAGTTTTGTGTCTGTATTCTCTATACTATAAGTGTGTAATGTTTCAGCGTTTTATGTCATTTAAGAGCTTCTGGATTGTGTGAAAAGAAACACACACACACACACACTAGTAAGTTATATTATATATATATATATATATATAGACAGATAGATGGATAGACATATAGATATCTGGAATCGTTAGTGAGATGGGAAGAAAATATTAATACAAATAATAATGAAAGTATTTGTAACAACTATTATAACCGTTATTAGATGGTGCGCTGACAATAATGATGAAGGTTCTTTGTTCCTATCAAGGGTTGGTTTGCTTAGACTACACGATCTGTGTTGACCAACTAAGCCACGCACTAGAATAATATTGCACTACGTGTTGCATACATAGATCCCCTACATCCCTCCAAACATAATAGCCATGTTAATTAACCAAAGGTAGGGTATTAGCTTGAACCCAAATTTATTGATTAACTTTAACAGAGATTTCATTTAAATAAGTTTGTCCTAGTTCCAGTGATGGCAATCTTCGATTTAAATAGATAACTATTAATAAACAGGATTAGAAAGATATATTTTGAGGATAAACATCAGCATTTTGTATAACAGAATGATTTACCACAAAATATTGAAAAAATAATCTTAAATATAATCAAATGTAGTTCGAAAATAAAAAATAAAAATAAAGCTCGTAATTAATGCACACGTTTAAATTAAACACGCACTTTACAAATTGAATATAAATATATCAATACATCTAAAAGCCTTTAGAAACCATACTTTTGCATTTTGCTAAATATGAATATTTACTTACAAATACCTGCTTCATATTTAATAGATACCCATTCCAAAGGCTAAACTTTACAGATTGGATGCAGTTTCTCACTATGAATGCAGATTTTCAACCATTTTAGTAAAGAGGGCATTCTGACAACTTTGTGATTAAATATAATATCTCTTAATTTTTATATTTTTAAGATAAAATAACATAAATAAACAAAGAATGACTTACTAAACATATATAACAAAAAATGATTTAAAAATGCACGCAAAACTATTATTTAAATAACAAATAAAACAAAAGTTTCAATAACAAGAGGGTCATGAAAATAATTTACTATGTACTCATCGTATATTCAGAAGGGTAGCAGGCTTACATTGCGTGGTTCCACTATGGTTCAACTTGTAAAATAGAGCTATCGTGAAATACTGTAGCCAGGGTGGGGCCATTATTTTTCATTCCAAGGGTTAAATTTAGTTATCAATTTGCAGCGTGGGCCTAATATTTGGTAATCTCATCAAATTAATGTAGCCCTACAACCAACATTCAATAAATTATTATTTTAAATATTTATATATAAAGAGTATTTTTGATTTGTATAATCTTTCAAATTGCACTCCCAAAAATATATTATAAAACATGTTTTCACAAAACAGCTTAAATATATTTATTTACATTTTATTAATCAAATAGGCCAAAGTGTATAGTAATATGTATTCATTTCCTTTTTAAATAAATAATTATATTTGAATCATTAGCTATTTAACATATATCTCCCAGGTTTCCCTTTAATTTTTTTCCGCGACACTGTAAGGGCCGCATTTGGCCCGTGGGCCACCAGTTTGACCTCACTGCTGTAAGTCATAGTAAGATTGTTAAATTTTATGTTAAACGGAGTGTACGTTCACATAAGCATGATCTGTGCTGCACCACAATGAATAAATATGATATCATCTTGATCCAGCCGTGAGTTATTGTCAACTAGGTCGTACTAATGGCGAGCTTGGAACAAATTGTACTAGAGATTCTTCTACATCATATAAAGGGTGACCTGGTTGTCTAGGGGTAAGGTGTAGAACCTCTGTGCTGGGGTCCAGGGTTCAATCCTCGGTCCCGGCACTTATTTATTTGATTAACAAACCCTTCCTTCACCTCTGAAAAGACGTGTATTAATCATAACTTGTGAATGTGGGGAATGCCAGGCCTCCACCGTGGTTCGGATCCCACGTCAAGCTGTATGTCCTCCATTTCATCTCACAACCACCCTAACATTAAACATTAGCGTAAGTGCATATAACCCGAACGGGTTGTAATACGCGGTTCTAATAATAATAATAATAATGATAATACATCATATGAAAACTACATTCTTCCTTGCCCGGATTCAAACTAAAGTCTTTCACAGAGGTATTTGACCGGCGCAGGAAGTAAACGTGTTCAAAGACGCGCGTGCCACAATTTGAGTCACTGTTTGCGGTAATGTTTTCTTTGGGTTTCTTTCTGAATACCACGGTGGACCCATTGTGGCTCTTGGCAAAGGACCACGTAGTTACTTAGTGACTGTAACATCCGGTGGGAGCCTTCTACCCCAACTACCAACAATCCCGGACAACATTTTCCTTGTCACTGAAATAACACTTAGTTCTACAACTTTTTGTCACCTTCAGCTTACTCACTATGATGTTTCAAGCTAATATTTATTTTAAAGCATATGATTCACAACACACTATGATGCTGCTAAAAGTCTGTTGTCAATCTAAAAATAAACCACGGAGAATAAAGCACTTGTAATTATTTTTCATCAAAGGGTGGACACTTTTTTTTTGGAATATACGATACGTTTAAATTACTACCGTTTATTTTTAAACATTCTTGTAGACAAGCACAAGTTATTTTTAATTATTACTATTACTATAACCATAGATTATAATTTAATTACCAGTCCTACCTTTCCACATATTTATACATTTGGTACATTTCTATCAATTATCCAGCCCTCCGCTATGTTAATAAATAGCATAGGGATGAGGATGGAATAATTTATAGAACTGTACCGAAATTTATGTGGAGGAACATTGAGAAACAATTTGGTGAAAAAAACGTTTTATTACATCCGGTCGGAACTAGAATTCTTAACTCTTCCAGTAAAATAGACCAGACGAGACTTATTAAGTTCATGTGATTACAGATTTGGGCATATTCAAGTTGAGGCGATTTAAAGAGCTTTAATACACGTTGATAATATTATTGGAGCTTTTCCGTAATTATGATTATTTGAAGTTAATCCCATTCCCTTTCTACCCCTTCACCCCCCACCCACCACCCTTAGCAAGAGAGAGAAAGGATAACGTATTATTACAAATTAAATATTAATACAAGTTACATAAATAAAAAATAAAAATCAGAATATTCAAACTTATTAGTAATAACTAGAGCCATACCTATTTTTAGCACTCGATTCCCTACTAGTTCGGGCTGTATGCCTAAGTACTAATTACTCTAACGTGTTAGACATGAGTGAGGTTGGATTTAGATGATATGTAACCTCACTTAAATGGAGGGAGAGTAGTAAACCATTTAGGAAAAGCCATTCTCAGTACACCCAACCGGGGTATAACCTCAGTATCCGAGTCATTGGCAGGTTAGTATATTGCGAAAGTGATATCTTTGACCATGCGGCCACTAGAGGTAGTACATAAAATAAGGTACAACGTTCCTCTAGTTACTTAGGTGCTACATTGAAGAAAAAACGTAAAGATATTGTACATACAAAACTATTATGGTTTCTACTCCAATTGAATCAATGTTTAACCTTCACACGGTGTGAAATCAAGATGATTAAAGTGTATATTGTCGGCTTTGGTGTTGGCATGGTCTAAGACAGTGATCGGCAACCTACAAACCATGGGCCATATCTAGCCCATCGACTAATTTTATCAGGCCCACTAAAAATTAGTCAACAAACAATTGTGTCCATAAAACTATACTAATTACTATAATAGATTGGAGATATAAAGTTGAAACATTTGTTCAATTTTTTCTAAACCTTTAGAGTCAATTGGAGTCGAAAAGTTGGCTGACACCTCGTCTAAGGTACCACGCTCGCAAAAGACTGGATTGCTGATGAGAGAAAATAAGGGAGTACTTAGTGTGATTTTTCCTCTTTTTTATACTCTTCTTACACGAATGCTGGTACACTTCTTCCAAATTCAAATTTCCTATATTTTCCAAGGCATTAATTTGGGGATGGTGGTGGGAAGTTCGGGTTTTGAATACTAACTGGTTGCATTGAAAGGTTTTTACCTCCCAGAAATACTCTCAATATTACCGTACAATCAGGACGGTTATTGAGATGGGGGGAGGGAAGGGGGGAAGCAAACAATCCATTTGATTGCGTGTTGAGACGCCGTATGGCGTGTGTGTTGGCCTCAATAACGCGGCGACATCACTTGTATGTGTCTCCATTAGATTGATGTGACCTTGTTTCCAAATTACATAGATCACAAAAAGTTTCTAAGAAGTCCAATCCGCAAATCATACAACTCTATTCACCTCTATCTCCTCCTACCTGACCCCGAACTCAAACCATTAGATAACAGATCCAATTTTTGCCCATGCTATTTCCACTATCTCGCCCACTACATACTTTAAGCTCTAGCAGACTTAACAAAAAAAAAAGTTGCAAGATAACTGAGCCGACATTTTTTTTACAGACTTTTTGTTGTTACGGTTGAGTTTTGCAAAATATAATTCTGTGCAGTAAGTAGTCTGTCACTTTTTTTTTAGCATTGCGTCTTACTACGCGTTAGGGTTATACGCTTATGTATTAATTATGTTAATGGTTTTAGGGATTAGGAAAGTTATATTTAGAGGGAGTGTACACGTATTTTCGTGGAAGGAGAATGGAAAAACACCTTCAGTACACCAGACCGAAATTCAAACTTCGACCAGCCAGTCATCAGAAGTCTAGTCTAATACGGGAGTTGTGCGTTTGACAATGCATCCACCAAGGTACCACATTATCTATTTGACTGGAAGAAATATAAAGAGTTAATTTTTTGAGAGGTAAAAAATTAATTAATAAAATTTAATGACTAATTATAGCTTTGATATGAAAACTACATATGCTTGCTAAGATCAAAGTTTAAGAGTTTTTTAGAAACTAGATTTTATATGTATTAAATATTAATAAATATATAATTATTATATTATCCTTTTTATCGTTGTTGATTAGTGTTTTAAATTTTTTTTCTGGACTTTAAAGAATTTACCAAAATATTTTAATTAGAAGACCGGCCAGGTTTCCTGAGATCATTCTTCCTAAATAGTTTTCTACTCACCCTTAGACAGTTCCTCTAAATTCTACATCCCTTATGTGTAAATATGTGATCAGTTTAGCCGACCATCAATTTGGGGTGAAAGCGAATTAAGGTGAGTATTTTACAAGTTTTTGCAACAAAACACTTTTTGGATAGACTAAATAAAAATATATATAGTTAAATACGTTCGGTTAAATTTCCAACAAATAATATTCTCAACAGTAACTGAATATTTTTTCATGATAATCCCAAATTTTGAACAATACCTTTTTACAACATTCTAAAGTAGTTTAAAGTAAGAAGTAGTAATCATTAAAGTTAAGACTTGATGGAAAACTCTGAAAATACCTATAACAATATATATAATATCTTTGGTAAGTTTGTTTGTTTATTAATTGTCTTCTATAACTAATTAATATTACGGTAATTATCAAAAGGAGTATGGGACTAGAAAAAGATAAGGATTATATTGTGAACATAACTTTAAAATTTCATAAAATTTTACCTAGCATATTAGATTACAAACCTTGTTTACATCCACTATTTATTATATTCTTCAATTTTTGATACAAGACCACATAAATCACTTTATTAAATTTTATACGGCAGATGTTAGCCTACTAATTCAAATTTTATAATTAGTTACAACTCAGCTGAATTTTAAACTATGTTTTGTCCTTAATTTATAGTATCCAGGTTTTGTAAGACATTTTTAACATGTAACATTTGAATTTTAGACTTGTCATCACTCTATAGTTTAATTTAGTTGATGATGTTATATTATTTTATTGAAAATTCTCATATATTACAATTTGTTGCTCATTAAAAGCTAGTTATAATCAATCCTGTTGAATTTTAAAGTCACTTAATATATTTATCAATTTTAAAACTACCTAATTCATTAAATTAAATATATATATATGTTGTTATAGGTATTTTCAGAGATTTCCATCTATGTCTTAACTTTAATACCTTTTTACTTAATTATTAACAAAGTTTCTCATCAAATGCCACTGTGCTTATGACAAATATTCAGGAGATATTGAGATTACTATGTTTATAAAATTAAACTAAACGTATCAACTGTATATATATATATATATATATATATTATTTATTTGGGCTAATCAATAGTGTTTGTTAAGAGAACTGCAAAAAATACTTATTTAGTTTGCTTTACCATCCACCCCATATTATAATGAAATGCATGTATAAATTGGAAAAGCTATCAAGTTATACCGTTATAACTGAACAATTAAAATAAATGTGGTACGATACAATCTTGGACATCAATATACACCTAAAATAAGTATAACATAAATTTCACGTTTGAAACTTTATTTTGTTTTGTGCTTCGACCACGTCCTGATAATCTTTCAGGATCTCAGCACGTTTACACTAATAGGGTAGGGATATAGATAATATATTAAATAGAAAATCTACTCGAATTTCGTGGAGGGTGAAGGAGGAAAAATGTAGGGAAAATACACCTTTAAAGTACACCCGAATGGGATTTGAGTACCAATCTCCCCATCACAAGCAATATAGTATATTGCGAGAGTAACGTCTTAGACCATATGGCTCCCGATGTAGGTAGAATTTTACTTGTTTATTTGAAAAATTGAGATAGAGGAAGACGAAAAAAATATGAAGACATAAATATGATTTAATGTATGGTTTGAGGAACGGGTTTAGTCAACCGGAATGGTCACTAGTGACAAAAACAATTGAGTGGGTTCCGAAAAACACGCGACAAAAGCCTTGTCTTGCCTGGATTCAGCAACGCAGGAATAAACTGGGCTCTACGTGGGACGATAGTTAATACGAGAACGACTGGAGGCCCTATTACACTAGAACCTCAAGAAGACATAAGCATTCAGAGGCTTTATTTTTACCCACACTAATGGGCACGTGGACAAAATGTGAATATCATATATTTTGATTTAATTATTTAAAGGCCTTGCATGGCCTTTTTGGTTTTATTTAGAAAATAGTGAAAAAGATGTATAGAATATAGAATTATTAAAAACAGGATTAACTCAAGTAATTAGTTAAGAAAATAATTACATTTCAAAAATCAATACAATGTTAAAGTAGTAGTTGTTTACACTCCAAATCCTGACTTGGAAGACTTGGATTTTATCCCAATAGGATACATTTGGTGTGCTTATTCCTTTTGTGATTCTGTGTCCCCATCGGCATAGTGAAATCACGTTCCGTATTTAACATAATAATTGAATATTTAGATCTATGAGATTAAAATACTATATCTAGCGTTATCTGTGATTTTTATGGCTTACTTTAAAAATCTTGATTTAGGCTTACCATTTTTAAATAGCCTTTAAGCTCAATTTAACTAATACAGCTATTATCATGTTATTTAAAATTAAGAATGCCACCTGAACATTGAAATCAAATCCGGGATCAGGTCCTGAGTCCAGATGTCATCTTTCATTTGAAAGAATATGATATTAAAATGCTGCTATAACCGTAACTAGCAAATATATGCTTATAATAGCTTGACTATTCAATCAGTCAAATTAATATTATTATTATTCACTTATTTTTATTTATAATATAATTGTAGTACCAGTGTTAACCTTTAACCATTATTTATAATTTACTAAATCTAAATCTCATTGATCTATTAAATCAAATACTGCACAATTCTTTACATGATAAATCAATATAAACCAAACTAATAACTACACCAAAATTATTTTAAAATGAAAAATCTATTAAACCTAGCCCGCAGAGAAATAATAAGATACCCTTTAGCTTAACAAGGCCTTCACTCTAGTCGCTTACGACTGTTTACGTTATAACTTTATTTTATGACCCCAAGTATTGGCGTTCATTGTTATAAAGTTAATTGGAATGGCTAAAATTTATCGTAACTCGTCTACAATGTACTTTAATGTTACTTTTGATAGTCAATAAGGATACCAGTAGCAATTACAGTGGACGTTCATATGTATAGTAATCTCAAGAATATATATGATGCTGTTTCTATGGTCTAGTCGCTAGAGAGGCTAACTAAATGTATATGGGACACTGGTTCGATCTTTGGTAGTTAAATAATAATAATATATAGCACCGCGTCTTACTACCCGTTCGGGTTATACGCTTTAAGTACTAATTTCTCTAATGGATTAGGAATTGGGAAGGTTTAATTAGAGGAAGTGAACCCGCATTTGCGTGCAGGGAGAGTGGAAAACCATTTAGGAAAAACCACCCCCAGTTCACCTGACCGAGATTCGGACCTCGATCTCCCCGTCCTCAGCAGCCGAGAAGCTTAACACGACTAACGCGTCAGCCAACTACGCCACCGAGGCGGGTTTTGTAGTTAAAGAATGAGTATTTTAACCTGCGCGTGTAGAAATAAATTAAGTCAAAATATTTAAAAAATAACTATGCCAACCTAGGTTTTTGGTAACAATACATCAGTTGGTTATTTAAGGAAAGAAGCTGTGATATTTTTAAGGTAAAAAAGTGTATTAGAAACGCAATAGATCATTGATACAATTTGGTTCACAACCGTTTTGCCTAAAAGCTTTTTAGCCTGGCCATCAGCTATCACCTCTGATAAAAATAAATAATAAAGTGAAACGTTTGTAGTAAAAATGTATTTTTAAATACATAGGCTACGATTAATATGTAAATTTTGATAATTACTTTTCCTGGTAAAAATATGTTACATAATATTTATCTGAGCTGGTGCAGAAATAAACTATGTAGAAAGTATTAAAAATAATTTTAATAAACCAAGGACCAAAAAATAAAGTTATTTCCCCATTAGATAAATGACTATGCCACAAATCCCCTAAATAAATATGAAGTTACGTAAATATATGATGAAACAATATTTAATTAATCAAATTTATTACTATAATTTAAGTATGTACTATAATTTATTCATTATAATTTAATTGTTAAATATGAGCTAATTTATTTTAAGGAATTTGAAGGCATGATGAGATAATTTAGAGTAATTTTATTTATGCTTACCATACTTAGCTTAGTTCAATAATTGTAATTATATCGAATTTTTCCTCCCAAATTCCCTTGTCAATCGTGGTAACTTTTTTTCCTTTGTTAAAACCTGTTCTAGGCCTGATTTTGTTGCTTGGGCTCGAAGTACTGTCATGCTGGATTCAAATATATTTGTTTATTAAATTGTGACTAAAGGTTTTGTGCTGCTTTTTTTACTGTAAAATTATTGTTAAAATTCGTTTAAATAATTCGTTTATTTGAGTGCTCAACAGCTGTGATCCCATAATGGTGAGCTATAACTTGTGAGAAGATAAGAAAACCAAAAGCTTTCTTCAATAGTTATTTTTGAGGAAACACTCACTCTCAATATTAACTTATTATTGCTCTTTCATTTCAATATATCAATGAAATTTTCGGTGCACTGCACATACTTTATCGTCCCTTTATTTAAACTATACTCAGGTCTATGACTCCTAAGATAATATGTAAAAAAAATAATTGTATACACTGCTACAGAAACATATTGAGAAAAAAGTATTATCTCTGTTAAACAAAGAGCATAATCAATTTCTCAGACCTCAATTTAAAAGATATTGAACAATATCTCAACAACCATTAAAGCGATTCAGAAAATATCAAAATTAGAGATATCCTATTGTGTAAAGTATCCTCATATTAACTTGAGCAGCAAAATGAGGTGTGCGATTTTTTTATGATGTTAAACAGTACCTATATACAATATTGAATCAAAATCATTACAGCGGATTTTGAGAAAACAGATTTTTTCTCTTTTTGCCTTTAAGTGAACTACTATTAATTTAAGGCTAGATATATAATTTAAAAATTCGTTTGGGGGGAACCTTATGAAAACTTTAGATACCAAATTTTAATCTGATCGGTTCAATGGTTTTGGCTCTAAGCTGAGCTACAGACTCACTGACAGACAGACAGACATAATTGCGAGAATCACTTTTTAGGGTTCATTAATCGTCAATATTCATAACATAATTTCTAAATTGTATCAAAAATCATAATATTTTCTCTACCCGAAGGGTCACGAGAAAGTAGAAATATATCAAGATATATATTAATTAAGGTTGTCAACATTGTCATGTGTTGCTAAGATTCACACTCACTACCTGCTGTATTAAAGTAGATCCAGTAGTTTTTGCTAGGGCCAATAAAAGCCCTAAAAGATGTGGAGAAACTCGTGTTTCACCTATAGTTCAATTTTCTTTTAAGTATAATAAAGGGTTTATCTGATTGCTAGAAAAATGTTTGGATATACTTTAATGTATTCAGATGTCAAATCATATGGTCTGCAGTTGTCACTTTTGACAGGTAATATATAAAAAAACACCTATCAAATAGCACTAGTAAAATTGCATCAATATTTACGAAAAAAAAAGTGTTTTTATTTTGTAACAGTATATTCCTTCCCATAATCCTAATATAGGACCAGTAGACTATGAAATACAAATTTCAATTATATCCTGCGAAATAGGTGATTATTATTTTGCACAATAAGCTTATTCCACCTCTATTCAAAGAGCGTCCTCCTAGTTCCCTTAAATTCTCCCTTCTTGTTGTGTACCATAAAGTAGTAGCTTATTATAATTAAGGCCAGTAGCGCCATTGATATTTGGTCATTTAAATTTAAAATAATCAAATAAAGATGATCAAAACACCTTAATTTATCAATTATATTTAAAAAACGTTAGCCCTCTAAGATTAAATACCAGTTAAATCCAGTTGGGCAGCCATTCAGATATTAAATCCGCCCCCTTTGTAAATTAATTTGACAAGATTTGTCTGAATCTCGATTTTAGGAAGTATAATAAAATTTAGAACAAAATAACCAGTTATTACAACTGAACTGATGTACAATAAATATTTGATAGCCGTGTTATGTAAAGCTTTAATTTAAGCTCACGCTAATAGAGTAGGCTTATAAAATTTTATAGGAATATTAGATAACTATAAACATATATCATTTTAGTGTAAACAAATTAGAGTTATTGAAAAATAAATAAATATACAAGATGATTGAACATTCTACTTAGAAGAACTTTTTTGGCCTATTACAAAATATTTTTTGCTAAAGGAGAACATATAGAGATGATTCTTCTACCCAGATCAGGAGACTGTTGCAAGATCGTAGAGGAATAGTTAAATAGGAGACTCATCTTTGGTCGGCACACGATACACAATACTGTTGCTAAACTTAGGGAAAAGTCCCAAAATAATGGAAGTATCACTGAGCAACCGAGACGTGTTCGTCCATGGAACATACACCAATGAAGACACAAAAATTCAACACGGCGGTTGTCTGTGTAGTGTGGGATCAGACCAGTGAGGATATTCCCACATGCCTAAGGACTTTTGAATCAATCTATAGTATATATTTATATATGAAACTATGGTGGACTGCTAAATTTTAAAAAAATATTATTTTATGTTCGTGCACTCTATGAATTGAATGATTATATTGGCATAGGACTTATAAACTATCCTAAATATAAAACTGATACAACACTCTACCGACAGCCGTTAATACATCACTGTGAAAGGGGAAGCCCAAGTTTCAATAGATAAAATTTTTCGGCCATAAAAGGAATCGAATGGGTGACTCTTTAGCCTAGTAAGACATACACGCTTCCCACTGAGCTAGGGTGTCGGGCTATAAATAACATTTTTTACGAAAATAATTATTTTGTTAATAATTGGTTACAGTGAATATTTGTTTATAAATGTGTTTATTTTACTATGACCCACATAGGTGGACATGCAGACAAAGGCGTGAGTATTGTTTCAAGTTTTGCTTGTGACGAAGAGGTTGGAACTTTGAATCTCACTAGATTATAAGGGTGGATCCAGGGCCTGTTGACGAGTAGGGCGGTTGATTTACATAAGGCTCCTTGATGTATAAAATCAATTATTTCTATTAGTCGAGAATTTAATTTGAAATAGTTTTAATAACATTTATATCTTATAAAAATAATTTTAATTAATAATTATTATAATAAAAATAGCTTTTGTAAAAAAATAGTTTAATTAACACATTTAATTTTTTGCTAAAGGAGAACATATAGAGATGATTCTTCTACCCAGATCAGGAGACTGTTGCAAGATCGTAGAGGAATAGTTAAATAGGAGACTCATCTTTGGTCGGCACACGATACACAATACTGTTGCTAAACTTAGGGAAAAGTCCCAAAATAATGGAAGTATCACTGAGCAACCGAGACGTGTTCGTCCATGGAACATACACCAATGAAGACACAAAAATTCAACACGGCGGTTGTCTGTGTAGTGTGGGATCAGACCAGTGAGGATATTCCCACATGCCTAAGGACTTTTGAATCAATCTATAGTATATATTTATATATGAAACTATGGTGGACTGCTAAATTTTAAAAAAATATTATTTTATGTTCGTGCACTCTATGAATTGAATGATTATATTGGCATAGGACTTATAAACTATCCTAAATATAAAACTGATACAACACTCTACCGACAGCCGTTAATACATCACTGTGAAAGGGGAAGCCCAAGTTTCAATAGATAAAATTTTTCGGCCATAAAAGGAATCGAATGGGTGACTCTTTAGCCTAGTAAGACATACACGCTTCCCACTGAGCTAGGGTGTCGGGCTATAAATAACATTTTTTACGAAAATAATTATTTTGTTAATAATTGGTTACAGTGAATATTTGTTTATAAATGTGTTTATTTTACTATGACCCACATAGGTGGACATGCAGACAAAGGCGTGAGTATTGTTTCAAGTTTTGCTTGTGACGAAGAGGTTGGAACTTTGAATCTCACTAGATTATAAGGGTGGATCCAGGGCCTGTTGACGAGTAGGGCGGTTGATTTACATAAGGCTCCTTGATGTATAAAATCAATTATTTCTATTAGTCGAGAATTTAATTTGAAATAGTTTTAATAACATTTATATCTTATAAAAATAATTTTAATTAATAATTATTATAATAAAAATAGCTTTTGTAAAAAAATAGTTTAATTAACACATTTTTATTCAATATAAGACAACAAAAAAGTCACCGTCATAATAAAAGTAATACATATTTAAATGGACCTAAAATGTTTTGGTAGGTATTAATAGAAAAATATTTATTTTAGTACAAATAGTTGGTTATCGTAATAAACTAATTAATCTGTTTACTGGAGGGTTTAAATTTTATGCCACTTACTTTTCTCTATATTAGAGATGAGCTCATTGAAGAGATCATTTATGATATAGGGTGAGGGAGATGTTGGAATTAGTCATTCTTTATAATATTAAGATATTGGGTTCAATATTTGTTGATTACTTTCTGTGCAAGGGAGGGGGTGGTATAATCACCCCCATCAACTCCATTCCCTTGATACGAAACTGCTCGTGTGTATGAGACTCCGAAATACTCGTAAGTTACCTAATTTCACACAACTTTAAGATTATGAAACTTCTACTCGACTTGGATCTGAGTTCTAAATAACACGTCTCACCTGACGGAAAACAACTAACTTAGGTAATACAACTCGAACGATATTTTGCATACTGGTGCGGATTCCTGTATTATACATTAGTAAACAGTGGAATTGGTATCAAAGAAACTATTTTTTTAATATAACAAAATTGAAAAATTATTATTAAAAAAGCTGTCCCTATTTAACCTTTTCCAAGGGAAGAAGGAAGCCCAAATTAAGGTAAAAAATATATATATATATAGATATATACAGGAAGTCCTGAAAGGATGTTATTCACGGTGTGCACACACATACACACATACGATTCCATCAGATATTCTAAGTTAGATTTGACCCAACAATCGTATCACTAATCAATGTAAAAGAAGACACAGAAACACAACACCATATTAAACTATATACAAATTATTTTATTTTGCTTTACTACTTAATATTTCTAATGCTCACTGCATATTACTACCCGCCCAGGGCATACCTGCATTTAAATATGTTCAATTCTGTTGTAGAAGGTATAAATTAGTGGAAATGTACCTACAGTTAGGTGAATAACTATTGGTAAGCAGTTTTAGGGGGGAGGGGGGAGAACATCCGAGTACACCAATCCAGGATTCGAACACCAAGAATCTCAGTCACCAGCAAACCAGATCAGATGACTAGACCGTGGTCCGTGTGTCCACTGGAGTAGGTTGAATTCTAATAATATTCTCTTGGTTGTTGCTTGGAATGAAAACTATAAATAAGCTTGATCAGCTATAAACGCTATAAGACCTACGTTCAATTATTAGTTTGCCAAGCCATGTGATGTTCAGCGGTCCCTTTTGATAGATTTTATCAATATTTATAAAAAACATGAAATAGTAAAACCTTATCAGTAATAACCACAAATGATATGTTTATATTTTCTAAAACTGTCCATATTTCCAGGATCATAGTATGGATAGCTACGATTAAAATTGAATTTGAGCTGTATGCATTTTTATTTGTATTAATTCAGTGATACTTTTCGTAACTTGGCGATCTAAATTTAATTTTCCCATTTTATCAATCATAAGCTCACCCACTAATTTTATTTATCCTTTAATTCATCCATCCTACTCCTCCAAAACATCGTTCCATCTCATCCATGAAACCATTCATACAAACCATCAATTCATGAGTTTTTTAATTAATTTTATTGTATGAATTGTTTTGTGTACCAACTGCGAAATCTTATTTATTAATTATTTATATAATCACCAAAATCGTTGCATGAAAGTTAGACTTAGAATCTGAATATCTCAAAACTATATTAGTCCCACAATAATTTGCAAAAACTACTTTATAATTTATTTGGTCTCAATCAAAACAATGATGAACGGAAGTATTAAAGTCTTGACTCATCCTATATATTTTAATTGAGTAACCTTTTAATTTAATGGGCCTCGTTCAATATTGGGATAACATTTTTTGATAATTTTAAAGTTAACACTGAGTTACATCTAGATGATATTTTTAATGATCGTATATCAAAGCTATACTTATTTTTAAGAAACTGTGAGGATAAATAAAAATCTGAATAGCCATCATATTATGTTTACTACACACAGTTCAGTTCTTAAGAAAGGAAGAAAAATAATATCTAAAAGTAAAACTGACACCAACATTTTCCTTCTTTTATTACTTTAATGATTATTTTCAAGCTGGAGGAATAAAATATATCACTATATGTATATACATATATACATATACATATATATATATATATACATGCATATATATATATATATATACAT
>CABFOW010000592.1:214358-239627 GCA_902141385.1 Timema californicum
ATATATATATATACATACATGCATATATATATACATACATGCATATATATATATATACATACATGCATATATATATACATACATGCATATATATACATACATATATACATACATGCATATATATATGCATACATGCATATATATACATACATATATACATACATACATACATATATATACATACATACATACATATATATAATCTATACCTGCGGCTTCATTTACTATTATTGTTGTTCAAATTGTATTAAATATCAAACATTAAAAAAACTTTTTCAACGTACACTCTTTTTCAATACAATCTAGACCACTTTAAACGTGCCACAAATGTAATGTTCTTACTCTGCAATTAATAAGAATGATCGGCCTGGTAGCAAGAACTATTCTTGTACCCTATTTTTGAATAGGTAAATAGGTTCTTGATTGCTTATTGGGGATGCATGTGTCTCTATGTTCTTTAAGATTCATTGGGAAGACTACTACTATACTCGGTGAGAGTCTTTGAGGAAACTACAGGCCTTACAGAAGAAAGTTACTATTATTTACTGTTCAGATATACGAGTTAATTCCTACTCTACTCCCACAATGGAAGCACAATTGCAAATTACATCATGTGCCTAAACTACAGGTCACACAATTTTTTTAAACCATACATTAATGTGGTGGGTTTTTTCATTGCACATGTGGTTTTTCCGATGATAAGAGATATTATGTGTGAATTAATCATGGTAGCTTATTAGGTTTTTAAAGATATGTGCTGCTGTCACACTGCAGGGGACTGGTATTCTCCCAATGACTACTTGTGCACATGTCCATGGCATTCTTCAACTATACCAGAAGACAGCTTATTAAGCAGGAAACTACAGTTTTTTAGTAAAGGTTATCTCATCTAATACTCGTATATGTATTTGGAAGAAGGTACAGGAAAGATGGCTAGAAGAAGACATATGAAAGGGAACAAACACAATATCGCTTTTACACTGAAAAAAAAAGACCACATTTCACACTTTAGATTGCTGCAACTGGATACAAAGGTAATGGCTGCCTTTTAAAATAAATTGACAATTATCACCCAATCCCCTGACCTAGGTTTCATTATATCGTAATTCATTAGGAGGGAGTGTGAAACGCGCAACGCAACTACCTAGGTAGGGTGTGAAGGTAGAAAAAGGAAATATGTAAAGAAAAATAGGACACTTAGATAGGCATATACAATAGGGGAAAAAAAGACATAGGATGCGAATATATAGGGTATCTCTTTATAGCTAATCTAATTTAATGACTTTTTTTCTCTTAATCAATAAAGTTTCACATCTAGTGCTACAATTGTCATGAGTCATAACAGACATTCAACAATTGTTAATATCACCGTGTGAAGAAAATTAAATTATGTTTCTGTTGGAGCCATATTTTATTTATTTTAACCTAAAAAAAAGTTTTCCTATAAAAAACTGGAAAACAGGGAACTTTTTCCCTCCTCTTATACGCCCACCTAAATGTGGTAGGCATGAGTAAAATAAAATCTAAAATAAATATTTATGCAACTGCACGGAGGGAATGTAGTAAACAATTAAGTAAAATAAACAAAGTACAGCCTCCAGGTAATCTAACTCCAAACTTCTATTCACCAGATAACCAGAAGAGACTGAATGTCATTGTTTGTACATCCACTAACTATTGGTTTTTCAAAACTGTACTCAAGGTCTGATCAATTCGGTTTATTCATGAATACTACTTTGCTCAAGATGAATGCTGCTGCTTTGAGTCCTCCTGTATTTATATGACGTCATGAAGTTTTATACGAGAAATATATATGTATTTTAACAATATTTCTTCTCCTACACTTTTTTTTTGAGGGGGTAGGGGATGGACCAATTGAGATAAACGTGTATTTTATTAAAGCTCGATACAATAACATCATTATATTGCTGTATTGTCACATCGTGAAATACCTATAGTCAAGGTGTGTGTAATGACACTTAACTTTCCCTTTGTTGAGACAATATGTTCATCTTCCATTGTAACGCATATTTCATAGAATGAGTAGGTGGATGGAGTTGTGTTTCATGAACACGGTGTACACAAAATATGTATCATGTTTCTTTCAGGAATATCTCTAGATAATTTTAGTCTATACTCAAATATTAAATAAATATTATGACCAACATTCACATATTTTCTCAGATATATATGCATCAAATTTTCAAAAATAATTTATAAGAAAGCTATATGGAATTAATTTTTCTTTAAAAAAAATATACAAAAAAATATTTAAAGTGATTTTTTTTTCTAGATAGCAAGTTTTNATCAGTCATCAGTAAACTAACCTTGGATTGAGGTTTATATATATGTATATATATATATCCCTATTTAATTTTCAAAACCTTAAACATATACGTATTTTAAACCAAATTGTTATTATCATTTTCAAAAAAGTTAGTTTCAGTTAACTACCCTTAATTTTATAGTTAGGTTCAAAATCCATATATGGCCTTGATGTATGACCATTTGATCAAGTTTGAAGGATTTCCATCAATTCGTTTTGGCTGTATCCCCGGTTACAAACATACATTAAAAGGGTACAAACGTGTAGACCCTCCATTTTTTTCTAGTTCATGGATATCTAAAATGGTGAGATCCATTTTAATCCTTAGGCCAAAGTTTTGTATGATTTAAATATTTTCTACATAATGAAAAAGTAAAAATAAATGGCACCTAGATAAAAAACAACTGCAAATCATTAATTTTGACCTAGCTTGTCATAATATACCAATGGGCTATTTTCATAGCATTATCTTATTCATGATTATTCTTCCTTAAGATTTAAGGCAAGGCTATGTTGACCAAATGAGATCATTATAATCTTGACTTTACTTTAGCTATATATTTCCATAACAACTAAATAACCACAATGGTGTTCGAATTTTCTGATAAGTTAAACTCAAATTTACACTTGGTCACCATTATAGAGAGGTCAAGGCTCTTAACTTGGCTGGATTAACTATTCGGGTTATATTACACATGTGATTTGTCGTTGAGGTTTTTATATTCCCTTTGAATTCTTCTGAGAAGCACTTCCAAACTGCCCTTCTCGTTCCCAACCTTTTGGATTGAGTCTTTAATAACAATTTTGTTGAATTACCTATTTAAAACAAAATCAATTGAAATTCCTTATTTGTAAAGTGACAAAGGTTTCAAACTAAATTAAATATTTCAATTTTAATTCAAAAGTTTTGATTACATTTATATACATGAATAAAATAGTTACACACTTTTAATTTAAGATTATGTAGGTATATATATGACTTGGAAATATCAATAAATACTGTATATAGGTTTAGATGGTCTTGACTCAAAAAGAAGCTTGAATTCCAGTAATTCTAAAATAATGGATCAAGCTAGAATTTTCTCAAACGTTGTTGATGTAAAAGCCATTTTGAATATTTATTTTATTTTAGTTCAATCTAATAATTATCTCCTGTTGTTTTTTTTATAAATAATTACAACATTACATGCCCTTAGTCCACAGACAGACTTGTCTGTACCCGAGTCACATTCGATTAATGCAACAAATTTAAAAATAAGATTTAAAAATTAGGAAAATAAACTAATCAAAATATAACTTTTTTTTCATTCGTTAACAACAAACTTTCCCACACCACTAAGAAAACCTACAAAAGGGTTTGCCTCGTCTAGTCTGGCTTGCCAGTGACTGGGAAGTTGTGGCTCAAATCCCATTCAGTTGATTTTTTCTAAACTATTTCCCATTCTACTTACACGCAAATGCGTGTACATTCCCTCTATGTTATATTTTAATAATTCTTAGCATATTAGTGTAAAGCGAATGCAAATGAAGAGAAATAAGAAATGAAGCATGAAAATCATAGTATATACTATATATTGACATTACAACACTAAACTATTTTTGCACCACCCAGTACCATTTCTCCATTGTCATCTTCTTGCGACATGTTCTCCACATCCTTGACAAGGTTTAGAAAAGACGACATCATCTGATTCAACATTGGCATGGAGTCTAGATGGACAAGTTATAATTTACCGTGTAGTCAACACAACCTTTATCGTCAACCAGAAAGTATACTTTAACATTCAGACTTCAAAATATAGTATAGCTTTGTATTTATCTCATAACTCTCATCTGTTGAGAAGTTATCGTTACTATAGCTGTAGTAAAACTTTATAAGTTGTTTCCCTTTTTCCATAACGACTATTTTCCATGGCAATAACCAGAGAAAGCTAGGTGTAGCTGAGAACTTTCCTTTACACCTAGCTAACCTTTGACCTCCCTTTGATAAAATAATAAAAAAAATACACAAGCTATAGTGATATTTCAGTTGTGCACTTAGAATTTGATCCAACCACGTACGTACTGTATATACATACACACATACACACACATATATACACATACACATATGTACACA
This sequence comes from Timema californicum, assembly GCA_902141385.1. Taxonomy (NCBI): domain Eukaryota; kingdom Metazoa; phylum Arthropoda; class Insecta; order Phasmatodea; family Timematidae; genus Timema; species Timema californicum. The sequence goes on from CABFOW010000592.1 coordinate 218,804, forward strand.
TATACATTTTATTATGCTACATAAAACACATACACCATAATACATACATAAAAACAAGCAACATTCAAACACAAAATATAAAAAAATTGATTAATTAGTATACAAAAATTGCAGACTTAAATCAGAATTGATGAAAACCGAGCCAACACATCCCCTATATTAGGAAACCCTTTCGCTGAGGTGTAATCAATCCCCCATTTTCTCATTTACTTTATGCCATTCGACTAGTTCCAACTTTTTTTTTACATTCTCAGCATATAAGGTGGTTTTAGAAATATCGTTGAGTTAGGTTTGAAATGAGAAAAAAAAAAGAACAATGACTAGGCTTTGAATTATATAAATATTTATTTCTAATATTTGAACCAAATGTTATTTTTTACCTTTGATTTAAATGGAAATTTCATGAGGAGTCATGGTGGGTTTGAATCATCCGATTTTTCTAATTAACCAATGTATAACTATCCAAATCCTGCTGTTCTATTATAAAGAGGGTTTTGATACACGCTTGTTGGTTAATATGACAAACTTTTATTAGACATTTGTTAAGAGAGTGTGGATCCCATTTTAATATGATTTTGGTTTGCTCTTACCTTAGCAAATATTACATACACTTCCCCTTATCCATGTTAATTTCAGCTGAATATGGGTCTGTTATATCCTCAAAATTAGTTATATAAATTTATTTTAGCAGCATAAAATACAATAAGCTATTTATTATGTTATTATTTTAGTTGTATAAAGCTTGAAAAATGTTACATTGAACATTAAATAGATATGTCACTTTGTAAAACCACCTCACAAAGCTACAAAGCAACCTTAATTTTCAAATAATTTTTTTGTCATCATTGTGACCTGTAAATCGTTTAAATTAATCCCATGCAAATAGTTTTATTTTTTTTATTTTTGCGAATTAGTTTCAGCTTTTACTATTTAATTAGTGATTATCTTAAAACCAATTGTCTTTGAAGAGTCTATTTATGGTTTCATTTAGCAGCTGTGTCATAAAGTGGTAGAAATAAATGTCCTTGACGATAACCAACTTCAAAGTCGTTGGTTTAATCTACGTGACTCTCCACTAAATAAAGTAATTCAGTTTAGTCAATCCAACCCTATATGAGTTCAATCAATAATATTTTTTTATTATGATTTTGATTTTATATTTCTTTTAATGTATCACACATCAGTGGGCATGGGGACTAAACGTCAGGCTCGTATTTTCTGATTTATTGTAGAGGGAAAGTTCGTGGCTCTAGTTATAGCTTGACGGACTGAATTTTTTTCTTACATGATTTCTTCTTTTCCTTGAAAGAAAATGCGAGTGAATCCATCTTAAATTCTTATTTCCTCATTTTTACCGCATAAATTATGTAGATAACCGTATTGGGTAGTAAGGCACGTTGTAATAAATAAATTTAGATTAAGCATATACGACACAGGAGTATTGAGGGTTCAAAAAAATTAAGCATTTCAAAATCAATTTCATAACCATTTACAGTTTTGTTTTAAATTAATTTAAAGAATTACAGGTACGTAAGTAAGAAGGGTGCTCTATCATAGGAGATCTAGACTTTTACTCTTATTATTTTTAATGCCAATTCATATTATAATTAATTGAAATAAAAAATAAAAATTTGGTATTTTCATTTAGTCAATTTATAAAAAATATATTGGAGCTATTGTATGTCATTCACATGCAAATACAGTGTAAGTGATCATACTCACTCAAGATACTGACTGTGTGTCGTCGGAAGCCGGCAAATTAAATTATTATTGTTGTTATTATTATTATTATTATTATTATTATTATTATTAACACCGCGTTTTACTATCCGTTCAGTTTATACGCACTTACGCTAATGTGTAATGGTAGGGTGATTGTGAGATGAAATGGAGGACCTACAGTTTAACGTGGAATCCGAACCACAGTGGAGGCCTAGCATTCCACACATTCACAAGTTGTGATTGACACACGTCTTGTCAGAGGTGAAGGACGAGTTTGATAATCAGATAAACCTGTGCCTGGACCGAGGATTGAGCCCCGGACTCCAGTGCAGAAGTCTGACAACTTACTCCTAGACCACCAGGTCACCTGGCAAATTAAAAATGTTTGTGACAACACGAACTTTAGGGTATATACGTGCTATTCCAAGAGGCCATATTACGGTCGTTTAGCTGGGAAGTTAGATACAATATTACGCTTTAACCAGAAAACGTTTCAAATTCTGGTTTTGTGCGTTCTTCACTTGACAATAATGAAATTAGTATCATTTTAGTATTTTTATTTTCTCTAAACTCCTTGGAAAGATAAGTATTATGGTTTTTAAAAAACATTAAACTATAGATATAGATAAATGTCGACGTTTCATGACCCTCTGAAATTGAAAAAAGGTGTTGGTTTCACGATGCTATCTGTCTGTCTGTGTGTTTATACATCGATCTAGTGTTGAATATATTTAACCAATTGAGCTAATACTTGGTATCTAGAATTATTTTAGTTTCACCAGAAAAACTTTTGGAATTATTTAACCAAAACTAAAATTAAGATTAGTCTACCTAGGGTCAAAAGAGAATATATCGATTTTCTCGAAATTGTCTCTGATTATTTTGATTAAAATACGCATCTATACACTGTTTAACATTACAAGCAGAATGAAACGTCTCATTTTTCCAGGAAAATCGTTTTGATGGTACTTTACATAAGCGAGTAGGTATATCAAATTTTTATAATATCCACGCAACTCTTTAAGATAATAGATAACTGACTGTTACTATGTTTTAGAGCTATAAACAACAAAAATAAATTATTTGAAATATAATTTTATAAAAACTAATAATTTCTGAACAAATATATAATTTTTAAATTGAGTTCTATGAAATTGTGAGTTGTTCGGTACCTATGTTCTTTGTTGAACAGAGATGTTACTGTTATTTCAATATGTTTCTGTAGCAGCATATATTATTTAATTTATTTTATCTTATTCATTTATCAGACATCTAGGTTGAAAATTAATTGCTATAATAAAAAGTGAATACTTATTATTTTACTTATTTATCCATAGATTATTAACATTTATTATTGTTATAATTTAAGTTCAAATTCTATCATAAATTTAAGTCAAATGTACATAAAATTTAATCAATACTCACTAAAAAAAATCATTTTACTAATTAATTATTATCATTATGAGGATTACAACTATTGTTAGGATTTTTACCTAAATGGTTATTTATCCATTCATTAATAATTCAAACCCGCCTCAGTGGCCTAGTTAGCTAACACGCTGGTTTCTTGTTCATCTAGACTACTGATTACCGGGAGGTTGAGGTTTGAATCTTGGTCGGGTGAACTGGGAGTGGTTTTTCCTAAATGATTTTCTAATATACCTCCACACTAATATTGGTTCACTTACTCTAAATTCAACCTTCCCGATTCCTAACCCATTAGCGTAATTAATATTTAAGTGTATAACCTGAATGGGTAGTAAGACGCGTTGCTATAATTTATTTAATTAATTATCAAGGATTCAAAATCTATGATATTACTTACAATTATTGTAATATATATCTTTTACACGTTTCTACTATCTAATAATTAGTTATGCCAGCTTCATAACTAATTCAATTCAGTTAAAATGAAATTTATTTATTTTCAATGATTTTTATAAAATCATATTAATCAATATTACTTTAAAATCCCTAATTGATTCAACTTAGATACGTGTGTTCTTAACTTAAAATAAAGTTATAAGTTAAATAAACTTATAAACAAAGTTATAAATAAAGTATAGGTATGGAATGTTTTTGCAACGAAGTATATTATTTAGTTAATAATTATAACTCAAATTGCTTGTATTTTTTTAAATATGGTGTAACGGTTTCTATTCCAGCTATCCCACCATTGTAGTGGAATACATTAAACCGCACCATAACGTGAGTCTTGGTTTGGTTATATTTACCTAACTTGGGTTGTGTCCAAGGGGTGTGATAGGCTTTTAAGTTGGAGTAGAAGGGAGCGTGAGTTAAGGTAGATATTTTTGCAGTTTTTATAAAAAAAAAATACTTGTTTGAACCAAATAAATCAAAGCTTTATTTATAAAAAATGTTTAGTTCAACTTTATAAACATTATTCACAAGTTCTTTAATATTTGTTATGAGTACCAGTTTTTTTTATTTAGCACCGTTCCTTACTATCCTTTCAGGGTATAAGCTTATGTACAATCCCAATAATGGCTTTAGGGATTAAGAAGGCTATATTTAGAGGAAGTGTACCTGAATTTGTGTGGAGGGAGAGTGTAAAAAGAGTTTGAAAAAATAACCTACCCTCAGTACACCTGACTGAGATTCGAACACCTATCTCCCCGTCATCGGCAGTCTAGTTTACTGCGAGGGTAGCGCCTTAGACCATGCGGTCAGTGAAGCGGGTATCAGAATTTGGACAGGACTATTTCTCTGAGCTTAAAATGTTTCTGTTTAAATGCCCCGATGCCCATAACAAATATGACATTTAAATTAATATTTTCATAGGCAATTTCTAAATTCTAAATATCAAAAGCATAAACTAAATATATCCACCATAAGCAATACGTTATGGTCAAACCATATTCGATTGTCATGTGTTTTAACGCGTTAGTATCGCAATAGAGTAGACTGCAGACGATGGGCATATTGAGGTTCGAATCTTAGTCTAGGTGTACTAAGGGTGGTTTTTTACAAAATAGATTTCCCATTTTCCCTTTCACACAAATGCACTCACATTTTCTATAACTATAGCGTTCCTAGTCTCTAAAACTATTATCGTAATTAATACATAAGCGTATAACAGACAATAGAGTAGACTGCAGACTACGGGCATATTGAGGTTCGAATCTTAGTCTTGGTGTACTGAGGGTGGTTTTTTACAAAATAGATTTCCCATTTTCCCTTTCACACAAATGCACTCACATTTTCTATAACTATAGCATTCCTAGTCTCTAAAACTATTATCGTAATTAATACATAAGCGTATAACAGGAACGGATGGTAGGACACGGTGGTAAAAAATTATATATATTGGTTAAATTATCAAATTTATTTCCACCTCACTTTAATAGCCAATAGAGAACGTTTGATACAACATTGTTTAAGGTAAAACGATGGGGGAAGGGAGGTTGCCCTAGGTACCTTTAACTGTAATTGAATCCTAGATACGTGACTGACCACATTACCTAAGACATGATTGAGTGATTTGGTCCCTTACTACTCCTATCTTCTCGAAATTAAATTATATAGACGTGATTGATGAATACCTAAAATTAGATCAAGGGAACAATTGTTTCAGACATATAATTTTGAAGACCCTCGTAACATTTATTTACTACGAGTTCAACAATAAATTTTGACACAGATGAGAAATCAAGAGAAAACGGACCAACGTGCCAAAGTTTATAGTCTTAATCTTCAGCAGGAAGTAACTGTAGTCACCGTTCATAGACCTAAGTATGAAGCCAACACACCTAAGCCAATTTGTGGTGAAATAAAGAATAATAGTACGCTGAACATCAAGAATGAAGACATTGGTGCAACAAGCAACGAGGAATATACAATAGGGAAGAATAAGAGCCCTTGGATTCAATGCCTCTTTTGCATGAAATAGTTCCACTGACAACGACATTGAATCAAGTTGTGGTAGAATGCCCAAAATCAAAGTATCAAGAGTTTATTATATGAATTATTTTATATTTACTCATTCTATTTTCTTTCACATTCATAATGGTAGTAAAAATTAAAGTGTATGTTGACAGCGAAAACTAATGAGATTAGAACATATTCATAAGTACATCATGAATTTAGGTATGTGTTATCACGGAATTGGTTAATATACTAAGACATGAGGTATGTCTGTAGAGGCAGTGTTTATTCGTAGTAATTGTTAATTTAATGAAGATAAACAAAAATTTCAAGCAGGAAGTATTAAAATATATGTATCCAATCTATTTCAAATCAATTTTTTTTATGTATGTAATTCATATCCTTAATATCATGAAATAGGTAGAGTTCACTTTGTATATTGTTTCTGATCATTGTTACATTAGTTATTCAACTGCAAGCCACGTCATCAATACCAAAATTCCTTAAATATTTGATTCTTGCGAGGTGCAATCATCACGAAAGCCGTAATTTTATTTACTTTTCTTTACTTTCATGATACATTTATTTTTATTTATTTAGCACCTTGTCTTTTTACCCGTTTTGATCATACATCTGAGTAATAATTAATTTAATGAGTTAAGAATTGGGAGGGTTTGAATATTGAGGAAATTATCCCACATTTGCGTGTAGGGAGAGTGGAAAACCATTTAGAAAAAACCACCCCCAATTCACCTGAGCATGATATGAAACTCGAGCTCTCCATCGTCAGCAGTTTAGCTCAGCATGAAACTAGCAGATTAGCTAACTACGCCACCGAGGGGGGTTTTCATAGTAAAAATAGCACAGAAAAATACATCGCAGTTTCCGGAGAAAGTATTCAATTGATATTGCCAGATAGTATTCACTAGAAGGAAAAGCGTTTAGGGGGTATGTCATTGGCATACATCTTCATCTTATTCTGAGAAAAAAGTTGTTTCTTTGACTACGGCAGAAAGACGTATTGACATAAAGAGGTTGTTAACAAGTTTGATAAAAGGATAGTTAAGTGATTAGAAAACTATGAACCACTTTCGTACCACAAATGTAGGCTAATTCAAATTTTGTGGTGGACTGACCTATTTTGAAATCCTTCAATTTTTTTATAAATTATTATAAAGCTATAAATGATGTTAATTAATGTTTTTCACTTCTTTCGTTTTTTTCATTAGTATACATTATTTATAACTCATATTTTTTCTCTTGTTTATTAAATCAGTGGCTTTGTATAGCCTATATAATTATTCTCTATAAATAAATCTGTCTCTAATTTGTTTAGAGAGTTTTGGTTTGTTTTTAAGGATTTACATTATTTAGATGAAAGGTTTTAATAATTATTAAAATTAAATTAAAAAAGCTCAAATAAAATGTTTCACACACAAACCATTTTCATTGGATATTTTTAGGCTGTACTCAATCTATGTTCTAAAAATTCTAGCATTATAAATTTGACATATAGTTAATTTTTCAAAAACTATTAAAATAAGTAATTTCAAATAATTTTTAAGCATAAGTAAAATGTATATTCTTTAAATTTAATCATAAGTTAATGTTATCACAAGAACACAAAGTTTTAGGTATTTGTTTTTATTTTGTTAAAGATTACAACCATTTTTATTTCCCAACATAAACGTAAATGCTATTTTAAAATCTCATTTGTATTTACACAATTTTAGACTAACATATAATACAATAAAACTAAAATTGATTCAATTTAATAATTTTGAAATAAAACTTATATTTCTGATGAAGCTATAGTGAAACTTCGTAAAGGGGAAAAAAAAATCAGAAGACTCTTTAAGTAAAAATGTGACAAAACTCAATATGAAGTGTCGTCAGTAAAAATTTAAAAAATATTAATACATTCATAAAAAACAATTTTTCTTGAATATAACAACCAGGACTCCGGTGCTGGAAGTATCTGGGGATTTAGTCATTTCGGTGAAAAATGTTATTATGTGGTGGAGGGCGGGAAATAAGCCTATTTTAAGAGTCTATATCTGACAGTTGCAAATATTACTAAAACTACTTTTAACTTTCTTATACCAAGTCAAGTAATCTATAGCTATAATTCTATATAGTTAATATCAATAAAGATGTTAATAATAATCATAATAACAGTGTTGATTATAAACAAATATATTTATTTTATATATTCTTGTCCATATTTCCTTCCATTTTCTTTGCACCACGTACTACCACCCATTTGGGTTATTCACATATCTACTAATTTTACTTATGTACTAAGAATGGATAAGGTAGAAGATAGAGGAAGTATACCTGCATTTACATGGATAAATAATGGGGAAACCATTCAAGAAATAACTTCAGCTCAACCGATTGGGATTTAAACCATATCTCCCCATCATCGGCATTCCAGCCTTAGACTATTTGTACAGGGAAATGGCTTCCTTTCTATATTTTTACTTAACATCATGGCAAATAAAGGCATTAAAGTAGGTTCAACACTAATCAATTAAACCTATTTAAAACAAATTTTAGAGTCATCCAGGGATTAAAATTTTCCCTGGGGATCAACCACTCTTATTTGAGCCCATCCACTTCCGAAAAGCTTCCGCATCGGGGTGAAATGTGTGTAAGCTTATTAATATCCTGTCCAAACAGTGTGAAGCCGGCAAAATAAAGGCCAACTTTAGGATAATAACGGTAATGGGCAGCATGCCTGTGCTGACAGGACGTCCAACCAAACACTGATTGAGAGGTTGTCGACACAGGATGTGTAAAAGTGACAAATCGTAGCGTGAGAGATAAGTGTTTGAAGTTTTTACAGGTCTGGAGAAAGGCGCCAAAAGACGAACAGGGCTCTGGGTGTTCGCCACCCATTTTTGTCTCCTCTGTACACTCCTTCGTGAATTATGATGTCTCTTTGACGTGTCACAATATATAATGTAGACCAGAGGTGGCCAAACAGTCGATAGCGATCTACCGGTGGACCGCAGCATCTAGTCTGGTTGATCGTCTAGTCGTTCGATTAAAAAAAGATTGAAAGAAAGAAAGAAAATGAAAATGATGATTTCCAGAGTTTTCTCAAATCAATAATAGAAAATGGAAATATTGAAGCTGTTTGACCTATGACCATTTACAATAACGTCTTTGGTTATGACAGTAATTATGCACCCTCATTCAACAAACTATACTAAGGATATGTGGTGTCATGCATAAACTTCAAAGACAAGTGTTTAGTCGGAAAATACTTTTTCCAAGGAGGTTATATATATATATGCATGTTATAGCTTATATATATATGTAAAATGTGTTTTGATAATATATATATATATATGTAAAAAGTGTTTTGATAAAAAAAATTCTGTTTGTTAAAGGACTATAAGTTTTCATATGAAATTTAACTTTAAGATTAAATCACAAAATGGGATATTAATTTTTTGAAAATGAAACAAACCATATAAAAGCCTATGGTTCCGTAGCAGATTGCAAAGGATTTTCTTTCCCTGGAGTAGATCCCTAGATCAAATGTCCACCCACCCCTACTGTGGAATGTAGAGCAATTTAATTTAAATACCAATCTAACCCCACATATATAGTAGTAATGTGCCTCTGGGCTAGATTATTAGGAGCTAATTAGTGGAAAAATTATCCAGCACAAATGTACCGTTGCTCAGGAGGCACCCGAATGTATAAATGGTACATGCATTCCATGGAGGCTCTCTCCATGTCCCGATAAGATGAGGTGATGGTGATTATGAAGGTGTGGAAACAGTGGAAACGCTTGGACGTAATTTAAGCCTAATTAACAAATCCCTGGTGACCGTTGGGGTCGGGTAAAAATAATCAAGGAATCAACCAGAAATTGAACCTAGGACACCTTGTATCGTAGTATTGTACACTCACCCCTACACCACGGGGAAGGCTACCCCACAGATAGTGTCTAAGTAATACAGTTAGAACTAGACGTCTCATCGTGCTGTGGTTATTCTCTAAATTATTATTATTATTAGCACCGCGTCTTACTACCCGTTCGGGTTATACGCACTTACGCTAATGTGTAATGGTAGATGGTAATCAGATAAATCTGTGCCGGGACCGAGGATTGAACCCCGGCCGCCAGCACAGAAGTCTGACACCTAGCCCCTAGACCGCCAGGTCACCGTTATTCTCTAAAGGTGAAAGTGTATAGAACGGGAGCAAAGGTCCATGATTTTGCAGATTTTATAGTACAACCATTTTTGGTCGGTAGAAACATATAGTTTAATTTTCTTCACATGGTTATAGCAACATCTCTTGATTATATATCAAGGGTGTCCAAGAATTGAATGACAAATTTTCCTCTTCATTTAATAAGTTTCTCATTACAAAAATTCAATAACTATAATTATCACTCTGTGTAGAAAATTAAACTTGGATTAGTACCAAAGCAATAGTTTATTTATTTCGTACAAATATAGTTTTCTATACGACAGCAAAAAAAACTCTGACCGTTTTTCTCACCCCCTACGCTCTCATCTTAAAAAAAACACCGTGGAATTGATACCAGCTGTGAAATAATTCTTCAAAATTTAAAAATAACTATTTTAAAATGAAAATAATAATAAAAATATACAAATTTCCCTACTGTCAAGTGAAGATTGCACACATCTATACTGCAATTTAAGCTACTTTAGTATCCACGTGGTGGTTAGGTTTTAGAGCATAGTTGCCACATAGCGGGAGTTTTTTTACCATTATGCAAGCACTCAGTGACTGTCAAGAAATCTGGCAAAGTGCATCGGTTGCTATGACAACTACCCTTAATGTATTGGTCGAGCATTTGACCAGCCTTCCCTCCCCAATCTGGCTGCGCTGAACTCAATTCTAAATCAGTTTAAAACGCAGTATACACTGCTACACATAATTGGGTTCGAACATAATCTTGTATCTAATATTCCGATTAATACGTTGTTCATATCGGATGGATTAATCAAATGTCTAACTCTTTTGGCTTCCGATACTATAGTTCAGTTGGTAGTAGGCAGTTTTAATTATGACATAAATAAAAGTTACAGGTTTGATTCCCGAAACAGCTGAAATATTTATCAATGGAAAAAATGGGGTACTTATTCATGAGGATGAAACGTTTGAAGGTTGTGGGACTGAATGGTTGGTTTTAGATCTAAGCAAGGCTCTTTGTATGCTGATATAATGAGCTACTTTTATAAACCTAAAGGTTTTATTATCATAAGCTTCGCTCGTACTGGTTCACGAGTGATCTAGGCTGTAAGATTTGCATTCACTTTGGTCAGCGTTGACTGATAAATCAGGTGTTCAAATCTGGGTTAGATTAGTGGTTATCGAAACGCGATTATAACTTGGACTATTCCAATTTCTCTCCACTAAATGTACTTGCAGTTCCTATAAGCTACTCTTCCTAATCGTATCACATAAAACCCGTTATTAATCTTTGGTTAAGTGCATATTATCTTTCTGTTAGGAATAACATCTAAAAGTCACAAGATTACTTAAACAATTTGTATATAGTCATGCGTGATAACATGCAGTATGCATCTGCAATTTTTTTATAGATAGTAGCAATAATTATAGAATCATATTTAAAATAAAGTATATTATTTATTATTTAGCACCACGTCTTACTACCCGTTCGGGCTATACGCTTAAATAGTTACTTAAATACTAAGAACGCCAATGGGCTAGAAATTGGGAAGGTTGAATTTGTATAAAGTGAACCTGCACTCACGTGGAGGGAAAGGGGAAAATCATTTAGGAAATCCACCCTCAGTCTACCCGACTGAGATACGAACCTTGATCTCCCCGTCCTCGGCAGTCTAGCTCAACAAAAATATAATAAAGTATAATATTATTAGTGTTGACTTCTAAAAAATAGGTTTACTGTATTGTAAACTTTCTGTCGGAATCCAGCTTAGCTAAATATACTGATATATCTTACAAAATATCCACTTAGTTTTAATGTGAAACTAAATGTTGCACACTATGCTATCAAGTCTACTATTATTCATATTTCCCACATGAACATTTGAGAGTATACTAAAAATTTGACATTTTACGGTGAGAAAGAAAAAAATTCCGTTAAGTTTTCCAAAACGTAAAATTACCCATATACATTTTTCCGTCCCAAATTCTTTACCATACTACCCAAGTCTAAATTTGGCAGTATAAATTTGCTCTGAGCCAATAACTCAGCTATTAAAAAATAATTTTAACAATTATTCATTCATATTAAGAGTATTTTAATCCGCACCGGTGGCGTAGTTGACTAACGTGCGAGTCGTGTTGAGCTCGACCACCGAGGACGGGGAGATCGAGGTTCGAATCTCGGTCAGGTGAACTGGGGGGGGGGGAAGGGGGGTCCTAAATGGTTTTCCACTCTCCCTCCACGCAAATGCAAGTTCACTTCATCTAATTCAACCTTCCCAATGAATTAGCGTAATTATTACTTAAAGCGTATAACCCGACCAGGTAGTAAGACGCGGTGCTAATAATAATAATAATAATAATAATAAGAGTGTTTTACTAGCACTACGTCTTGATACCTGTTCGGGTTGCACGTATATGTAATAATTACGCTAAAGGGTTCACGATGAGGAAGACGAAATTTTTAAAGAAGTGTATCAGTATATAACTGGAGTGATAGTGAAAAACTATTTTAAAAAATCCGCCTTCATTTAACTTGACCGGGACCTTGATTTTCAATCATCGACACTCCAGTCTACCGCAAAAGTGACCCTTTAGACCTTTGTTCACCAATTATTAGGCGTAAGCCTTTCTTTTCTTAAAAACATTTACAGCTCTATTCGTATTTATGTTTGGAAATAATGATACAGTAAACGGTTTTTTTTCCCTTTAGTATATAATATATTTTTCCTCCAACATAAGGGTAAAAATTCAATTTAGGCCTGACATGCAATACTCCAAATACATCCTCATCACATTATCTTAGATACGAATGTATTCCACGTACTATTTATATGTATTCTGGCCGACCCGTTTACCCGACTTCTATGAAAAAACAAAACAAAGTCTGTCCTGGTAACATCGGCAATTCCTGCAAGTGACGTCAACCGGGTTGTTTTGTGTTTGATCTTAAAAGCAGCCCTCCCTCTCCACCCTTTCCAAACATCAGCCCCTCATAAAACACACGCCGTGTCAAAGGCACACGTATAGTTTACAGTAGTAATTTGGTCCAACACTTGTAGAAACATCCACAAGCACGAAGCAGCCCTAATACATACATACATATTATTCGTAATTGTTTGTCCCAGCATAATGTTTAGTGAAGAGTGTTAGGAGAGGTGATAGGAATTCAGGACATGAACAAGTATATTTTCTATGGCCTTTTAACAGTTGACTTTTTTTTAAAGCGTTTGAAGAAGCTGAGTAAAGGGAGAGAGGAATAAAAAAACGTGAACTTTATTTTTTTAATCATAAATGTCTCTGAATTTCCTACATCTTATGTCAGTTGGTAGTACGTCTTTCTACTTAGCTAGGAGTCTTTAGAGTTTATTTTAGGCTCAGTAAAAAAAAACTGGTGAAATTGAGGCTCTCTCTTCTACAGAGATGACTTGATGGTCAAGATATTGGATGTGGATTCGTTCCTAACATTACATTAGTTTGTAAGTCGTGTGCTGGCTGATATGATCAGCTAGTTAAGAAAATATACGTTAATTATCTCGAAGAGGCATAGTTAAAACTATATATTGTAGACGTGGAGAAAATGTCATGATATAAATTTCAAAGTTTATGGTGAGACCAAATATACCTTCTTTTTTTATCAAAAATTAAATATGTTAATTATAAAATCTCACTTATATTTAATTTAATTACTGCAATATTTAAGGTACTATAAAATTTAATATCACTAATTTTGTTACCAACCCTTATTTATAAAAATAACTTAACGATCAAAATAATCAAATTTACTAAACCATAAAATATTCTGTAGGGTATAAAGGACGGAAAATTTATACGATCCCCTTATCTGCGGAAAGGGGGCGTCGAAAATCATGAAAAGAAGCCTTAGGAAGACTCCTAGCAAAATATAAAATATAATAAAAATATGTGTTGATTAATTTCCGATTATCTCTAATATCATGAATGGAATTTATACGTCTTGGTTTCAAATATTTCCCAAATGTTGTCTATTTAAGAAGAAATTTGTGAATAGCCTACCACTTATCCCAAATAATTTTTTTTTACTAAATACACTTAAGTAGGACCATCCAGCAGAAGTGCCATGATTTCATTTAAACGAAATCATAAAATTTTAAAAAAATACTTGTAAATAGGTCATACATATACAGTCTTCTTAGAAATAATAAATCCAACTTACTAAATGACAACAGGATAGGAATATTTCTGAAGAGGTCAAAGTCAGTTCTGATCTACCAGGCTTTGTTTGAGTCTTACTGAGAAAAGCTACTATACATAATGGAGAAAACGTCTAAACCCATGACGCACATCCGTAGTTACGATACTATAAAAAAAACTCATTTTGTATTTACAGTTTGAATTCAACAGAAAGGAACTTTTAAGACGGACTTAAATGTTACTTAAACCATTTTAATCAATATTTTATGTTGAGTTGTTTGGTTAAATTTTCACTTGTTATATCTAATATGAGATAATACTAATAATAAAGTAAAACTTTATCAACGCTTATAGCAAGAAAAATATGTTTGTTGTTTTATTAACGTTGATAGCAAGAACAAATTAGTTTATATTTTCTCAAAGTTAATTTCCCATTTACCAAAATTCTACTATAATTTCAGATTCACCCACTTAACTGCTTATTTAATCTTAATTAAACCTAATATTTGTCTTGGTTGTTATTAGTGGTACTTAACGTTCACTTACTTAACGAACTGGCCACAGATCAAATCGAAACACGACTTAACCTTACTCTACCCTAACAGACACAACAACCAGTCGTCCAGCTGTTGTGTCATCATTGAAAAAAATAATACGTAATTTCAGCGTTTTTTGTTTGATGATATAGGCCTACGTTGAATCGAACCTGAGATTCCATCTATATAGATAGACACAATATCGACTGAGCCAAGATTTAGTGTAACACTAAGTGCAAAATCTGAAGCAAGTGTTTCATTACTTTCTCGCTATCTTGCAGGTAGAGAAAGTATTGTGATCGTCAAAAAAGTCTATCTCGAGATTTTGATGAATTTCGAGGTTTTATGACCCCCCGAAACCAAAATAAATTGTAAAAATCTCCGCACGGGTTTTCTCGTTCTATTGTTTAAGAATGGAGATATTTACTCAAAATTTGTAATATAATATTTACTAGCCCACCCGAAAACAAATTGCACTCTACATATGTGAAGCATTTTTTTTAATCGTGGTTTTAAATTTTATTAATTTATTTTTTAAGAATTAACGTTTTCATTTGTATATTTGGACAAATGCAAAATATCGATATTGGGTCCCCAAGGGTCAACACTTTGTATTCAAATTTTGACTTCATTTTAAATTGCTCTGCATTTTATTAGGAGATGCACATCTTATGGTTATCGAATTGCTATTAAATTTATCTTTTATACATTTTGACCAATAAAATAGGTAATTATTGACTATTAGCTCTAAAATGAGAGAGATAATCATTATAGACAATTTTGAGAAAATTGAATTTTTCTCTTTTCACCCTTTGGTAAACTCCTATTAATTTTGGGTTAGACAGACACACACACAGATCGCGTTGAAAAAAAATACTTTTCAGGGTTAGGAGTGTCATGAAACGTCGACATCATAAACATTTAGAGCTAGATTTTTTTTGATGGTCGTAATACTTTACCTTAAAGTGTTAACAAAGTTAAAAAAATATATATGCGTATATCTTTAAAACTATTCGTTTTATAAAAATATATTTCAAGTAGATGATGTTTACTATAAATAGTTATACATGTACCCAATGATAAGTCAATTTATATCTCATAGATTTACGTAGATAAAATTAAAAACTAGAATTTACGAATCAGATCGGAACATTTAAAGTCATTTTCACGAAAGATTGAGAGTAGTCATTTAGTTTGTAATATTAATCTAAACTTAGATATTAAGTTTAATCAAAATTGTTAAAGACATTTTTTTAAATCTTTCTGTTCTTAAGGAAAATAGACTTAATTTTAGGGCTGGATATCCAATTCCAAAAATTCCTCGGGATAAACATACGAAAACCCTAGATACAAGTGTTAGCCCAATCGGTAAAATAGTTTAGGTTATAGGCCGAGTTACAGACTGACAGACAGATGGACAGACAGACCGACGGGTGGTCATAAAATGCCAACACCCATCAAAATTTCGTGTAAGATTTTTTTAATGGTCGCCATATTTTACCTCTAGTGTTCGAAAAATTAAAAAATATGTATATTTGTGTATACCTTGAAAGCTATTTGTATTATAAATATATGATTTGAATAAAAATGTTTGTATTAAAAATAGATCAACAAATTTGCAATGATAAGTAATGTCATATGACAAATAGTTTTGAAGATATGATATAAAAAAATTAGTTTCTACGCTTGAGACCAGAACCCTTAAAGTCATTTCACCGGACAATTGAGAGTAGCCATTTTATTTGGGATATTTATAAATGTTTTGAAATGAAATTTAATTAAAATCATTAGAGCTGATTTTGAAAAAGTCAACTTTTTATCTTTTTGCCCCTAAGTAAAATATCCTTAATTTTAGGGTTGGATATCCAATTAAAAAATAACCTTGGGGAGCTCTATGAAAATCCTAAATACCAAGTTCTATCTAGCCCGATCAGTAAAATAGTTTAGGCTCTAGTTGGGGTTACAGACATATGACAGACAGACGAGACGGACAGATGGAAATTCAAAAAACACTGTTTCGGATTCGGGGGGTCATGAAACGTCGAGATTGATCAAAATCTCGAGTTAGATTTTTTTGACGGTCATAATACTTTCTCTACCTGTGAGATAGCGAGAAAGTAAAGGTGTTTTTTGAATTGTCATCTGTCTGTATCTTGGACTAGCGCCTACACTATTTTAATAATCTAGCTAAAACTTCATATCTATATTCTTCATAGGGTGTCCATGAGGACTCTTTTGAAATAGATATCCAACCCTAACATTAAGGGTAGTTTAGCTAAGGGCAATAAAAGAAAAAGTCAATTTTCTCAAAATGAATGATATATGAAATTACTTATCATTGCAAATAAGTATATCTATTTATAATACAAATATTTAATTGAAACATATTTTATAAAAACAATAACCTTCTAGCTATACGTATGCATGTATATACATATATATGTATATATATAATTTTTGAACTTTAAATTTAAAGTATTGCAAGCGTGAAAATATCTACCCAAAATATTTATGGATTTGACCTCTCATGACGGCCGGAGTCCTAATAATGGGCTTTTGCAATGCTGTCTGTAGCTGTGTCTGTTGAACCCTAGAATTAAAGAGTAGATTAGTAAAAATCGATAAGAGAAAAAATCAATTTTATCAAAATTGGCTTTAAATATTTTGCTTAAAATTCGTATTCAGGCGTTTACTAAGATTGTAAATAGACTGGCTATTTTCATTTTCCCATGAAAAAGAACTTTAGGGTACTTTACAGAAGTGGAAATTTTCATATCTCCACAATTATTGGAGATTATATTAACTTATCAATGCAAGATTGTATTACTATTAAAAATGATAAACTTTTGTATGAAATCATTTTTTTAAATGTAATGTTTTCTGAGATATTGGCAAATATGTTAATACAATTTTGTGAGCTTTCCTTGTAAAAAGATAATAATTAAGTTTCAACGCAATAATACTTTAATGCCATAGGTGACCCGTAGGTCTAAGGGTAAGGTATAAGACTTATTTGATGGAGGTCTGGGGTCCAGTCCTCAGGCCAGGCACAGATGTATCTGTTTGCCAAACCCTTCCTTCCCCTCTGACAATACGTGTATTAATCACAACTTGTGAATGTGTGGAATGCCAGGTCTCCGCCGTGGTTTAAGCTGTAGGTGCTCCATTTCATCGAAGAGCTCATAAATAACCCGTTGAATCCTAATTACGCATTCTAACATTACACATTAGCATAAGTGTGTACAACCTGAACGGGTATTAAGACGGGGTGCTAGTAATAATAATAATAATAATAATAATAATAATCTAGTGCCATAGAGTCAGAAATTAGTTACTCTCTCACAGATTTATGTTCTCGTTCTTTCAACCTCTTAGGGGAAATGCTTGTACAGGAGTTATCTCTATAATTTTATATTCAATAGTGAATATTTTCCTATTTTTTTGGTCAGAATTTATAAATGAGGAATTTAATAGCAATGAAATAACCATAGGATATGCAATCCCTAGTAATATGTCACCCATTCAAATTAGAAGTCCACAATTTAATACGAAGTGTTGACCCTTGGGGACCCAATACCAATATTTTGACTTTCTCGCTACGTGACAGGCCAGTAATGTTATCGTAAAAAAAATCGAACTTAAGATGTTGATGAATAACGATGTTTTATGATCCTCCGAATCTGAAAAAGTGGGTTTTATAATGCTGTATATCTGTCCACCTGTCTGTCAGTCAGATTTTTATCAATATAGGCTTTAATTATTTTGATTAAAACTAATTTACAGTCTTTGATTAATATCACAAACCAAATGGCTACTCTCAATTTATCGTAAAAATGACTTTAAGGGTTCCGGCCTGATGCGTAAATTCTAATTTTTAATTTTATCTCCGTAAGTCTTAGAGATATGAAATTACTTATTATTGCATACATGTATAACTATTTATGATAAACGTCTTTTACCTGAAATATGTTTTTATAAAACCAATATTTTTCAAGCCTTACGCAATTAAATATATTTTTTAACTGTTCCAACACTTTAAGGTAAAGTATTACGACCGTCAAGAAAATCTATCCCAATATGTTGATGGATGTCAACGTTTCATGACCCCTCGAACACTAAAGAGTGGTTTTTGAAATGTCAGTCTCTCTGTGTGTCTGTCCACCCTTAAAATTAAGAGCAGATTACTAAAGGGTGAAAGAGAGAAATTCCATTTTCTCAAAAACGGTTCTAACGACTTTGATTGATATTCGTATCTAGGCGCTGATTAATATTATAAACCAAATAACTTTTTTAATTTTCCCATGAAAATCAATTTTAGGGTTCCTTACAGAAGCAAAATTTCTTTATTTCCGCATTTATTTGCGATACTAAATAACTTCATTTTAAAATTCTAGTACCATTTAAAAATAAAAAACTTGCATTTGAAATATATTTTTTATAAAACCAATAGTTTCTGACATATATGCAAATATATTAATACAATTCTGTGAGTATTAGATGTGAAGATAAACTACTTAAGTTTAAACACAATAATTGTCAAATGCCATAGAGTAAGTAAATCGACTAGACTTTCAAGAAATTGATGTTTTTCCTTTAATCTCTCAGGGGAAATGTTTGTACAGCACGAGTGCGAATCCAGAATTGTCGGGTTGGTGGTAAGGACGCGGGTGTTTCTTTCGGGATCGGGTCTTGGACGGGTGTAGGTGGCACCTCAATAAATTTTGACATAAAAATACTTCAAAATTTAAGAGTAAATCTTTAAGCTATTTTTTAGTGTAACGCTAAACTTGAGAATAGTTCTCTAATGAAGCGTATAGCTTGAAATTTATTAATTGCAAATAGTAAGAATCAAAACGTAATTATTAAGAGGGAAACAAGTTTAAACACTATAAAAATTATTACATAAATAGCTTTTTTAGCTATTCAATCAATCAAATAAGATATATGGATTTATTCAGATTTAGAACAGTCGAACTTAAACTCCACTCTATAGTATAGCTAGTTATGTCTCATTCTATATCGAGTATTTACCACTAAGCCGTACTAACATGTTACATGTGTAGTATTATTCAAAGGTTTTGTTTATGGCAAGTTATTTAAAAATAAATTATTTTAAAGATCTTTATTTATTATTAATAACTGAAATAGTAATAATAAATATAATTAAATTAAATTAAACCTAAACAATGTTTGCGCAACAAGGTGAGTGAGAGGCGTGCAACTTAAATTAAGGTAATTTCATAAATGCCTATTTTCCCTGTTTGAATACTTAATACTATTGTCTTAAGTATCTATAATAACTACCGTATATTAACCATTTAATAATATTATTACAAATAACAATTTTAAATAAATAAATCTGGTTAGTGAGATAGTGTTACGTTACAATAAAACTAGTAGTAAATTTAACATTGATCTAATTGGTATAAATTTTTGAAGGGGGCCGCGCATACCTCACGACCCCTTGTTGGATCCACCCCTGGTACAGCAATAATCTATTTCTCTCATTTTAGACACAATAATTAATAATAACCTATTTTATTGGTCAAAATTTATAAAAGAGAAATTTAATAGCAATACGATAGCCATAAGTTGTGCGTCCCATGATAATATGCCGAAAATTTTAACCAAAAATCAAAATTTCAATACAAAGTGTTGACCCTTGGGATCCAATATCCATATTTTTTATTGGTCCGAATATAAAATGAAGATTTTAATTCTTTAAAAATAAAATTATTAAATTTAAAACCATGAGTCAAAAAATATTTTACGTATGTGTAGCGCAATTTGTTCTCGGATTCACTAGTGCATATTATATTACGAGTTTTGAATAAATATCTCTATTTTTAAACAATATAGCGTGAAAGTTCGTGCGGAATTCCGTACCATTTATTTTCCTCGCTACGACTTGAAATAAATAAGATGATAGGCTTAATACAATAATAGAATAAAATATCACATTTGTTATAATTTGGTTTCACTATATAGATTAATGTAGAGCTTAAATTCAGTTTATTTTTATAACAGAAATAAGAATATTTGAGATTAATATAAGACGATAATAAGTGTGAGGTAAGTTAAAAATGCACCCTCATTCATTAAAAGGCAATTGGAAATAACACTTATTTACTTGATCCATTACATTATGAGCTCGAAAGTTCATTGCCGCACTTATAAATGTACGCCACCTATCCCCATCTTGCTAGTTATATCCAGCCCACCTTATCGAAACCTATTTTTCTCTGGTCCTATTCACGTCTAGGTCTTTACAATAGTCTCTTCCCAGTTGAATATACGCTAGTACAAATTCTAAATTCTTCTATTCG
>CABFOW010000593.1:22730-35375 GCA_902141385.1 Timema californicum
CCCCCCTATAATATTTTGTACGTTCTAAAACCCCCTCAACGCCTTTCCTCATATTTTATCTGAAGGTCTTAGGTTACTGTGTCGACCTTGTCTAGCTGTGTTAAACATTTGATTTACTTCCAATTGACACAATTATGGTCTAGTGCTCACAGTGCCAGGCTACAGGTACAGAGGTACCGGGTTCGATCCCTGGAGCTTCCAGAAATAATCTTCTGTGAAGCAGTGAGTCTGGAACGGAATTAGACTCGGCCTCGTGAGGGAAAATGAGGAGCTACTTGGATAAAGAGGTAGCAGCTACAGACCTTTAGATGGAGACATTTATTTAAAACTCGTAAGAAATGTGAAACGAAATAATATGCACTGTTACAGAATATTGAGAAAAAAGGAGCATCACATTCCACCAATGATCATCCTAATAAACCTCCCGTTTCCCAGACATCCGTTTGGAAATATATATTTGCGTAGGCTCAGAAATTATTGGGCTTATAAAAGTATATTTCAAATCTAGGTTTATTTTTATTTTGAGTACTCCCACAACTTTGCAATGGATAAGTTATTTCGCATCTCAAAAATTGTAGATACCTGCTTATGATAAGTACCCTCTAAGTAATTTCTCTAGACAAATTAAATGTGCCATTTTATATGTAATGTGGGATAATATGTGCTTAGGCATTTTAATAAAAACCCTTGCAGTAAATTTCGGGAAAATCTATTATTTAACTTTTCGCCCTCAAGTAAACTATTCTACCTTTAATTTTAGAATTATTTAAAAAAAAACTCTTGGGGAACCTTAATAAAACCAAAGATACCAAGTCTTAACCTAATCGGTAAACTAGTTTCTACTCTAATCCTAATAACAGATAGAGAGAGATTGGTAGACAGACAAAACTAATCGGTAAACTAAGTTTCTACTCTAATCCTAATAACAGATAGAGAGAGATTGGTAGACAGACCAAAAACAACTTTTCTGGGCTCAGCGGGTCATCAAACGTCGATATCCATGCAAAATTATGAATTCAATTTTGTTTTAAAGATTAATAGGGTGTCTACCATCCGGGAAAATCAGGGAATTTGA
The DNA here is from genome assembly GCA_902141385.1 of Timema californicum. Taxonomy (NCBI): domain Eukaryota; kingdom Metazoa; phylum Arthropoda; class Insecta; order Phasmatodea; family Timematidae; genus Timema; species Timema californicum. The sequence continues at coordinate 23,806 of CABFOW010000593.1, forward strand.
AGTGATCGGGAAAAAACGGGAATAAGTCGTGAATTTGGTAAATCACAATAAAAATCCGGGAAAATGATATTATACTCAAAATATTAAATACGGTAATCATTAAATCAGTAAATTATGTCATTTGTTTTTGTTTGTAGCTGTGTAATATATTTTTAATTAATAGTAAACAATTTTAATACGAATTAAAACAAATTCCAATTTTAAAATTTATTATTTATTCATAAAAAAGGTTATTAGAAAAATGAGGGTGGAGANGTGCGAGTTAGGAGGATGTGACATACCTTTTTAGTCTGAAATTTTAGGAAATGATCAGCGTAAAGGTCGGGGATCTCATTGGTCAAGTTGAGTAGACACCATGATTAAAATACTTCCTCATTCCGAAGGATTGCGATAAAGTATAAGAAGGGGATAACATTAATGTCATAGACCAGCGTTTTTCAATCTGTACTTTGCGAAGCACTTGAACTCGCCATAATTATCTCAGGCTCCGTGAGTAAACTTTCGAACATTCTTGGTCAAACACGCTTTTCTCGCAGTAGATTAGACTGCCGATGACTGGGAGATCGAGGTTTGAATCTCGGTCGGGTGTGATGAGGATGGTTTTTCCCCAAAATGGTATTCCACTCTCCCACGCAAATGCAGGTACACTTCCTTTAAATATAACCTTCATAATCCTTAAAACCATTAGAGTAATTAGTAGACCCTACATAAGCGTATAACCCGAGTAGTATTACGTGATGCTTAAAAAAATATAAAATATAAAGGACATTTGCCAAAGGTGAAGCCAAACATATTTTCGATTTGTTTTATATTTTAAAACTTAATTGTCATTATTGAATGTTCACAATTTTACTGTAAAATTTTTATGAAGGCTCAAGATCGAATTTTTTCTGATGCAAGGGCTCCTTCGGTCTAAAAAGTTTGGGAATCCCTGTACAACGAGTCCTCAGCTCTGGGTATTCAGTAAGTTTGTCGGATCTCGCAGCTACTTAACTCATCTTGGTTTTAATTAATTAGAGAGGGAAGTAAAGTTTGTCAAATAAGTTCAAGTCTTGAAGACTGAGCAGTTTTAATGGCTTCACTCTAAGCACCCTCCCCCCACCCCGTCCACCGAACCATCTAAGATTGGAAAACATTTCAAGTTTGAAGACATGGGAAGGACATTAGCAATTCCAAGTGGACCATCTCTCGGTGATTGAAGTGCGAGAGGGAAACTTTATTGGCACTTACCTGGGATAATTACCGGCGACGACGCTAGTCATCTTAACGACGTCTTCGTCCGACGACGGGTCTTGTGCACTTAAAAAAATACGGTTTTTTAATCTTTTAAGCGATGGAAACTCTTACCCATTATAGAGTACACATGTGTGTGTGTGTTGGATATTTAATCCACAAGATCAGGAAACATCAATTTAGAAAAATAAAATACTCATAAAGTTGGTGATCGAATGGTCTAAGGTGTCACTCCCGCAATAGACTGGAAATGTCAATGAGGGGATATCAGGGTTGGAATCCTGGTTGGCTGTACTGAGGGTAGTTTTTCCTAAATATGGTTTTCACACACTCTTGCCTCGCAGATATGAGTATTTTTAATCTAATTATACCATCTTAAACCCTAAGACATTAGTGTAATTAGTATTTCTAGTATGTATGGAATATTCATCAGTACGCTATTTTATTTAATGTGAGTGTACATGTGTGTTATTTCTAGAATGTATGGAATGTTCATCAGTACGCTATTTTATTTAATGTGAGTGTACATGTGTGTTATTTCTAGAATGTATGGAATGTGGACCAGTGATTTATTTTATTTGTTGTGAGTGTGTACATGTGTGTTATTTCTAGAATGTATGGTTGTGGACCAGTGCTTTATTTCATTTGTTGTGAGTGTACATGTGTGTTATTTCTAGAATGTATGGAATGTGGACCAGTGCTTTATTTTATTTGTTGTGAGTGTGTACATGTGTGTTATTTCTAGAATGTATGGAATGTGGACCAGTGCTTTATTTTATTTGTTGTGAGTGTGTACATGTGTGTTATTTCTAGAATGTATGGTTGCGGACCAGTGCTTTATTTTATTTGTTGTGAGTGTGTACATTTGTGTTATTTCTAGAATGTATGGTTGCGGACCAGTGCTTTATTTCATTTGTTGTGAGTGTACATGTGTGTTATTTCTAGTATGTATGGCATGTTTATCAGTACTCTATTTTATTTAATGTGATTGTGCTTGTGTGTTATTTCTAGAATGTATGGTTGTGGACCAGTACCCTATGATTATGTCACCTTAAGTGTGTTTTGTTTGCAGACTCCTGGAGGCAGACACCTGGACAACGAGCGGGCACAAGTTCGACGTCATCTCGTGTCTGAACCTTCTGGACCGCTGCGACCGTCCCTTGTCCCTGCTACAGGACCTCAGGGCTGCCCTCAAGCCGGGCGGGAAGGTCTTGGTGGCCCTTGTATTGCCCTTCAACCCTTACGTGGAGATAGGTGAGTTCCTCCTACCAGAGGCTGTCAAATACCCCCCACCCTCTCCTCTAGGTAATTTTACCAGCTGTTCTGGGACAAGACACGGAACCAAAAAGTGATCATACACCTGCATTTTCTTGGGGAGAGGATGGAAAAACTACACTGAAGATTTCCATGTGATGCCTAATAATGTATTTAATGCAAAATACCTATTATGATTATAATATATTGTATTATGTGTATTAATACATTAATGTAAATCATTGATAATAAATAAATATATTTATATATAGTGAGATATAGTTATATAAAAAATATACAATGGAACCACGTATAACCGGCCCTCATCTATTGAGATTGAAATTTCACATTAGTTAAATTTTTTTTGTGACAAATTTTTATTGAATTTTGAGGTTTTATTTAAAAAAAATTCCTCTCAAATACATTGGCTAATTGTGATACTATGGTCGCAGGGTGAGTACAGTACAGTACTGTACTGAACTAAAACTGCACTGCAATCAGTGGTACAGTATGATTCACTTAGACAAAGTAATCTATTATTTGGATTGGAACTCTAGTAGGGGACAACGCCGGCTGAACTTATGGCAGGGAAACCTCTGCGCAACCACGCCACCTAAACGCCATTCAAAACTGGCACAACAAAAACTTACTCAATTTCATGAGTGAATTCTGGTTGTAACATATTTCAAGTGTTTTATAAATTGTTATTGTGAACATAAATGATGAATTGTAGCAATAATTTCTGGATTATTCAGATTTTATTTAATCCAGATGACACCCAGTCCCAGTTAGGCCGGATAAACGAGGTCCCACTGTAGACATATAATGTCAACAATCTTTCTACAACTTTGCTTAGCGATCTTTCTCATGGCTGAGGCCTATGCAAATAACAAGTTGAATGCAAATTTAAATTATTTCAATACAAGCCAATTAGTGGAGACATTCAAGAGAACAATCTTTTCTAAACATTCCTTTCCCTATCCATTCAACAAGGTTGGGAGGGCCACCGGCCCAGTGAGTGGCTTCCCATCCAGGGGGACAACTTCGAGCAGCAGGTGACCAGCGTGATGGCGGACGTGTTTGAACCTGCAGGGTTCGCCGTGGAGCGGTGGGCTCGTGTCCCCTATCTGTGCGAGGGAGACCTCAACCAGGCGTTCTATTGGCTTGACGACGCTGTGTTTGTTCTGTCGGCAGGGGACCAGGAGGGGAACAGCTGATGCCTGCACTCCCACGGGTAAGTGTTATCTGCCAAGTTCAATTTCAATCTTTATTTTACCTAATAATCCAGAATATGGGAAATAGATACAGTAAAGCCCCATTAGACTGAAACCCCAGATGTCCGAAATTCTGCATAATCCAAACACAATTTTCTAAAAGCGCAAGGAAAAAAATAAAAACAAACTTGGTTAAATGAAATATGATTTATTGGTGAAAAAACTCAAAAGTTAAAAGATAAAATAATGTAATAAACTACAGATCATAAAATAAATGCTAAATATTTACATGTTATAGTCAACACAATGTGTTTTCATGTAAATGAATGAAAAATTTATAAAATACATTTTACTGCGATTATAAAATTTGTGAAAATAATATATCTTCAGCTTAGTCCGAATTTTCGCTAATTCGAGCAAAGTTTGGTCCCAATCAGTTCGGATTAACAAGGTTCTGTTGTCTAATAGAATCATATTTAGAGATGGGGTTCTCAAATCCTCAAATTCTTCAACTCCTCTGATATTCAAAAAAATCGAGATTCATAAAAATTTCAAAAAAATGTCTTGAACATAATTATGAAGAGCTTGACTTCAAATAACAATTTTAAGTAGTTGGTAAAAGGAATTATTTAAACTTGTATAGTTGAGAGGATAACAAAATCACAAAAAAAAAGGAGAAAATTGTATTGAAGTCATTTGACAATAATAATAGTATTGCACAATTTTAACATGTGCATAACATTACAGTTCATGAGTTATAAGGGGTCATACTTGCCATTGTTAAGGTAAAATATTATTAATTTATGGGGCTGAAATTTAGTATAAAGACATTTATATGAGGTGTAGACAATGAAATATTTATACTATTAATAATAATATACACATTAGCACAATTACTACATACCAGTGATGTAACTATAGGGTGGTGCAAGTGGCAAAATGTTGCAGGCCCGCGCCCAAAATGAGTCCCAACACACAGACCCGCCCGCCCAGAATTAATTTGGTAAGAGATGAAGTGTTGTCTTCAAAGCCTGTTTTTGTTTCGTAAAGATCTCATTATTTGCTAAAAAAAAATTACTCAATAATCACTTTATTGTTCATAATTTCATTTTCTACAAAAAAAGATCTTTACATATTTCTCTGTAAAATCATCATTCAAAAAGATATAAGCAAATAGAAAAATAGCATGTTATTTTGCCAATAAATAACTTACTTAACAATTTGGCATGCATAGCCTTTAGCTTAGCAAATCCATTTATATCCTAGTTTAGAAAATAATTGCAAAATTTATCTGATTAGACATCTTGTGAATGTGTGGAATGCCAGGCCTCCACCGTGGTTCGTATTCCACGTTAAACCGTAGGTCCTCCATTTCATCTCACAATCACCCTACCATTACACATTAGCGTAATTGCGTATAACCCGAACGGGTAGTAAGACGCGGTGCTAATAATAATAATAATAATAATAATAATGATTGCAAAACTTTAAACCATTGCTAAATACTGCAAGCTTCTGGCTCATTTGTAAATGGAAGCGATATGTTTGAGAAACCTGAATGTGTTGGTGCACTATTCTTACCTATTAATGCTTGCATAGTTTTTTCTTCAGCTATCAAACTATTTAGAAGTCAGTGTGTTTATAATATAGGTATGTTGTTGACAATCTACCGTTGCATATAATATAGGTAGGTAGGGGAACATATTTCATAAGTGTAAAAGAATTTAATAGGTAACAAAAATAGATTGATTATACAAATAACATAGAAAGGTGATATGTGGTTACAAAATTTAATGATAGGGCTTAACAACTCCAAAAACATAGGAACTCCCCGTAGCATTGGAAAAGAATGTGTGCAAGGCGACACGGCAACGGTCAAATGGAAGTTTAAGTTGATAGTGGGTATTGGATTGCAAGACAGCCGGGCTAGCGCCAGACTTCCACCAGAAAGGTCTAAAAAGAGATCATAGAGTTAGCAACATATAAAGCAAAACGGCTAATCCTATAGTCTTAGAGTTTGCGAGTTAAATGTCGGACAAGCCACCTAGCTTGACTAGACAAAGGAATGACATCCAAAATAATAAATGGTAAGATGACTGTAGTTCAGTTACACTAGTCGATGACTAACAAACAGGCGTTCATACAAAATTGTACTATGGCCGGTTTATTCCCATTGTGTACTGCCTGAGCACTCAATAGTATTTTTATGCTATTACCCACTTCCTGGGGTATTCGTCCAATCTAGTACACACCAACATTAAGTATATAGCCAAAGGAAGCGCCAACCAAGGGGCGAAAAAAATACTATATGTGCGGGCCACCATACAAACTTAACCGTCTTCCGCACTTTGCACACCCAAAATAGTAACACAGAAAATGGGTTGGCAACAAGAATATTGTGAGATACTGACCTAGCTAGGTCCTCAAATAATGGCATTAGACAACCTGCTTGGAGCCATACAACATTTGAACATGAGGACATGATGTTCACGGTGCAATGACATATAGTGAAGTCATATGGACTTATAACGGAATAAAGAACTCATGGAGAAGAGGAAGCTTAAAGTAAGCACCTAAGAAAATATAGTCATGTAGATTAACTTAACAAGTCTGGAGGACTTGAAAACATAATTGTAATTCTGACAAATTAAACTAAGTCCGAAGGACATAGAAAAGTAAACATAGTCTTATAGACTATCTCAATAAATCTGGAAGACTTGGAAATTTGCAGAATACTTGGATCAATAAACAAGATTCCCACGGCGTTGAGACGGTGACACCCGCGCCCCAACTATCGCGGTCAGCAGTATCTTCTCAAGTTGCTGAAGCAGAGGTTCCTCCTTCGAGGATATCCAATGAAGAACTACAATACAGTGAACCTAGGGATTGCCCATTATATACTCTTTTTCTGACTAGCGAATTGGGCATGTAAATAAGGAAAAAAGGAATTTCAGGGGGGGGTTATGGAGCAGTGAAGAAAGAAGGTGCCAAGGAAGGCCGCTAGGGGAGTAGTGTTCGTAGCTCGCGGCATCGGACCAGCGATATCCAGGCCTTTCTTCAATGTTAAGTTCATGGGGTTAGACGTCCATTGAAACTGTCACGCCTTCTACTCCGCCATATTTGCAGAACAGTTGGTGAAAGCATGGTAATCGAATCCGGGAACATCCACATAATGTGAGTAGAACACAAATGATATTATTGCAGAATATATCAATTTTAATTCTCTTCGTAGATTCCTTTATATTATTTTAGCATTTGATGCAGATTACAGTTTGTAGATGTCATTTGAATTAAGTGACATGCTACAACAGTACAATTTTTCTTTTCTTGTGGAGGGCCTATCATAAAAGTCTAGCCATGGGCCTGTTACTGCCTAGTTACGCCTCTGGTACATATATGTGTAACCTCAACGAGGTAGTAAGACATGGTGACAAGAGTGAAGTGAATAATTTTGTAATGTAATGGTTTGATTTTGTTCAGATTGTGTGACTTAATTTGTCACAGACATTTTCAGATCATTTTGTTTTGTTGAAATTTGATTTTCACAGGCTTGCCCTCTATTCTTTTGTACCACACCAGAGCTGTTTGGTACACATCGGGGAAACACAGGGAATTTTATATTTCTGGAAAAAACCAGAGGAATTTTGAAAAATCTAGTAAAAATACTATAATATTTGTTAATTGGTGACATTTAACTGTAAGTATAAAATAAGAGGTATCTAGATGGATGAAAAAGCGAACTGAAGAATTAATTGCCAATCACCAATTAAAAGAAAGACAGTTAATTAAAATGATTCATTCAAATTGCTTGGTTACCTACTCTTGACTGAACTGCTACTGGACTCATGAGGGTCACAAACGTCTCAGTTTGTTAGAATCAGCTCGAATGGCTCGATTCTTTAGGGTTATGATTAGGGGGAGGTAACCAAAACACTAAAATGTTCACAGCAATGAAACACACATTTACCAGGTTATATCTCCATAAGAGCTACATAATTATGTCGTGCACATGTGCATCAGCGCTTCAACTGTAACAAATATTTTTAGCACTCACACTGTGCCACAAAACTGTATACAAGACCTTATATCACACGCCCGCACATGGCACAGTTTCCAACAATACATTCCTATCCATGTGTCCTTTCATTCTTTACAATTTTTCATTTTCTCCCTTTTGTGTTTTTTTCCCCCTCTTTTAGGAAGTTGGTTTGCGCGTTTCACACTCCTACATGATGAGTTCTGATAGAATGAAACCTAGGTCGGGAGATTGGGTGGTGACGATCGATTTTCTTCAAGAGGCAACCATTATATATCTCTGTCCAATGGCTGCAATGTAAAGTGTGAACTGTGTTCTTCTTTTCATTGTAAAAGCCACGCCGCCGTTCGGCTGTTGCCCGACTCAGAATATCTACCTTGACTGTTATGCCAAGCTAGGGCATCTGCGAAAGGGCTGATTTGTTGTTTGAGTACCGAGTCATTGTCATGACTCTTAACCTCGCGAATGAACTTAATTACCAGATGAAATGAGAGTGTAGAATACTACACTTGTATGATTATGTGTCCCGACTCAGGATGTCCACCTTGACAGAAACGCCAAGCTAGGTCACCTGCGAAAGGGATGATGTAAAAGCCATATTATGTTTGTCCCCTTTTATATTTTTCAATCCACCTTCCCAATACCTTCTTCCAAATATAATGCAGCATTAGAAAAGAAAAGTGCTAATCACAATAGAATACTGTTCAGGGTAATACATTATCACACAGATTTAGATAGAATAATTATATAAAACTAAGCTAGTATATAATTGAAATCAAAATATATGGAGTTCATGTGCTCATACAGACAATAAAATGCATTTCCCCATCAATCTCAAATCATTTTGTTTTAACCAAAAGCTACAATACACTAGTTTTCTAAAGAATGACATTCTCTTGTGACGCTCATATTGAGTGCAGGAAGCGTGTTCAAATAACTACCATGAGGTCACAAGAGAAACATAGTTTTTATTTTAGTTAGTTAAATTACAATGATATAGTTGGTATAATAGTACATTAAAGGTTTAATGAGCCTTCGCTTAGTCTGGCAAAATATTGACTGAGCCACTATGACTTACAAAATATTATCCGCCCCACAGGGGGAACGTTAGAGTGAATGTTTGATGTCTAGATTTGAATTTACCGCCCAAGGGCGCGCTTACATCCATAAACACAAGATGACTGACATATTTAGTTTTAAGAGCACATGGCATTAACTGAAGTATAAATTAAATATATAAGATAAAATGCTCATAAAGTTTAGCTCTACATTCCTATAGATATATACATGATTTAGCGGCCGAAAATTTTAAACAGAGATACCAACAATGGCCGTTGAGTGCTAATCCTAAGTAACGAAGCATAACCTAATATTACAAATAAGTCCTAGAAGTGTACAATAAGTTCCGCAAACTCCCGTTGCGCTCATGATAACCTAATCTAACAATTCCATATAAAATACCTTCATAACTAAGTGAACTTGTATCGTCTAAAAATACCCAAGATCATATTAAACTATATCTAAGATTCGCTAAGATAAAGGCTCGGGTGCACCTACAGTTAATAAGGTGTACTAAGTCTAACAAAAATTCCCCTAGAAAGTTACTATCATGAAACCGCGGTTCACCCACGTCAAACCAAATTAAAATCCCCATTCATAACATGAAAAGAAGCGCCAAACGGTAATTTAGAATAATCTTCCTCCCCATATTTAAAGCCAAAGAGAATTTTGATTAATATCCCCAAATATTAGTATAAACTAGCGCCCTCACCTGGTAAGAGCCAGTGATACAATGAGTACCATACAAAATAACACCTGCCGTTATATAGCATAAACAGGTCTTAGAAGTTCTCAGTAGAGGGGGAGAGGAAGGGAAACACATAGAACAAAAAGAAGGGTGAAGACTAGCGCTCTGGGCGTATCGCGGACATCCCAGTAATTACTAGGCCAAACTCGAACATCCCAGAACCGGATGTTCGCGAAGTCATGTTGACAACTAGATTGTTAGGAGCTGGGCGAGGCGCTGATTTGGTTCGCGTCTCAGTCAGTCTTCTTTATCCAAGCCACGGGAGTGGATGTGTTGTTGCGTGCATGTGTGTCCCATTCGACGGGGAGAGGTCTCGATCAGACTTGGTGAGACTTGGTGAGTGAAAAGCCTCCATATTACCGGGTTGTTGGTTTTAGATATTTGTTGTTTGGAACATCGTTACATTATTATTCTTTTCTTCCAAGTGGGCTGTAAAAAAGGGAATTACTTCCATGAAACCTGAAAAAACTGGGAATTCGGATGTAAGAAATTGTGCAAACCCTGCACAGCAAAATTTCAGGGACAGGTTTTGGAATCTTTGAATCATTAAAGATGTTCAAGATTCAAGGGCTCAAAAATATTTGAGATTCAATTTTTTTCCCCCTCCAAATTTAAAATATGGATTATTTTTAGTGCTAATAGGATGCTTAATAGTGTCTTTTACTAACCTCGTCATAGGACGAATCTAACAGTCAATCTTCAGACTATTAATTTATCAACTAATGTGAAAAAATAGGAATCACATGGAAAAACAATCGCACCAACGTGGCAATGGGAGGGAATGCAAGCTTGTCTGAATTTTTGCAGTTTTTACAACTTAAACTTTTTTTGGGTCAAAATAAATAAAATATCGCTTTAGATATTTTTTAAAATTTACTATTAGTTATGGGTCAATAATATATTTCTCAAATATTTTAAAATGTACAATTTTAGTTAAAGTGAAAATATTTAAAATTTAATTTTAAGAGTTGTTTACTGTTTAGGTCTTGTTTCCACTGTCAAATTGTTTTATTTTTGTCATGTTTTTATACATAGTAAACAACAAAGAAAATCCTTTTTATGTAAATTATTTACATTTATAAAGTCTATCGTTTTTTTTCTTCTCTCAACTTCACAAGCTATTATGATTCCTTATGCTATTTGCTTAAGATACATTTTATATTTTCCTATTTAAGTGTCTTATAATTCCTCACTATTTTCCTTTTTCTCCATTTTGTTTGTATGGTTTTCACTTTTAGGAATTACAATATAATGGAACCTATGTCTGAGAGGTGGACTGTAACAATTGATTTTCTTCAATAGGTAGCCATTGCCTCATTGTCCAGTGGCAGCATTGTAAACTGTCAGCTGTGTTCTTCTCTTAATTATAAAAGCCATATAGTGGTAGTTTCTTTTATATGTTTATATCTACCTTTTCTGTACCCTTTTCCAAACATAACAATTGCTTAAAATTATTATTTGAAGTCAATTTCTTCATAATTTTATTCAAGATACTTTGAGATTCTTACAAATCTCTAATTTCTTGAATATGCTATGACTAGAGCGTTCCATCCCTATTTTCTACATAAAATAAATGTATCTACTGAGGTTATATGTAATTTATTTTGACTAAAAAGTTGTATTTTATCATAAAAAACACTATAAAGATACAGATCTTGAATTGAGTTTTCTTCCAGCCACTTTAAACCCCCATGCTAACAATTTTTTTTTAAGATTCGGGGATTCCAAATATGATACACATGACAACATTTTACTTGAAAATTAGACTATTCAAATTTTAGTTGCACTTATAAAATAAATGGTACAAAACTCCCCACGGACCTTCTCACTTCATTGTTTAAAAATTGAGATATTTACTCAAAACTCGTAATATATATGAAACGAAATAATATACACTAGCAACTCGAGCAAAAATTGTGTTATACTTACGTTAAACATTTTCCACTCCTGAATTAAAATTTTATGATTTTATTTTTAAAGAATTAAAGTTTTCCCTTGTATATCTATTATTTGGACAACCCCCCCC
>CABFOW010000593.1:35494-65910 GCA_902141385.1 Timema californicum
CCCCCCCAAATCGATATTGGGTCCACAAGGGTCCATACTTCTTATTAAAATTTTGACTTTCGGTTTGAACTTTTCGACATTTTATTAGATGTTGCACATCTTATGGTTATTGCACTTTTATAAATTTAAACCAAAGAATAAGGAAATATTGAGTCTAAAATGATAAAGATATATCATTGCTGTACAAACATTTCCCTTGAGAGGTTAAAGAAAAAAGAACATAAACTTTTTGAGAGACTTACTTATCTACTTAAGTCAATGTATTTAAAGAATTTTTATGTTAAAACTTAATTGTATCTCTGTACAACTAGAGCTCACAAAATTGTATTAATATATTTGCCAATATCTCTGAAACTATTGATTTTATAAAGATATATTTCAAATAAGTTTATTATTTTTAATAGTATTACAATTTTGCGATGATAAGTTATTTAGTATCTCAAATAGTTGTAGAGATAAGGAAATTTCCACTTCTGCAAAGTACCCTAAAAGTCATTTTCATAGGAAAATGAAAATAGCCACTTTGTTTATAATCTTAATAAATGGCTAGATATGAATTTTAAGCAAAATCGTTAGAGCCAATTTTGAAAAAAAAATCTCTTTTTGCCCTTTAATAAACTACTATTATTTTAGGGTTAAACAGACACACAGACAGACGGCATTGCAAAAATGACTTTTAAGGGTCGGTGGGTCATGTAACATCGACATCCATCATCTTGTGTTGGATTTTTTTTACGGTCGCAATACTTGACCTTGAGTGTTCAAAAAGTTAATATATATATTTGTGTTTAGGTTGAAAACTATTGGTTTTATAAAAATATGTTTCAGAAAAATATTTGTATTATAAATAGACCTACATATTGATAAGTACATAATGATAAGTCATTTCATATCTCAAATAGTTTTGAAGATGTGATAAAAAAATTAGAATTAATGCATCAGACTGGAACCCTAAGTCATTTTGCCGAAAAAATTAGAGTAGCCATCTAGTTTATAATATTGTTCAGTGCCTGGAAGTTAAATTTAATCAAAATCGTTAAGAGCCGATTTTGAGAAAATCGATCATATTTACTTTTCACCCTTCAATAAACTACCCTTAATTTTAGGGTTGGATATCCAATTCCAAAAAGCCCTCTGAGCGCCCCGATGAAAACCTTAAATACCAAGTTTTAATCCGATTGGTTAAATAGATTACGCTCTAATCCGAGGTACAGATAGACAGACGAAAATTCAAAAACCACTTTTTTGGATTCGAGGAGTCATGAAACGTCGACATTCATCAAAATCTCGAGTTCAATTTTTTTTGACAATCATAATACTTTCTCTACCTGTAAGATAGCAAGAAAGTAACAGTCAGGGAAAGAATGTTAAGCAATTTACAGTAATAATACTTCATCTTAGGCTTTTGAAATTATTTTATTAGCTGACAGATTCATTATTGGCAGAGTACAGTGACGACATACTACATGATAGAAAACTAAATAAAGCTTTGATTTACTAAACTTTAGTGTGTTAATCTTAATTTATTAATAAAAAAAACATAAAAATAAAAACTTTTTTCTTATATGAATTGTACCATATGAAAATTGTAAATACATATATAATACATTATTTAGTTACATTTATGTAGATAATTATTATTGTGTGATAAAAATAGGCCAAACATTGCGATTAATACAAAAAACCACTAAATAACTTAATTTATATAATATACATGCATTTCATTGGTGAAGATGTACAGTAATGATTTAAAAATATAATTGGATTAAATAAAACAATATTAATATTGAGATGTCAACTTTTTTTTTTTGCTGCCTCCTAATTAGTAACTGGTCACTACTAATTACCGATCAATAACAAAACACTTCAATGTCATAGATTCAACTCTCGGTGGTAGCAAGAGGATAAATATATCCAAACAATATGTCTGATCAAACCAAACTTTTAATATTATTACAAATCCAACAAGTTTAGTCTTAATAATCACATCGGTAGAGCAGAGGTCAATCCTCCCACAAAATGTGATTCAGCAATAACATACATTATAAAATAATCATGTGAAACCATATTTCATATTTTCCTTAATAAAGTCAAGCATGCCAAAACAAAAAAAATTATCATTTAGACAAAAATTAAAAACTCAGTCATATTTCATCTATAAACAATATAAAAATATATAAAATTCACTAAAGTTGTTTGAATTTATAATCCCCACATAACCTTCTAAAATAAACACTTATGTTCGAAAAATATTACACATGTAATTGAATGAGGCATTGTGATATTATATACAAATTAAATACATACGACTTGCAGCTGAAAAAAAAGTAACTTCACACAAATCATCGGTTTGACGTAATACAAAACAGGCCACTTGAAAATGAGCATAGTGTGTGACGATACATACAGTCCAATTTACATATGAATAACTTTACCTTACAATTAGAAAAGTTACTAAGATTTACTTTCACGTATTCATACGACTAGTGATTTATTCTGACCTGGAGCTGTTACTTTGGAAGGATGGAGGAAGATGAAGGCATTTTACTAAACTGACCTGGCCACAAGCTGATGATGATGATGATGATTTTTGTTAGATCGTATCAATATAATAATAATAGTAGTAGAAGTACCTGGCATTGTCTGGGGTAACTGCACAATACATTGCTGATGCTTTGTTTCAAACAGACAGAAAAAAACTTCATTTTATTGCTTTAAACCCTATTTTTAATCAATTTAAAAGAATGTAGTCAAAATTGTAAAATTATGGCTTTGAATTGCACATGTTTTAGCACAGTGGCTACTCATTTTTAAATTTCAGACCTCCTTTTACAGTAGATATCCAACAATGCTCATGTCATACTCTTCATTTTATTAATATAAACAGAGATAATACTAATAATATACCAAAATATTAGCATTGTTGACCACAAAATAATGTGTTTGTATTTTCTAGAAATAAAAAACTTTATAATAAAAATTTGTCTGCATTCAAACAAGCATTAAAAAAACAGCTTATATAAACACTTTTATAGTAAAACCTACATCATTTATAATTAACAAATATATCGAAAATCAAAATAGTGTTTTAAGAAATGGATATTTCGGGGAACAGTTAAGTCATGTGGCTAACAAACTTGTTTTTTCAAAGTTCAGGTGTGCCATTTTAAAAGGGTTTATATTTTATTAAAAAATTGTCCTGGGAAATACAGGAAACAGTGTATGAGCAAATAGCACATTAATGGACGTGAACATAACTATACCGGATAAGTTACATGATCCACGTGGTCTAGATTGTCAGGTTCATCTCGTTTGGTTTGACCAGGACGGGGAATTGAGTCTGAATCTTGGCCTGGTGTATAGAGTGGTATTTCTTAATCTTCCTCCACACAAATGTTTGAACCTTTTTATCTAAATGATACCTTCATCTTTACCCCATTGGCATATTAGTGTGTGTGCGTATAGCCTCGAACATATGCCAAGAGGAATTGAAAGAAAAAATTATATATTTTAAAAATCATGCTAAAAATATCTACTACTAACAATTTGATTTGAAAATGTATTAGGTCGGTCTAGTAATTATCTTAGTGAAACATTAGCTAGTTTTTTTTATTCTTCTTTTAATTCTGAGGCCCAGCTTGTTCCTGAAATTACCGCATTAGCCCGGATATAGTGCGATGTTTTCTCCTAAAAATGTACATCCGAAAACTGTACTCGTATTATCCGTGCAGTCTAACATTTTTCACTGGGGAGGTGGGGGAGAGGGGGTAAGCAGATCCCTACAGAAGTTTATTTTGTAGCATTTTGGCTGGAACTGCTGCAAATTTATTTGCTAACAGGAATAATAAACTCAAGGTCAAATCTGAAAGGGAGAGCAGACTTCCACCCACCAGTATTACTGAATTGGCGGCAGAGTATGTGTTGTGTTACTGATATTAAAAATAATTCATGGCAGATCCGCAAGTGAGCGATTGTGTTGAAAAGAAGGCCTCCTCAGCATCTTAAGTAAACAAAGGAACGAGAAGACGCTAAGATGTGAAATTTAAACTAAGAGCAATACGCGAGAAGCAACAAACAAATAATGTGCAAGCTGCTAACAAGTTTTTGTGTTTCCGAGGCTAATACACGACTTCGGAAGAAAAAATGAAGAAAAGTTTAGGAGTGCCTGTGCATCTGGAAATGCATTGGACCTATTAAAACTGGGTTGCATTTGTTAAGTTTTTATCTCAAGGTATATCAAGAGACCTTTTATTTTTCATTTAGAACACCTTCAAAATTGGAGTTATCAAGTGTATGCCAATAGGTAAACTTCTTGGTAAATAAAAAACAAAACGGCCACTTGGATTAGGAACAAACTGTTCACAAGAACATATTAAGTTGTACATATAGTCAAAATTTGGACCTCAGCCAATCCCCCATTCAACTTAAACTTCTTATTAATTGTATATCTCGAGATTGTTTGCTCCCGAGACAAGACTATAAATACAATCCCTAATATCAATTACCTTCAAAAGATTGAGTTTATATATATTTGATCAACTATTCTGATTAATCGAACATGGAAACAATCTAGGTCCCTTTTCAGTCTCATAACCCTTTTTTTTCCGCCAAAGCCCTGGTAGACTTTTGTACAAAATATTTTTTTGCCAATGTTGGTCTGTTGGATGATTTTAAAAATTTCTTCTTTAATCCAAAACAACAAACATTTTTTATTTTACATATAACTACACTATTCATAAACACACATTTAATAAATGCATTACATTGATTGTAGAATTAATATAGCATTCAGTAAGCGAATAACAAATTTTATAAAAATTATTCGCAGTTAACCAACAAATACAATTACTTAACAAAATGGCTTATCAGTAAAAAAATATAAAATAAATTGTCAAGTTATCAACTGCAAAGCAAAATACTCGGGACTGATCAGACACAGAAATTGAAACAAGAGTTTCATTATTTTGTATGTTTGAAAGCAACATTCACTTTTAAACTTGTTGTGTAACTTCACACACACACACACACACACACACACACACACAACACATATATTTAGAAAGAAAGAGCTTTAGGAGATTCATTTGAGTGAAAACAATCTTAGTTACTCTCCAACTTAATATATGCTCACAGAAATATAAGCTGTGATGTTTCATTAAAGATTAGTTTATATTTATCAAAAACAACCAATTATCTAGCCACAAAAGTAATATTTTAGCCGGTGCATTTCCAAAACTGAGCTAACTAGGTCGGACAGTGTAAAGGTTGCAAGTAGGGGCGCGTGAAAAGCTTCAAAACTTAGATTAGCTTTGACTTAGAAAAATTCCGACCCCAACAATTACAAAGCTTCACCAATAAAGATATTTACAGCTAAAATACTAAACCTTTGGTCAACTTTTGCCATTTTGAGCTGTTAAAAATTAATATGCATACAAAAAATTTGAAGTAATTGAATTAAAAGTTGTGATAATAACTGGATTTTATCAGAATAAATCAAAATATTTTTGCAATAAAGCATTTTACAAATAATTTTAGGGCATAAAGTCATAGTTAACAACAATATAATATTTTTTTAAAGAATAAAACTAACTAAAAATATTTAAACTTTGATTTGGCTTCGAGAATATTTAATATATTCAATTTGAATTTGTTTTGAATTAGTTGCAAGTAATCTAATCACAAAAGAAACAAAGGTGACAACATAAGAAACCTCAAACTTAATTATCATATTATCCAGAACATAAGACAGCCATTTGTGTTGCAATATAAATGTGTAATCAGACTTTGTTAGCTCTGCATACTTTTTTGGGAACTCTAGTCTGTGGACTGTTAACTTGATGTGTGTGTACATCCAATTTTCAAAGCAAGGGCTGTATCCAACATTTAGAAAAGTTACTAGATCTATTTTCACATGTTAAGTCATGTGATGTGATCTGCAGTTATCACTTTTGATATATATTATTAAAACCCATAAAATGACAATAATTATATAGTAGAATGTTATCAATGTTGACCACAAAAAATAGGTATTTTATAAAGACCCTTTATATTAAAATTGGACTATAGCTAGCTAAGCTTTGCCATTTATTATATTTCCTGTTCAAAGTAAATTTCCTCATACCATAGTTTGTCTCAAATTACAATGTGATGCATCTGAGTTTACAAATAAATATTTATGAAATAAAATATTTACCTAGTTTAAGAAACTAGATTGTGTGACTTCAGCCTATTTTTACTTTATGTATTTATAACTAACAGATAGTTTCAAACAGGAGGTATATCCAGTATAATTAACCTGATTGATGTTGGAGTAGAAATTGTTAAGATAAAAACTACTAAACACAAAAACAGAATTTTTAAAGACAATCTTTCACTGGTATAAACACATTCTTTAGGTTCAGAGAATAAACTCTTGTCTTGTTTGGAAGACCTGAGGAAGTTGTCTGTGTTAGTGAGAACTCATACATAAAAAAATGTATTTGTGTTTTATCCCAAACATTTCTACTTCAAAAATTACTCAGGTAAATGAGCTGAATATTCTTCTTAGTTTAAACCATGATTTAACCTAGTACTCTATTCTAAATTACCACAATAATTATTTACAAATAAACAAGTTTTTTCTCCATTTATAATTTTATATTTTTTAAAGAGATGTTTTTTTAATCTTTTTATTTAAATAACTCTTTTTCAAACCATTTCTTCTTCTTTTCCCACACATAAATCATTTCTAACAAACGACAAGCCATTGTCGCCATTTGTTTCAAATAAACAATATATTTTAATTTAAAAAAAAAAAGGCATTAGAAATATAATGATATGTGGAAGTAGCCTTCCTTCTAAAAGATACAGAGCGATTTTAAGTTAACTTATGCAAGAAAATAAAACTTTGTCTTTTGATCTGGAAAATATGTGACCTTTCCTTCACTCTTTTAAAAGCTTTATGATGGTACAGTTGCCCCACAATGCAATGCAACACATCACTTCTACTTACTTGATAACAGCCCAAAAGAAGCATTCAAAGTTAGTGACATCTTTATGTTACTCAAATAAATGAATGCTACAGATGAGTTTTGATATAAGTACAGCATATTTACTTCTAAAACTTTTTTAAAGGCTTACAATAAACATAGTCATCCATTGTGATGAAAAAAAAGTATCATGAAAATATAGTAAATTTAAAAAGAAATTCATTTGCTTGCATATTTTATTTTCAACTAAAACTTTGTGCCACCTTACAAAGTAACTTGGGCGAATCCTTCGGATCCTCAATAATATTAAAGAATAGACATTTTGAAAGAGTTTTAGAATTGAGATTAATAACAAATGTATATATATTTTTACAAATGCTGCTAGTTCGTGGTTAAGCCCAACAAAATAAAATGAAAAAAATCTAACAACCTGGCTCCAGACCATTAATTTACCAATTTACTTGAACAAAATAGTATCACCAATATGAAAAAAGTTAACTTTTCACACTTTTTCTAAGATTAAGATTCAAGAAATAGTATGTAACAGGAATATACTAGATTTAGATTCAAATTCAAGAAAAAGTGGATATGTCATATCTTTAAACTTTATAGTTAAAATAACCTGTTAAGGAAAAGGAATTTTGGGGTTTAAACTATTGACCCTTTTTTCACCCTTGAATCCTACCTATGAATCCGAATCTTATAAAACATTACAGGCATAAGAGTTAAAGTTTCCCACATTGGTATGAATATTTTTTATTGATTTCTGATCTTGTTCACTTTGATTCTTGAGTATAAATCATAAATAAAGGTTGACATTTTTGTTATTGAGGATTAAATTTAGCCAAGCTATTATTTTTGTTAATTATTGTTATAGTCACATCTAAATATCATATTCTTTAAATTTAAAAATTACACTTGAACACGAGAATTAAACCAAAGACTTTGGTTTTTTAATCCATCATCCATAAGTGCATTGGTACAGTTGTCATTGCGTTATTGGCAGCATTGAGCCCTCCAGAGTCGAAGGTGGCTATGTTATTTGATAGCTCATACATAGTCTTAATTGATCATTCATATGTGGCTCACGCAGGGTGGCTACAAAACATATTTTACAAAATTCCCTGACTTTTCCAAGCAACATTTTTCAATTTTCCCTGACTAATTTTTACCAGTTTTAATGGTGGATGATGACTTTTGTTATTATTGATCACATATCTAAAAAAAAGTTTGTATCTACTAAACATAAAGATTAAAATGTTATTTTATTTATATATTATTAAGTTTTAGTGTTTAGTTGGGAAATTAATGTGATATTTTAGACATATTTTTTAATTCCATGACTTTTACTTATTTTTAGTTAAATTCCCTGACATTTCCCTGTTTCCCCTAGCATCCAAAAATTCCCCGACTTTTCCAGGTTTTCCCTGTCTGTAGCCACTATGTCACGATTTACCCATGTCCATAACAGACTCTGTCTTAAACTATGAATATAGAATGACGCTGGGCACGGGACGAATCCTGGAAAGCTCGGTGGTAAGAGTATTGGCAAACTAAGCCAAAGATCCCAGATTCGATTCAAGTGACCAAGCTGTCATTTTTCAATTTAAAGAATTTTTATTATAAAGATAAGTGGTAAATTAATAAACTGGGACTTGGTTGCTTAGGCTTTTTCTATCATTAAGTTGGAATAAATCACTAGTAAGAAGCACAATTGCCATGGAAATAATTCAAATTAAAAATTTGAAAAGTAAATTAGAAGTATTTAAAAAAGTATCTTCAACAGGTTCTTCAATTTTCTATAATCTCAAATATTCTCTATGTCAGCGTTTACCAAACCATGTTCCACGAGGTGTGATTAGGTCTTCCGTGGAAAAATTGAGCAATCACAAATAAAAAGATATTCTTATTAAATTTAAACCTAACATAATTGACGTGTAGTTTAAGATACAATAAATCTTGCTATAACGTTACTAGCACGTCATTTAGTTACAACATTGTTAATAGTAGGTGACCCTTTTTTCACATAATGTTGTACGCAACTAGCTACAATGTTGTTTTTCATGACAATGAACAATTGAACATTGGATGCGGGCCGAGTGATTTAATGCTAGCAATAAATTGCTCACGTAACAAAACTCACTAGATTAATTATATTTGTAGAAGTTTTGTGGAAAAAAGTGTTTCTAAGCTAATATGGATTTGTGGTTGAAAAAAAAGTATCTTTAAAGTGTAAAGTAAGCTTTTCTGATACTTCAGCAGTATTTGAAGTAAATGACAAAAGATATTTAAAATGTTATGTGAGGAAATAGGTAGTCAGCATAAAGCACTCCAGTTACTTACCAAAGTAAGGTGGCTATCCAGATGCAAAGTTCTTGTGAGGATTTTTGAACTTCATAATTAACTACTCGTATTCTTCACTTCAGATAATGCAGGACGAAAGTTTAGTGACTTTTTGACCAATTCCTTGAGACTAATGAGTCTTGCATGCCTTGCAGATATGTTTTGCAAATTGATAAAATGTCATCTTTAAAAAAGAAAGTGAAATTTTGGACATCTTCTGTAGAAAAGAACTTTGAATGCTTTTCTACTCTAGACAAATTTTTTGACTGATATAAATTCTACAGTCAATGAAGAAGTTTCCAGCGACATCCTACAACATTTACGTGACCTGCAGTGTTCTATATCAGAATATTTTTCTACTACTAATGATGTTAATGCTTGGCTATGAAATCCATTTATAATTACAACCAAACCAGTGAGTTTTAATGCGCATGATTATCAAAGACTAACTGACTTGGTTTTTGACTCTGATTTAAAACAAACGTTTAAAGGTCTTCCAATGAGTATTTTTGGGGAAGTTAAATAGAAGAGTACCCAAATGTGGCTAAGCGTGCGGTTCAAGTGCTCCTTTCTTTTGTTACAACTTATTTTTGTGAGACTGGATTTTAATCTTATGTTGCAACGAAAAGTAAATATAGAAATACCTGATCTGAGGACCTGACATTAGGATTCAACTTTCCAGCAATATTCCGAACACTAAACAAATTTGCGATGAAATAAGCAGAATCATCCATCCCACTTAAAGTAAGTTTTATTTATGTTTTAAAGATTGATTTTTGGTTTGGTAAAATAAAATGTATTTGAGTATTAGTATCGTAACTTTTTTATTTGATGATTAAATGTTGATAAATTTTAACAAAGATGAAAAGTGTTCCGTGACCCGAAAAGTTTGGGAAATGCTTCTCTAGGTATTGGATGACCCAATCATTAATTTATTGTATCTTTCACTATTTTCTGTTCCTTCTTCCACTATTACAATACAGTAACTCTTTAGTAATTACAGACATGTTCGTAAGATGTAATAGAAATGCCAAGAGTATTCAATATATTATGTGCACAAAAAATCCATCAAAACAATTGATTAATATTTGTAGATACATCAGTTATGTTTATAAACTTTACACTTAAAAAACACCAAGCTATAATGTATGTACTACCTTATATTTAAAGTTCCTTAAGGAAAAAACATACATGCTTACTTCGCTAACATATTCAATAACACTTTTATAAAGTGTTTTATTTTACATATTTCTTTTATTATATATGCGTGAAAAATAAGCATTCCAAATTTAATTTGAAATGTTTCATTAGAGTTATACTCTGATCAAAGCTTCCTTACGATTAAACTTTTTTTTCTTCTATACTCTAAAATAAACATTCAATTATTCAAAAGATAAAAAGACATATTATTATACAAGTAGCAGACAGTACATCACAGTTAGTCAATTTTTAACTTCATAGTTCCATTCAGATAACGAGCATAAAAACAAATAATGTGATTAGTGCCGAAGATAAACCACAAGCTTCGTTGGAGGTTTTTTTTTAACATTTCATAAATTATTAGTAAGGCTTTTAATAATTAAATGCAGACATTATATTTACAGAACCAAATCTAGTTCCGTTTTTATGTACGGTTGTTATTTTATTAAGGATCTTATTTTGTAACAAAATCAAATATTCTGGATATCTACGATTCTAATAACAAAATACTCGTGTGTTCACATTTTAAAAAGTTGGTTGATACTTAAGCACAAATCGAGTCATGTTACTACATTAATTTAAATTTGATTATTTTCTAAAGTTATTTTGAAAATCAATCAAAATATGAATACAGTAGCGTCTCAAGAATCATACAGTGCGCCCTTTTATACAGGATGAACAATTCATGGCTATGCGACAAAACACAAGTAGAAATGACAAACCCACTTTGGTGGCCGAATGATCTAAGGTGTCACTCTCGCATTAGACTGGGACTGCCAATGACAAGATCAGGGTTAGAATCTCTGTAGGGTGTACTGAGAGTGGTTTTACCACTCATCCTCCATGCAAATGTGTGTACCCTTCCTCGTCTCTACCTCATCAAGAGTAATTAGTACATATGGCTATCATCCAAAAGGGTAGTAAGAGGTCAGTCGGTAGCATGTTTGTTTATTGGGCCAAGAGTCCCGGGTTTGATTCCTAGCATGGCCAAAAATATTATCATTGGTGAAATGTAGGTTCCTCCTTAAACAGTGATGAATTAAATGCAGGAGGGCTGAGTGTTGTGTATTTTCTAGATTTAAGTTAGTTATAAGTCATGTGTTGATATCATCAGTCTGTTTAGAGAGTGGACGTTAAATATCTTAAATAAAGGAGAAAGTAAAAAGTAGTTAGAGGTGATGGTAACTTTTTTTTTAATAAACAAAACAGGAAATACATGATAGTTTATTTCAAATTATGAAATAAGTAAAGTTGTAGATTTCTTTTACCCTGATTCCTTGATGGATTGCACTATGCCCTTATCTTATGAGCTGCGCCATAGTGGAACCAAGAAAAGTAAGCGTGCTACCTTTCAGAGTAAACAGAGTGTATATGTGTGTGTGTGTTTAAATTCAAAATTTTAATTTTGTAATATGTAATTTAAAAATATGCATTGAATAATTTTGCACACAATAACAGGTAAGTATTTATATTTTTCCCCATTTATTCCCTGCAGTCCCAGTTTATGATAGTTATTTTTTTAGCACAGCGTCTTACTACCCATTCAGTTTAGACACTTATGTACTAACTATGCTAATGGATTAGAGAAGTGTGATTAAGGCGAAAGGTGGAAGTAGAGAGGAAATAATGAGAAGAGGACAGCAGGTAGTGTTGTTCTATAAGTGTGTAAGAGACCTGCTATGGAAAATAGAAGTGCCCGTGAAGTGTAAGGAAGTGTTGTACAGGTGTTCTTTGTACCCATTGTCACATATGCAGCAGAAACGTGAACAATTAATGTAAAATAAACTAAGATAGTGGAGGCTATGGGAATTAATTTTGTGAGGAGCAAGTTAGTTGTCACGAGGAGAAACAGGATAAGAAATGAAGTTATCCAGGAAAGAGTGGGAGTAAATAGAGTACATGAGATAGTAGTGAAAGCAAGACTGAGATGGTATGGACATGTAATGAGTATGTTGGAGTACATGCGATAATAGAGGAAGCAAGACTGAGATGGTATGGACATGTAATGAGTATGTTGGAGTACATGCGATAATAGAGGAAGCAAGACTGAGATGGTATGGGCATGTAATGAGGATGTTGGAGTACATGGGATAGTAGAGGAAGCAAGGATGAGATGGTATGGACATGTAATGAGGATAGAGAAGGAGAAGATGCCAAATAAAATTATTGAAATGAGTTAATGTAAGAAAAAGACCGCACGGGAGGCCAATAAAGAGATGGTATGAGCAGATAACATAAAGTGTGCAAGTGAGAGAAGAAGAATAAAACCAAGTAAAGGAGGAATAATGATGGAAGGATAGAGGCAGATGGAAGCATTTTACTAAACTGACCCGGCCACAGGCTGGAAACATTTATTGATGATGATGATTAGATTAGGGGTGATAAAGGTTGAATTTAGAGGAAGTGTACCTGCATTTGCACAGAGAGAGGGAAGGGAAACCATTTGTCAAACCTGTACACCTGACCGAGATCAAACCACGATTTCCTCGTCATTGGCAGTCTAGTCTATTGTGAGAGTAGAGGGTTTTTCAATAGTTCAAGATGGGACCTGGTTCCATTCTACTCAAGCTATTAAGATACTACCGTATCTTTCAAAGCTACAAATACAACACAAAAGCATAAGTGAACTGTCATAGTGAAGGATTTATTTAATTACACTAGGAAAATAATGTTTTATTTTCACTATATTCTTTAGTAAATTATATCTTGATCCTCCATTACGGGAAGAAAAGATAAAACTGTAAATACCACTTCTTATATTTATCATTGATTCACAACTTTTACTAAGCTTATCTATATTTTAAAACAAAAATAGAAAAAAAAAACACAAATTTGGCATTTAAGTAATACTACTGGCATCAATTTACATGAAAAATTTTAACATGCGAGTTTTGTACGAGCTAACCTCTACAATTTGTATTAAAAAGTAAAACTTAAATTGGAGTGATTTTTTTTTATCAACTACTAAAACACTTAAAAATTCATTAACCACATTAGTCATACGACATACATAACATGGAATGATTATTACGTATAACAACATTCATAATAACAATATTTCATAAGGGCTAATACAAAAATTAAAAATAAACAAGAACTATCAACTGTCTCATATAAAATTAATTAAAACCGAATAATAATTAGGAAAGAGATATGCACACATGTAATTTGGTCACATGGGTGTAAATACGCATCACAGGCATAACCTGCTATTACATCATGTTAGGTTCCAGACCTTTGTTGTAAAACAAATTTTGTTATATAATTTAAAACACTCATATGAGCTAGGCTGTTGTCAACTACTCGAGGTATAGTCACAATTTAAAACTATCATGTTAGTAAAGTGTCAGAAAGTGAATTGTTGTAAAGCAGCGTATGCCTGTATCTATATATGTATGTAAAATATAAAATAACAAAAAAAAAAAGAAGAATATATTCAAATTGATTAAACTTCATGGGCTAATATAGTCAGCCATCACTATGTTTTTCATAGATAATTAACCTTAACTTAAGCCAATGTTTCTCAAACTGTGTTACGCATATTCGATGCACCACTCCTTTTATTGATTATAAAATATAGTTTTTTAATAATAATGTGTTTTTTAAACAAATCAACGAAGATTGTAACAATGTCATGGAATTTTTTATAAGGCTTTGTTTAGCTTACCACATAAAAATTTTATAAGTATAAAATATAATTGTCCCGAAATTTCGTTCATACTTTACAGAGATAGAGTGGATATTTGTTTCACTTTCTTTTTATAAAAGCAGGAAGAGATACATTGTTTAGGACATGGCCCTAATAGGAGTATGGGACAGGATAAAGTTTGTGAAACACTGGCATAGTCAAACCAATAGTGGAGATTAAATTCTCAAAATTGCTATAAAACAAAATATAAATATGTATATAAAGGTTTTTTTTTTACAAACTAGAAAATTTAATTTATTTTCTGTAGGAAGTTTAGAGGAACAAATTAACATGTTCATTCTCATGCCTAATAATAGTAGGTAATAATAATAATAATAATAATAATAATAATAATTCATATATTATGAACCAACTTAGATTATTGAGTTATAAAATAATTGTAATGTTTTGTCAAGTTTGAGAGCCTGCGGTATCGGCAGTGAAGCGAGTGTACCCCCCTCGCGTCACTCGGGCATAGTCTTTGGTCTGACTAGAATATTGTCAGGGCTCCCCTCTGCTGGATCTATGTGGCAAGATCATTCCATCTTCCTCCCCGCTTCGCACAACTCCTCCATCCCGTTCTTCCTGTGAGACGAAAAGAGAATAGAGGGGGAGGTAATTATCATCGGAGGGGAAGGGCCGGCCACTTTAAGAAATAGCTTTGCAGCAAAGATTCAGAACTTGTTTAATGAACTGGATTTTAATATTTAGTACTTTATGTACTATGGTATGTTTTTATTAAAAACTATTGAGCAGTTACACAAATATTAAAGAATATCTACCAACACTTTTGATTTGTAATGACTAGAGCTGTATTGGAGATAATAAAAGGGTTTGTAAGCGGGAGGAGGTATGTAGGGGATGTTTTTGGGTATCAACGTCCTCTTTCAAAAGTATCATTAATAAATTTTTTGTATTCATCTTCAATGACTTTTTTTTGTACCGTGATTCACCATTTGTTTGCCATTATATGCATATATTTTTTTTTCATTTATTTGAGTTATTTAACGTGTACGTTTTAAACAGACTGATTATATCAGCACACAACTTACATATAATGGAGGAAGATTGGTGGTACTAAAGTGAAACAGCAAAAGAGCTCATAAGGGTCACGACGTAAAAATTACCAAGTTCTCAATATTGCTGTTTAGTTTTGATGCTATAACTTTCATTTGACTATGATTTGAGAGCAAAGAATCGAGGAACAGAGTTTGTTTATAATGTTGCCTGTACTGTTGGTATCACTGACCTGTGTTTGTCCTCGTTCTTCCAGCTGCTGACTGCAATGTGGGGCGGAGGAAGGAAGGAGCGCAGGGACTGCACAAGCTGGATGGTGTCAACAAGAGCTACACACAACAAACAACACGATGCAATACTCTACAGTCATACTTGGATTAGCAATCATTTGGAGGAATGATTGGCCGGGGGCTTGAAATCAAACCCTGGGATGGAGACCAACATAAATCATTAGCTTGGTTATTCATTTTCAGATTAACAGAGCTAAAAAGTTGTAATATAATATTTTATCATTTTTATCACCACATCTTACTAACCGTTTAGGTTATAAGCATACGTACTAATTACACTAATGTGTTAGGGATTATAAAGGCAGAATTTGAGAAGAAATATACCCACATTTGTGTGCATGGAAAGTGGAAAAATATTTATGAAAAACCACCTTCAATATACCTGACTGAGATTCAAACTCTGATCTACCCATTATAATAGGCCACAAACTGCGTACTGTGGCAGCAAATTAGGTTTGAAATGTGGTCACACCCCAAAGCGCCATCCATCGCTGTTCAATAAGAACACAAATAAAGTTGGTACAAGTAGCAGTTGTGCGCCGTTCACATTTCTTACTTACTACTAATATTTTTTAATACATATGACAAATTCAAAGCAAAGTTAGAGTTAAGTTAATCCACATGACTAATGGTTTGAACCAAATGTTTCCAAATGTTAAAGAAGTGGGCACAGAAAAAGCACTTTAACCTTTAATTTCGGAACAGTTGTAGTTACTTAAGGAATAAAATTAGTCTACTGAGTGTAGCAATCCATTTTAATCTACTGTGGCGTGTACCCAAACCCAAAGTTTTTGCAAAAAAAAATTCAAGCATGTTGAGTGTATCGTGAACGTAAAAAGTTTGTGAAACACTGCCTTAGACCATTCAACCACCAAACTGGGTGCCATACACATAAACAAACATTTTTGTATTAACAATTTAAATATTATTATTAAGTAAATCTATATTCGTGAACGGCCCCTTCCCAATTTTTATGATTTAAGAACCAACTCATGTTTTAACTCATATCAGCAGCTTATTTTTTTTAGAATATCTATGTTTTATTTTTAAAGGTTATTAAACTCATACGAATCAATCTGATATTATGATAAAAATGGGCTGATGTCAAAACTTTAAATATGTTTACTTTTACCTCTTGTCATTTATTTTAGTAGTGTGAATATTACTCATAATAATGATTGTAATAATGTATATCTTTGTATGTAGACTAGTGTTAAGATTGCTACATGGGACATTTAGTGGCTTGCAAGGTATAAGGCCTTACAGTGATATACTTTTGGTGTAGTAGTATTTAATTTAAGGAAAATAAGAAAACATTTATGGCAGTGAAATAATATTTTTTTAAACAGTAAATCGCTGATGGTTTTCAAAATTTTAGAACAGTTTGACTTCAAAAATGTATTGATTTGCAGTAAATATCTCTCACACACACACACATATGTGTTTCCAACTAGCCAAATTTACAATTACTAAATGACCTGAGTTGAAAATACAGTTGTTAGGTTAGATTAACTTAGCTTAAGCTTCAAAATAAAATCTAATTTGGTTGGGTGGTCTCAAAATAAAATTTTTAATCTGTCTCGGTTCTGTTTGAATAATAATGAGATCCGCTTTTCCTCTTGAATTCATGTACTTTCTCAAAATTGGGCGCGCGCCACCTGCTCAGTCTGGTCGAGAAACCAACTAAAATATTTTTTCAATATGTTATTTCAACTTTGGTTGTTTAGTACCTGCACAATCCTATGTTTGGGTATTTGGAGACGGCCAAAGCCCGAAATTTAATAGAACTTTGGGCTTTGATCATTTTAAAACGTCCAATCCTGGTATTGAGAAACAAATTTGTTCATTGGTGGTTTTGGGCTTTGCGCCCTATATTCATAGGATAGAGAGAGTACATACCTTTTATGTGTTCATATTTGTCATTTTTGTTTAGTAGTTTTCTCTGTAATTTAATGTGTACAGCTTCCAACTTTAAAATACATTATAGGGTGTATTAATCCATACAATGCTCAAAATATAGAGGAACATCATTTGTTGCCCAAGCAAAAATTGTTCAAGTTACTTTATTGCTTATTCAAATTATAGGGCTTGTATCCAAGACCTGCCTAAATTCAGAAGTTTTGTGATTTTTATGCATATTTACAGATCCATAGTTTTTTTTTAGAGAGATCAACAAATTTTGTATGACCTCAGGAACCCAAAATCGGTTTGATAAATCTCGATAAATTGCTATCAAAAGAAATTGACATTTTCTTAAATTCTAGCTTTCCCTTTAAGTATTTTTTAAATTTGAAACTTTTGGGGACATCCTTGGTTTAGAAACATTTTTAAAACAATTGGATGAAAATCGTTTTAGTAGGACTTTTAGAATCATGGTTGCATATAGATGTAGCAGAGATATTAGAATCACACACAATTTATTTTAAAAATGACAATCGAGATGTAGGAATTGAACCCAGAAACTTTTAGTTTTCCTCTCTGGTGCTTTACTACTGAAATACCCAGGTTTCTCTTGAATATTCACTCATTATTTAAGGTAGTGGTTCTGAATGGGGCAATTTGTGGTGTATGAGACTGAATATGAGAGAAACCAGGATAGCTCAAGTGGCAGTGGTGTAGAAAGTTAAATATATATATATATATAGCTTCAAAAATTAATCAACATCCTTTTATAATTTGTTTTGAGAGTTGCCAAGTTTACTTTTTCAATTCAAAGTAAATTCAAATGGAATAGTTTGAAATATCTTTAAGTTAAATCGAAGTTTGATTATTTTGAAATATGTTTTGTGCTAGGGAAAAAAATAGTTACATCATTTTAGGTATTAAATATATCATACAAAATGTGATATTGCAAAAACGATTAACATATTCTAACCTAAAATGATATGTATTATCGAACTCAAAATGAGAGAAATAGCACATTTATGTGTAGTTAAGCTTCCAAAAATTTTATTAATCAAGAGTATTTTTTTAAATTTTTCGAAAATAAGTTAAAGCTGATGAATATTTAAAACCAAGTCGAAGCTTTGCACACCCCTATTATCGATAAGTAACCAATCTTGCGATTGGTTGGCTGCAATTCTCCACTTACCAATCCTGGGCCAACGTTGTTCGCTATCTGATTAATGTACTCCAATCTTGGTCTTCCTCTAGAGTTTGTCCCTTAAACACCTTCTTCTATGATTATTATATTCGTCAAATTATCATGTTAACCATTCTATGCTGTGTACCTTATCCAAATTTTCCTTTCTTCATTTCCGTTTCTTAACACATCTGTATTTGATATCGTCTCCATCCATGATATTTTCAACATTCTTCTGCAGCATCACGTTTCAATTGTTTCTCATTTTTTCCTATTAGTTGTGCTAACGGTCCATTTTTAAAGCGCCAAGTTTCATACACATGCCTCTAATAGGAACCTTTTCCTAACTTCTAAATTTATTCTAGTCAAGGTTAGTAATGTCTTCTTGTTAAGAAAAGCTTTCTTTGTGTGTGCTATTCTATAATAATAATATTTAGCACCGCGTCTTACTACTCGTTTGGGTTATACGCTTTAAGTACTAATTACTCTAATGGATTAGGAATTGGGAAGGTTGAATTAGAGGAAGTGAACACGCATTTGCGTGGAGCGAGAATGGAAAACCATTTAGGAAAAACCACCCCCAGTTCACCCGACCGAGATTTGAACCTCGATCTCCCCGTCCTTATCAGTAGAGCTCAACACGACTAGCGCATTAGCCAACTACGCCACCAAGGCGGGTGTGCTTTTCTACTTATAGTATCTTTCTTGCTTCTATGGTAGTAAACTATTGCCATTTTAAGCATTGTATATAAATGTGTGATGCGCCAAATGATATGCCATATTTTTGACTTGCTTAAGTGAGTTAATGCAACTATCTACGCTCCAATGTGAATCACTTTGCTTGAGAGGGAGGGAGAAATATATACATTTCACAGCCTTATGTAAAGTTTCAGAAACAGCAATAAATTTACAGGTCTATATGTTAATCAATTTACTTCGAGTCATTTACCTGTTGTTAAAAGGGATCAATTAAGAATCCAACTGTCACCCTAAATAAAATTCTTCAATAACAAAACAAATTAACACATTATATAACATTACTTCTTTTTTTCCTTAGAAACGTGTCTTATTACCCATTCGAATTATATGCCTATGTATTAATTATTAGGCTAATTATTTTTAGATGAGGAAGGTTATATTTATAAGAAGTGTATCAGCATTTGTGTGGAAGAAGAGTCTTAAACCTTTCGGAAAAACCACCCTCAGCACACCTGACTGAGATTCGAACTTCAATCTCCTTGTCATCAGCAGTAGTGTGTACTACCAAAGTGATGCCTTAAACCATATGGTCACTGAAGCGAGTCTTAAAAACTTATCTTTTTTTTAAATCTATTGCATTTAAGAAATTTAACATTCATAAATGAATGTTTTGGTTTATTTACCAAAATGTAAGATCATTCCAGTTTTTAAGGGTTGGTTTGAAGGTTTTTTTTTTTTTTATGCTACTGTATCTCAACACCCATCCGGGCTATAGGAATATGAACTAATAACACACTGTTTTAGGGACGAGGAAGGTTAAAATGAGAGAAAGTGTACCCACATCAATGTAGAAAGAGAGTGGAAAAATATTTAGGAAACAACAGCCTTTGTACACCCACCTGGGATTCAAACCCTGATCTCCTCGTCATCGGAAGTCTGGTCTATTGGGACAATAACGCCTTTGACCATTCAACCATCGAAGTAGGTAAATATATATTAGTTTGTAACACCAAGCATCACATTTATATCATTTATTAAGGGAGAATATAGATTTAATTTTAAAAAATATTATTTAAAACGGTGTATAACTGATTATTCTATACTTTATGTGGATATGGGTGTATTTTATGTTCTTAAGGTGTAGTCTTGGCAACTGTTCGGGTGATGGTATCTCGGGGACTTAACTTAAAGTATTTGTGTAGCATAACAATACCAAAGCAATGTATTTTTAATGTAAACATTTTATGTTTTAAAAAGAGTGGAATATAAATAATTATGTATTTTATGTTTGTTATATAAATAATCTCACTGCACATTTTAACATTATCTTTTTTCCGGAAATGTTTTGATATGTTTTTGAGATTTTTTTTTTCCTCCCTCTTATTATTTTAATGAGAGCTGGTAATTACTAGTCAATGTCCAAAATTGACTTAATAAATGTTGTCCATGCGTGAAACTTGCTAAATGTGGTTGATATATAAGAATCATTCTATTCCAATGGAATAGAAACCCATGCTATTATTTATAATATACCTATCTACATTAACAAATTATGTAAGAAATGTATTCATTGATAGCATTTGCTTTCAAAGAACATCAAAACCCTGTCAGATTGAACCTCAGTAGTCTGAAATTCCAGATAATTCGAAAATATTTTCTGGAAAATGGAGGAAAAATAACTAAGTCAAATGAAGTATATTTTATTGATAACAAACTCAAAGTTAAAAGAGCATTATAAGAAAGAGTGATAGTAAATGCTAAATATTTACATTTTGTAGTAAACACAGTGTGTTTCCATGTAACTAAAAATAGCTATAGTATTGTAAAAATACATACTTTAAATATAAAATTACAGTATAATATGTTAAGCGTTATACATCAATTAAATGAATACAAGTTTTATAAAAACCATTTAACTGTAACTTAAAATGTGTGAAAAGAAACTGTCTCCCAATTAATCCAATTGTTCGCTAAGGCGAACAAGCTTTGGTCCCAATTAGTTAGGATTAACAAGGTTCTACTTTAGTACAGTAGCCCCATGGCTTCTTTGGTGCTGACTGACAGCTTTGAAACGTTACCAGACCAAATTATGTATACCTACGCCGGACCAAATGATCTGTAAAAGCATGTGTTTAGCAGCTGTCACTTCTGACGGTCAAAACTTAGGTATTTACCTAAATGTTGACTGTCAGAAGTCATCTGTGAGCTGTCAGTCAGCACCAAAAAAGTCATGGGGCTACTGTAGGTAATTTTAAAGTTCAAATTAATGTAAAAACGTCAGTTGACCAATATGATTAAAATGTTTTCCGGGCAAGAGTTAGGTAGTAGAAGAAGCAAGGGTGAGATTGTATGGTCATGTAATGAGGATGTTAGATTACATGAAATAGTAGAGGAAGAAAGGGTGAGATGGTATGGTTATGCATTGAGGATGTTGGAGTACATGAGATGAAGTATGTAGGAAAAAAGATCACAAGGAAGACAAAGAAAGAGATGGGAGATGAAGATAACAGCAAGTGAGAGGAAAAGAATAGTGTAAGGATAGAGGAAGATGAAAGAATCTTATTAAACTGACCCGGCCATAGGCTGGAAACAGTTGATGATGATGATGATGATTTGAATAATGGAAAAAATATACAAGGCACTGGTAAGAGAACCATAGTTTGATCTCATACTGGTGTCACTTTTCCACTTCTTCAAATATGACTTAACTTGGACCCAAAACATGTACGTTAGAAACTCGTCCCCCCGAATTGTATGGAATAATTTCTAGTCTGGATAATTAGGAATTTTAGGAGTTTTTCACTGTAAGAGATGTAAACAAAAAATTGGACATACCCTG
Organism: Timema californicum; assembly: GCA_902141385.1. Lineage (NCBI taxonomy): Eukaryota > Metazoa > Arthropoda > Insecta > Phasmatodea > Timematidae > Timema > Timema californicum. The sequence goes on from CABFOW010000593.1 coordinate 57,621, forward strand.
AATGTCATGAAGATAACACATTTATTTATTATATGGTAATTTGCAGGACATGATTACAATTGGAACTTCTCAGTTAGTATTAATAAAGTGTATTTAAGGCTGAAAGGATGTTTCAGATAAACTAGAATTTTAGCTAATCATGATTCAGATAAATGGGTTTCTAGTTTATTTAAGTCATCAGATTGTGTATATATAAGAATAATCTTAGGGCCGGTCTTATAACTCCTGGATAAATATTAATCTGGCCGTTAAATATTTTTTAACTGATCGATAAGTTAAAAGTGCATCTTGTGACCACCAGATAGCATTTATCTGCCAGTTAAAATATATTTATCCATCACATTTTTATCGGGAGGTTTAAGTACCTGATAACTTTTAAACTGAAAGTTAAAATTGACGTTGCCATAGTGGCGTGTTGTTTTTTTTATAAGGTTTCACCTAAGAATCTGTTTTTAGGTTAAAATCTTGGTTCGCGTGTTTAGTAAGCACAGGCTCAGGCTTTACCTATATATGAAGTTAGAACATTTAATTCACACTTTTATACAAACTGACAAGCTATTTGTAGAGTTATAGTTATATAAGAACAAATTATTTAAATGTGAGTACAATAAATGAAATTTTGTAAACGTTGTACTCAACTATTGCCCACATTTTGGCAAACTGAAATTAGTATTTGCAAGGCAACTTAGCTTCTGCGCCCACGTGATGCCATCTGTTTCCTCGCACTTGTTTAGCTGCGAATTTAACAAATGTTGAGCGTTCTCACCACTCACTAGGTTGTAGCGGTAGCAGAAGGGTTTATACGCATGCGCGCACCAGTAAAAACTATACTAAACTTGGGTTTTCTTCCTAAAAATATATTTAGCCTATAGATAAATTTAGCCTGGCAGATAAATTCAGTTCATAATATATGTAAAATATTAAGGTAGATGATAACCTTTATCTGGTCGTTAACTTTAACCTCCCGATAGCAATATTCATCCAGTAGTCATAAGACCGGCCCTTGGAAGATTTACATGTTAAGGAATGATAAATTACTCAATTATTGGGACAACAGGCGAGGTTTGGTCATTCAACTGGTATTTACTTTCAACGGATGGCTATTACCAGTGAACCTCCTTCTTTCATACACAACAGCCCTGGGACATTAACAGCTGTTTCATGCGTCAAATCAAATGACTTAAGTGTCTATCTAATACTTCTGATGTTCTGAGTTCTTAATGACATGGATGTTTCTACTTAATAATTTAGTTTAATAAATTGTATGCTCACTATAAATACTAACTAGTTAAAGAAGAAATGATCTAAAGTAACATTTAAAAATAATCTTTGTAGCATATTCTTACTTTTTTTTTAATATAGGTGATTAGGTATATAGTTTATCTAAATTTCTGCAAACGTCTGATGGAAGGGATCTTAAAATGTGTTGGAATTTTGATCCAATTTTGTTTTTTTAATGTGTTTATTTCTACCTTTTGGAATATTGATTGTAAACTCAACCTTCATAGTTCATAATAAGCATATCAAATGATTAGCGAATCCGCACATAATGCCAAGGGACAATTTGACACCCAAAAAAATTAAATTACTCTAAATCATTGATCTTTTATTTTGTATGGAAGTTATCGCAAGTATGCTGATGTGAAAAATATTTATATTATATTTATTATCCCTGTAATTTAACTTGTAATCAGTTGTATATTTCATATTGTAGTCGATATTTCTTTGATTGTAATAGTACAGTCCAATTTTCATATGAGGAACCTTTTAGAAAATACTTTTTTTTTGTGGCCATCATTAATAACATTTTACTATTGTATTAGTATTGGTGTGATTGCTGCATATCACATGTCTTGACGTTTGTATCTGTGAAAGTAGATATAGTAACTTTTTAAAGCTGTTAGAGAAGGTTATTTCTATTAGAATTGGACTATATTTATATCCAGGTCAGTGTTAGTGATAACTTAAATCTACGTATACTAGATAGGACCAATATTTTTTATCCAGACAATGAATACAAAACATTCTTAAAACATTTATTTAAAAAATAAAATTAGAAAATATATATATATTCCACATAGCAAACCTTCTCAACGCAGTTAATTCCAAAAACCTGTGCCTTAAGGTTCCCAGACAAGACTGCAAGCGCTATTCACTGAAAGTCATGTTCAGATTCTTGTATCCTAAATCGCAGCTTAATTTTTTGACACTTACTGGGGCAGACAAAAATAAATGGTTGGCAGTATGTGCAAAATATTTGTATGGTTTTCATCCACGACATTTTATGCATATCATCATTAATAAGTGGAGGTTTTATCAACTATGTATTCATTGTTGGATATGCTATAGTTTACAAACGAAAAAAAAAAATGAAATAAATAATATATGGATTTTCACATCTAATAATTTCTTGTTTAATGTTTTCAGACCCCCTTTTTCCCCTTACATTATTCACACTAATATACAGGTTGTTAAAAAAAAAAAAAAAAGGCTTGAATTCAAGCTTATGATGAAAGAGTAAGCGAAATAATTAATGAGTAGCTAGTGAAGAACAGGATCGAGAAGGTATGACTTAAGTGGTAGTCATGTGAGGAGAATGGGGGAGAAGATACCAAGGGAGATGTTGGATATTGAAGAGAGGGGCAGGAGTCCAAGATGAACACCGAGGAACAGGTGGCTCAAGGGAGTGAAATTAAGTGTGGGGAGAAAGGATATGTTGGAAAGGTGTATATTCCAAACAGACCCGGGCAAAAACTGTTAATGATGAACATGATGATGATGATGATGATTATGATGATGACGATGAAAATAAGAGTTCCAAAATTTAGGATCTTGTAATATTTTTATTTTTAAATGAGAAAATGTCTTAGTTAACATAGGCCTGCAAACAAACTTAGAGAGACACAGCAATGAGAGGTAGAGGAGATCCAGTCGAACATTCAGTCGAACATCTCCCTTCTCTCCTTGGATTTTTGTGCATGGTGATACAAGAGTTTAGTGTGTTTCTCTACTGTTTGTCAGACAATTTGAATGAAGCCAAGGATTTTTCAAAGAACACACAACAGCTTGTTCCAATGTGAAATTTGTGTTGAAATGGAAACATGACATTTATGCCACCATAAGCAATTTCAGCTTTGACTGGCTCTTCGACGATAAGGCGCTGATTTTAACGAGTAAACAAAAAATTAGTATTAAGTGTTAATAAAACAACAGTACTTACTTTTCTGCAAGGACTCCGACTGTTTCCCATACGGCTTGCACATGGCTGGCCGGACACATGTTTTCATGCGGGACATATTCTTCATGACCTCGGCAAATGCACGCACAATCTTCTCTTGCCCGACTGGAACATGAGTGAAATAGTAGTCACAAGTCAAGGGTTTATTGGAAGTAATTGGTTCTAGTGAAGATACAGGAGCTATGAAAATTTTCAGTAAAGGTTGACTCTAAGACACCTATCTTTATTTAGGGTTGGTCTTTAAGAGATTGTACTAGTGCAGAACTATCTAACGCAGTGCACGCAGATTTATTGTGATTGATATAGAGCTTTTCACATGAACACGTTTTAGTTCTTGTTATATGGCTAACATGTGAATCCACAGTAACACCTGGTAACATCTCCAGTAAGGGGTTGACCTTACTACTTTTAAAGGTATTTAAAGACGAGGGAGTGGGGTTGTTATTAAATTAAATGTGTGTCAAAATCTTATCTGTAATTCCAAAACTGTGGTATGTGATGTAGCACTAAGTTTTATAAATCAAAAAATATGTTTTGTTAAGTCTGATGAACAAAATGATGCAGATTTTGACAAGATGCCATGGACTTTATAAAAATTCAGCTTGTCCGTTTATACAGAAGTTAGACGTTATTTGTTTCCTCTTTTCTTTTACTTTCTTGGTTGAGTGCCAGGCTTCCACCGTGGTTCGGATCCCACGTTAAACTGTAGGTCCTCCATTTCATCTCACAATCACCCTACCATTAAACATTAGCGTAAATGTATATATAAACGGAACGAGTAGTAAAATGCGGTGTTAATAATAGCAATTAAAAGAATCGAACTCGAGATTTTGATGGATGTCGACGTTTCATGACCCCCTGAATCTGATTTTTTTTTGTGATACCATCTGTTTTTTCTTGCCCTGGAGAAGAAAGCATTTTACTGATCAAGCTAAAACTTGGTATCCGGGGTTTTCAGAAGGTTTGAATTATCTAACCGACCCTAAAAATAAGGGAAGTTTACTTAAGAATGAGAGAGAAAAAATCGGTTTTCTCAAAATTTGCTCTAACGATTTTGATTAAATCTAATATCTGGGCACTACTTAGCGTGGTGTTAGACCGCGATCGAGATATACCGACCGAGTGGCCATCATCAACTGGCAACTTCCATGGATAAAGGTTGTCAAGTGGTCAGCACAATGAACCCACTGCCTTCAGTAGAGCTGACCAGGATTCAAACCTTGATATTGTATTAAGCAGGCCATTCTAGCACAAAAACGGTGCCTTAGACTATTCGGCCACTAAAGGGGGTCTTGCCTGTGTTAAAATACTGCGTGATAGCCGTTTTGAAAATAATTATATGTCAAAATATGTCATATTTAGGGAGATAGTTAAAATATGTTCATGGTATATTGAACTTTTTTTTTTAATGTTTTGAAGATGCAAAGGTTATTGTGGGTGTTGAAGTGAAAGAGATTTGACCTTCAACTTTGTCCTTTTAAAAGCCCTGCAATCCTCTAGTTATTATAATTAATCAGTTATTACCGGAAATCTGACGCCTTAGCTCAGTCGGTAGCGTGTGTGTCTACTGAGCTAAGGGCTCCAAGTTTGATTCTCGACATGCCGAAAAATGTATCATCGGTGAAATATGAGTTTACCCTTTCACAGTGATTAATTGATGAATTAACGACCAGGGACTAGATGTTGTGCTTGTTCTAGTCTTAAGTTAGATTATAAGGCATATGAAGCTATGACAGGCCTAGCCAGCCGGAAATGGAAAATATATAATTTGAATAAAAAAGTGACTGGTTGCAGGCTGGAAACAATAATGGATGTTAAAAAATAGGCAAGTTAGCGCTGAGATGTCCAGTTAATAACCATGCTCAACATTTTCAAAGTAGAATCACAATACACCTATGCATAACCACTGAGGAGGAATAATTTAGTTACCTTCATTGTTGGTCACGCCTCTCTTGTCTCCTTCACCGGTACCACTGATATTATTATTGTTATTATTACTACTACTGTTGGTCCATGCGCCGTTGTGTAAGGCCAGTAAGTCCTGCAAAAAAGTACCATCAATGTTAAATCATCGAACAAACGGCTACCGCTCTAATTTAGATCGGAAAATACTAACACACACACTAGCCTCAAAATAATAGGGTTACATGCCATCATATATTAACAAAATATGCGTTTAGAAAATTTTCCAAGAGTAAGAGAGAGAGAGAATGTGTTTACTCAGGGATGCCCAAAGGGGGGAACAAATGGGGCAATTTACTACTAAATACTCAAAAATATTGTCAGAGTGAATTTAGGAGCGTGATACTGACATATACCTTGTTGGCGCTTGACAGCCCATCCAGATTTTCCAGGTTGGCTCGGAGGAAGTCTGCTAACTTGTGATCAGGTATCTGCGGTGGTTGTTGTTGTTGTTGTTGCTGTTGTTGTTGTTGCGACTGGGGAGGTTCGTACTGCGGGGGTGGAGGCTGGGCCTGTGATACGACAGAGGCCATAGCTCCGCTCATCTTACCACCCCCTCCACCCATCTTGTGGTCATGGCTGGACGGTTGTGTTGGCATGTTGCGGTGCTGCTGTTGTTGAAGCTTTTCGCTGGTCCTCTGCTTGTCATTCGCTGGGGGGTTGAGGCCCGTCAGGTCAACAGGGCCCCCTGGTGGGTGATGCAAAGGATGAGGGAGCGGCAGGGTGAACTCTGGAGTGCTGGGATAGCCGCTGCTGCCCCCACGAAGGAGGTTTGAGGCGTCGGGAGCTGGTAAGTGACAAAGCGAAGCATTGGGGGGAATGATAAAATAATATAAAAACTAAACAAAAAAACTCAAGAGATGATTAGGAATTCAGTATTTTACATCTAGTAGTAGAATCAATAGAAAGATAAGAAAATATTATTTTAAAAAGTATCTAGGCTACGGCTATTTTTAAAATAAGTCAAATTAAAAAATGTAAACAAAAAATTATTATTTTTATCTAAATTATATTAAATTAGTTGGCTCAACAAAACAATGAATTTTATCAAACATCAGCAGTTGCCTGGAGAGAAACCCCCTCAGTATACTCGACCGAGATTCAAACCCTAATCTCGCCCTCATCAGGCAGTCCAGTCTATTGAGAGAGTAAGGACTTTAGACCATATGACTACCGAAGCAGGTCCAAGAAAGTAAACAAATACCGGGGTTAAGATAAGAGCATGGATGCCGTCAACTCACCGGTGGACTCTGGTATGTAGGTGGGGGCCCCACTCATGTGCTGCTGCAGAGACTTGTGGGACATCTCCAAGGACTTCTGAGACAGTTCCACCAAGGTGTTCTTGTAATAACGGCAAGCGGGGTTGGGGCAGTTTTGGACCACCTCCACAATGAACTCCTTCTCCATGCCGAAACACTCTCTGCCGATCGTGTAAGACTCCATCACCTGGTGCAGTTCAAGGAGAGTCAGTGAACCTTTGAAATGTCAAACAGGGTGTTCAACCAAACTATATTTTAAAATTCCCCGATTTTTCCAGGTTTTCCAGAGCCATTTTCAAACTTTTCCAGACTATATATTTTATCACCGCATTTTACTTTACTACCTGTTTAGGTTATACACATATATAATTACTCCAATGGAGTACGAGGAGAGGAAGATCAAGGTTTGAATCTCAGTCGGGTGAACTGGGGGCGGTTTTTCCTAAATAGTTTTACACTCTCCCTCCACAGAAATGTGAGTTCACGTCCTCTAAATTCAACCTCCCCAATTCCTAACCCATTAGCGTAATTAGTATTTAAGAATGTAGCTAGAATGGGTAGTAAGACGCAGTGCTAAATTAATTATTCCGATGAGGTAGGGATGAGGAAGGAAGCATTTTGGAGGTAAAATACCTGCATTTGTGTGGAAGGAGAATAGGAAACCATTTAGGGAAACCCACCCTTGGTAGACCCGAATGGAATGCAAACCCCAATTTCCTCTTCATCAGCAGGCCAGTATAACATTAGAGTGACACCTTCAATCATTCAGCCACTAAGGCGGATTGTGTGTGTATGTATATTTATACAGTAGGCCCATGGCTTCTTTGGTGCTGACTGACAGCTCACAGCTGACTTCTGACAGTCAAAATTTAGGCATATGCCTACATTTTGATTGTTAGAAATGATAAATTGTAATGATATTGGTTTGGATCACTATAAATTATGTAAAAAGTCATGGATGAAGGTATTTTTATTTAAAGTAATATATGTAGAGTATCCTTTTAAGATTCATCCATGAAGAAACACGAGCTTCTCAGAAACAATGTGAAAAGGATTTCACCACTAAAATATATTTTTATACCATCTTTCCTGTTAAAAGAATAACTGCGTCAATTCCTGTTAAAAGGAACAATAACGGAGTATTTGGCAGAAGACGCCAATCCCCTATACTAATAAGAAGATAGCCTTCACAACACCTGTCGCTAGGACTCTTTCTATTAGTTAGATTTTACACTGTTGATGAGGGGAGAAAAAGGCAAGGGGTATGTCATATATAAACCGTTGTGCGTATGTTTAAGGCATCTCCGGGATCCAAACATCTACACCGGGAGATTCCGCCCACGCACAACGCAGTCAGAGCCACACACTGGCAGTCACAGTCTAAAATAACTTACATTAATATCACAAGTGTGCAGTGATACAAAACATTTAATTGGAATATGTATACGTAATTAACAGGTATCATTTAAATAAATCGTGTCTGAATAAACAGCCATCAACAGTTCTCTTTCTTACATTTTATTAATATACCGATTTAATTAGTGCTCGAATACGGAGCTATAGACAGCTGGTTAAACGGTATATTTTCCGTACAGTGATGATAGGTGCTCGATCACGGAGCTTTAGACAACCTAAACATCATCACAGCATTATTATATCAGGGAATTAATCCGTAGTGTTTCAATCGACGCCCAAAGCGGGGCGATTGATTCCATAGTGTTTACAATTGACGCCCAAAGAGAGGCGCGATTAATCCATAGTATTACAAGATTTATAGTAATTTGACATGTTCCTTTAATATACTTATACATTTCAATTTTCTCCCACACTG
>CABFOW010000593.1:82823-107656 GCA_902141385.1 Timema californicum
TTTTAGTACTGGTAATATATTTGTAGGTTTAATTAACATTACATTTAATTACATTCTAGCTTTCTTGTCAATTAACTTCAAGGAACAATGGAGCAAACTTGTGTGACGCAAGGAAATTAATGTAAATGTAAATTCCTGTTTTACTGAATCTAACATAACTCCTGAACCCATTTTCATCCCATCTTCAAATGTTTCATAGCTACTAAGTAATAGTATATATACAACATATATTTTTTTTGAAGGGGAAAAAAACCCGTTTTTGAGAAAATGGCCGCCAAAATATTGATTTTAACAATTTTTTTATATCCTTTTTTTAAAACACCCAATTAAAATCTCATATGAAAGAGCTATTCAAGAACTTTCCAAAACACTTGAATCACTTCTTTAGGTGCCCAGGTTACTGAAATATTCAATGTTAAAGTTAACAAGATGCTGACAAAATTGGTCGAAATCGCAAATTTTGCGCCTCTATAACTTAATAATAAAAACGATATGGACATGAAATTTTACATAGGCATATATCTCGAGTGGTTCTTTCACTATACCAAATTTTAAAAAAATTAAAAAATGTGAGGTTGAGGACCTTGTTGAATTGACATGGAATGACCCAGTTGGTATAAATCAATGTTTGTGATCAAGGTGGTTAGAGGTTTAATGTTATGGTTGTCTTGAAATTCAAAGTGTTAAGGAAATTGTTGGGTAACCTGGCGATCTAAGGGTAAGGTGTTGGACTTCTGTGCTGGAGGTCCGGGGTTCAATCCTCGGTCACGGCACAGATTTATCTTATTTCCAAATTCTTCCTTCACCTCTGACAAGACTTGTATTCATGACATCTTGTGAATGTGTGAAATGCCAGGCCTCCACCGTGGTTCGGATACCACGTTAACTTTAGGTCCTCCATTTCGTCTCACAATCACCCTACCATTACACATTAGCGTAAGTGCAGTGCGTATGACCCGAACGGGTAGTAAGACGTGGGGCTAATAATAATAAAGTTCAATACAAAATATTAATTTCAAAATTAAACCTTTTTATTTTGTAAAGTGTGTAAGAACACAACCACCATGACGACTTGTATGATGTCATTAACCGCCCTTGTTTAGGCTGGTTCACCATATTAATTTCAAAAGTGCACACCACATTTTAGAAAATTTCATTTGAAAAGCATTTTTAAATGAACCATAGAACAAAAAAAGAAACATCCTAACAGTTATTTTCATAAGTTCGTGTTTCAATAGTGTAAAAATGGTTAATAATTTAAAACACATTGTTTTGGTGAAAGGAATAACTTTTCCTAGCTGTCAGATAACACCTTTTGTACTGTGGGTGCCTTGAAGATCTATTTATTAGTTTTTATAGCCATCAGATAAGGCCCTTCTTATTAAAATTGGACTGTAGTTACTATACTGATCATTTTTCTTATTCCAGGGGATCTTCTTTTAAGTTTGTATATTTTGTTTTTACAGTGTCAGAACTTGGGCACTATGGAAGACATATCAATAGCATATGTAGACTCTGATGGAGATGAGGTAGATATTAATTTATCGATTTTATTTTAATAACATCTACATTTTATGATCTATGTCACATATGTAAATAGAGATTGTTAATCAATTTAAGCATTTGCTACCCCTACTGTAATAATTATGAATTTAAATTGTTATTAAAAAAGAACTAAATAATAAGTATGGTTCGAACCAATGTTTTAATGTGGTAACACCAACTTCTGTGGTCACACTCACACTGGAAGATTGGGGTTTGAATCTCGGTCGGGTGTGTCGAGGGTGGTTTTCCCTAATTGGTCTTCTACTCTTCCTTCATGCAAATGTGGATACACTTCCTCTAAATTAAACCTTCCTCATCTCTAACCTATTAGCATAATTAACACATGAGTGTATAATTTAAATAGGTAGTAAGGCACGGTTCTAAAAAAATATATATATATAATATGTGTGATAATATTTTCAGCTTCCTATTGAAAGTGAGTGCGAGTTTCAAGAAGCGTTGAAGGTAAGTTTTAACAAAATATGATCACGAGAAGTTAAAATGTATATGAACCGGCAACTTTGAGTGTCTTTCCAAAATATGGTATTTGCACTTTTAATATATCATACCTATCTATATTTACATATTGTTTTACTTTGGCTAGTATTTTACAGCAATATGGGGGGTGTTGTGAAACTTCAAAACTATGATTTGACTTTGAAACAAATATAGGATTCGACTTTTGAAAGAGAAATACACATTATACAATTAAGAAATTTTGACAATAAAAATATTGACAGCTAGAATACCAAATTTATAGTCAATTACTGACATTCTGAGCTGTTATGTACATTACAAATCAACATTAATTTGTAAAAATTAAAAAATAACTCAACACACCTACATTATAACAATCTTTTACTTTGCTGGTGCAATAATAAATAACTAACCACCTTAGAATAAAACAAGCACATAATAAATGAAAACATTATTTACAAAACACTCAACAATTTAATCTTAGATGCCTCAAGCTACTTTAAATACAAACTCCATTCCTCTTTTTTAAGATTTTGCAAATTTCTCAATGACTTTAGAGTTAAAGTCTGCAATGTTCATATTAAAGTTTCTCTTGGCAGACATCATGGCAAGTGGTAATAACCTTTCCTGGTGCATGTTATTTAAAACAAAAATGTTTTGACACATCTTAGTGTAGAAAAACATCTTTCTGCTGTTGCGGTTGGCATAGGGATTGTTATAAACATATAAGTTTTAAGCATTCTTCAAAAATGTCACTTACATTGTTTTCATTTATAAATGAAAATAGAGTTAAAGCACCAGTCATATTTCGAAATTCATCCTTGACATAAATTAAACTTAGCTTTCTGCATAGTTTTTTTGCATCTAAAAATGAGTATGAATTTATTGTGAGTTTTATATTGTTATCAGGAAACAACTTACAATAATCAGAAAACTTTTCTGGCAAAAACAAATCTGCAGCAACATGATGGCCAGTAAAGCTGAATCTGTCTTTTGCTTGACAGATGATGCACAAACCTCTTTAGCCTCTCTCTTATGAGTGTGGCTCTCATTTCGTCTCCGCTTTATTTTATTTTCATCAATATCATCAGTTATATCATATTAATTTCTTATTTTTGAAATTTCGTCTATGAAACAATCTTTTGTTTTTTACAAACGCTGGATCAGTTTCCCTTTTTGGCAACTGGTTATATAATATATCCACATGAGGCATTATTTTATGAAAAAAAGGTTAGCCAAAATATAAAAACATCATCCATTATTGTTCTCTTCAGACTAGATGCCTGTTCATTTGTAGTTATATGTTTAATGTCAACTCTCGTGTCTATTGTATTCTTGCACTTGATAAGTTCTTTTCTGAATTCGCAAACTGTGTTTACCGTTCGAGAATGAAAATTCCATCTTGTAGGTGCTGATCGTGGTAAGTGTTTACCCACAACTTCATCTAAAATTGCTGTTCTCTTAAGGGGAATGAACAAAATCCTCTCAAACTGACGAAAAATATACGGACATTGTGATTAATTGAAGCTGCATTTGACATTATTCAATTTAGTTGATGTGCATGACATTGGACATAGGCACCATTAGGATAGCTCTGCTTTACTTTAGCCTGAACACCATTGCGAGATCCATTCATAACTAAAGCACCATCATATGCCTGTGCTATTAACTTATGAGGCTCTTTCTTTACATGTTGATCTATTTCCTCTTTGAGACAATTTGACAAAGACACAGCGGCATGAAATGGGGGGTTTGCATAGCTTCACAATCTTTCCACTGGTTCTCCATTTACTATATACAGGTAAATTATTACCATTTGAAAAGTAGATGAGACATCAGTTGTTTAGTCAGCTATAACAGCCAAAAAACTGGCATTCTTAATTTCTTTTGAATTTACTTCATGGAAAATATCCAACATGCATTGAAGTATTTAATTCTGAATTGAACTATAGGTGCCTTTAAAAACTGTAGCCTTTTCTAAATGCCCTTTCAAAGCATCATCCAACTCGGCACTGAAATTTACAAGTCCACAGTTAGTAGACGAATCAGTTTCATCATGACCTCTAAGGGCCAATTCGAAAGAGCCACAGAATCAAATGCAGCTTAGGATAATATTTAAAAACTACATGTTAGTCACTTTTTCATTGTGAAGCTTTATAGCTCTTCTGTAGCCAGAATCTAACTGTGATCGTATGTTGGTCTTGCCAAGTACAGTCAAATCTAAAGAATTGTTCTTGTATAACAATATTATTTCATGCTTCTTAATTTGCTCACTTAAATGGTTTGAATCAGTCATTCATGAATTATTCCCAGATAAGTCACCACCAAAGTGTAACACGGAAAGCAGAAAAATGAATTTTTTACAATACAACCACCGAGGCATGCATGTTTTTTGTAAGTTTATACGTTGAGTTTTCTAGTAAACTCTCGGTTTTTAGTTTTTGTTAGTTTTTCTAGAACATTATTTGGTGTCATTCTACCAAATTTTTTAATTTTTAATATTTCTTCTTTAGTGCACAAAGTTTTTTTAATGTTTTTTATAGAATTCATTTTGATATTTAAAAAAACACTAAACCCATTGTAATAAACTCATCGACAACTATTTACATAATAAAATATTTTTTTGCAAAATGGTTTGCAAATAAGCACTAAAACAGTAAATTATTATGAACTAATTAAAAACTATTTACATAATTATTGTGCATAATCAATTTTGTACAGATTGAAAAAGAAAAATCACACTTTAAAAAATATTATAAGTGGCAGTAACACTTTATACACTAGCCCCATGGCTTCTTTGGTGCTGACTGACAGCTGATGGCTTTGAAAAGCTACCAGACCAAATTATGTATCCCTTTGCCAAACCATATGACCTGCAAAAACATGTGTTTAGTAGCTGTCACTTCTGACTGTCAAAATTTAGGTATATACCTAAACATTGACTCAGAAGTCAGCTGTGAGCTGTCAGTCAGCACCAAAGAAGCCACGAGGCTACTGTAGTTAATCAAAACAAATCGCCAAGTTCGCTATCAAGCTGCTCACCAGGTCATGTGCTAAGGTCCATTTTAAAACTAACTTGCAAGGTCAACAACCTCTCTTCTTCTCGATGCGCATCCTCAGATTGTTGCACACCCCTAGATTTTAGTAGAAGTACGAGGACAGCGCTAGCTGTCAGGAAAACAAGTGAAATAGTAAATAGATTGAGACATGCAAGAGCATAGTCGATTTAAAAAAATATCGATTCACTTCGAAATGTTATTATTTAAATTGAATAAAAATTCTATTTTGTGTGAAATTATGGGGGTGCACTTGCACCTGCACACTTAAGGAGGAGTCGCCACCGACTTGATGTATGAACTCCTGAAAGTAGATCTAGTAATTTTTCATGATGTAGGTTAAGTTTCCTCCTATTATGACAATTTACTGCACAACAGAGTTAGCTCTTCACTTAGGCCTACTGGCTCTATGGCATTAGTAACTTAAAAGTTCATTGCCACACTTACAAAAGTGCACTACCTATTCGTATCTTGAGCTAGTTCTACCCAGTCCACCTCATTACACCTTATCCTGAGCTAGTTCTACTCACTACACCCTGTCTCTATCTTTAGCTAATTCTATCCAGTCCACCTCATTACACCTTAGCTCTTTAAGGTCCATTCTAATGTTAGCCTCCTGTCTGCGTCTAGGTCTTCCCAATGGTCTCCTCATTGGGTTTGTCAGTCAATAGGTGACCTGGTGGTCTAGGGGTAAGGTGTCAGACTTCTATGCTGATGGCCGGGGTTTAATCCTCGATCCCAGCAAAGATTTATCTGATTTCCAAACCCTTCCTTCACCTCCGACAAGACATCTTGTGAATGTGGGGAATACCAGGCCTCTACCGTGGTTCGGATTCCACGTTAAACCGTAGGTCCTCCATTTCATCTCACAATCACCCTACCATTACACATTAGCGTAAGTTCGTATAACCCGAACGGGTAGTAAGACACGGTGCTAATAATAATAATAATGTCAGTCAATAACCTTGAACACTATATATACTCGAGATTCTCCCATTTGTGCTGCATGTCCTGCCCACTGTAATCTATGAAACTTTATTATCCTAACAATATCTTGTGATGAGTATAGGATATGTAACTCATCATTATGTAACCTCCACTACACAGCCTCATATCTTTTTGGACCAAATATCTTCCCAAGCACCTTGTTTTTGAACACCTAAAATTTGTTTTTCATTTCACACCCACATTGATAAGATAACTGATCACTCATGTAGGTACTTAACCTAACCAGCGAGCTCCAACAAAGCTGCCCGTCTTTATTGGTTGCATTGACATAATTTTCCCTAAGTGGCTTACTCTTGTTTTATGTCGCTGCGTCTCCCTCCCCATTGATTACATTTATGGATGAGGAACTTTGAAACGTTAAACTTGGGGAAAATGTTCCCATATTAGTTTGAATGGAGAGTGTAAAATAATTAAGTAAAAAACCACCTTCAGTACACTAGGAGCGAGATTCGAACCAGGATATAGGTCTCAAGTTTTCACAGTAAGTGAAAAGAATAAAATTAATTAGAGTCGAGTTGAATCCACTATTTTATGAATGAATCAAATACTTCCAATTTACCTTTGAATCTTAATCTGAATCTTGGGAAAAATTATGAACATAAGAGGAAAAATAAATATAATAGAATAATACAAAATAGAAATAGTAGATAAATGTTAACGTTCTTTTAATAGATATTCATTATGACATTCATAAATTAAGTGTTAAATTACTGGCCTGGGGCCTGGTTGTTGAGTTCATCCTTTAATTATAATTGGTTTTTAACCACCAGCAAGCACTATCAGAGCTATAAAATCAATTTCACTTGAATTTAAAACAAATGTTTTTTTAAGCATTTCTGGTTGTGTCTCGAGTCCTCAAATATCGAATATTCTTAGGGAGTCAAGGGCCCATCCCTAAAATTAATATAATTAATCTACATAATTTACATGATATAATTGACAAGAAAAACAAACAAAAAACATATCATTTGTCAGTCGCTCCAAAGCCTTAAACAACTTTTTTTAAATTATATTTTAAATATTATCACTCAAACTAAAATTATACATTTAAAAAAATATTCAGGGATCCAAATTTGGATTTGTTATTTGCAAAAAAAATGTAAGCTTCAGATTTGAGAAATATACGACTTGCAGGTATCTCTATAAATTGCCCATTAGCTGCTTCTAAGTAAAGAAAAAGGAATAGAGAAAAAAAAGCACAATACTTTTTATCCAGCTGTAACTGAATGTAATGCGCTTTCAAACTGTTAATAAAAATATATGTTGAAATTTCTTTCTTCCTTTGAAATGTTTTATATTAAGATGCGAGTGCTATGTTGGGTGTCAAAGTTGAAGTAAAGGAGATTCTCCCTTCAACATGACACTTCATAGCTTCTCACAACCCTAGTCCTAATATAAATTTTGTAAAAAATATTGATCAAATATTTATTTACAGTTTGCCAAGCAGCAAGCGCACAAAGGAAGGGACATCATCCTCAAGCTGGATACAAAAGAAGGGATACCTCTACCGCCAACCCCTAAAACTGTCTTCAAGAAGATCGCTCTATCAAAGAATCAAACTGACTTGAAAGAATCAAGCTTCAAGCGTGAATCAAAGACGAAACACTTGAAGACAGGCGCCAAAGTTGTCACGCCCAAGCTAAGTGCCACGGAGAAGCTTCGAGGAGCAGGTGCCCAGGGTCACCCCCTCACTCCTTCTTATCGCAACTATCTGACACAGGGCCCTACAGGCATGCTCTCCCGTCTGTCGTGGACACGTCCTGCCCCAGCACCTTCCGGTGAGGAGAAGAGGGGGAAGTCTCGTCGATTGCACGAGTGTGACGATATAGAGAAGTGCAAGAAGGTGCTCCTCGAGATGCTGGAGGAACTCACTATACGTCAGGAGCATCTCGAGAAAAAACTAAAGGTGGAGGATGATGTGCCACCTCATTGGTTTAAGAAGTACATGATACGGGTAAGAGGTACACGTGATACCTGTCTCCTCTCTTGCTCCAAACTTTCATCATTTATAAGAGCCCACATCGGCAGGGTAAAGGTGTCTTGGTGGCTACAGACAGGGAAAACAGGGAAAAGTCAGGGAATTTTTGGATGACAGGAAAAACCGGGAAATGTCAGGGAATTTAACTAAAAATAAGGAAAAGTAAAGGATCTAAAAAATATGTTTAAAATATCCCACTAATTTCGCAACCAAACACCAAAACAAAAGTTAATAATACCTAAATAAAATAATGTTTTAATTTTTTAAATAACTGATAAAACCATTTATGTGTAGTAGATACATACTGATTTTAATATGTGACTAATAATAAATAAAACTACAACAAACAACATCCAACACTAAAATTGGAAAAAATTAGTCGGGGAAAATTGAAAAAAGTTGCCTGTAAAACTCAGGGAATTTTGTAAAATATGTTTTGTAGCCACCCTGGGTGTTGACATTGTCTGGTCTCTCGATGTTGGGTTCAGTGTTAATTCCTGAGGTATTGCTCTATAACATCTTGCTATAAAGTTGAAACAAAATCCACCAAACCGTTCCAAATACCAGGACCAGAGGGAATTGTAATATCCACTTTTTTGGATTTGGACACACAAACTTACGGATAATCATAAACTATACTTCAAAAATGTTTACAATTACAATACTTTTCTCTCTTTATGATAAAGTAAAAATATGCTTTAGAAAAGTTTGAAAACAATCATTCTTGTGTATATTAACTAGACTCACAGCGGAGTATACAAAATAATTTATATAACTTGTAGTTCAAACACCTTGACTCATTATATAGCGTATCTTTCTACTGAGCGAAGGTTCCCGTGCTCTATTGCCGGCATGGCCGAAAAATTTATCGTTGAGGAAGTGTGTAGTTTCCCCTTTCACAGTGATGAATTAATGACCATGGCGTTGGTGTTGTCTGTTTTAGATGTAGGTAAATCTATGTTGTGCGCTGATATAATAAGTTGGTAAAGAAAGTGCACATTAAATACCGCAAATAATTTAATAGTAATAATAATATAAAACTTGTATCAAAAGAGATTAGCAATACTCAAGAAAAATAACAATACATACATCCATTATTTTTCTCTTGTAGGGATCTCGCTTCAAGGTAATTAGACAATATTTGAACCAAAGATGAACATTGGCCCAGGCACATAATTATTCTTTGAAGCGGCTCTGATATGTAACATTGTTTAGTTCCGTTGTTCGAGAAGCGGCCTTGACATGTAATATTATTTAGCTACGTCATTCAAGAAGCTAACTCTGAATATGTTTGTGAGCGAGTGTCCTGGTGTTTTTACAGATGAGGAATGAGATAATTGCGGAGGTGACTCACAGTTTGGTGCTGCGTAATAAGGAGCTCTTGCTGGAGATAACCAAAGGGCCACGCAATGTCAAATGTAGCTGCGAATTAGGCAGCAAGGCCCCCCTGGGTACACCCGGTAAGGCCAAGAAGAAGAAGGCTTCTGATGACGATTCTTCTGATGGTGTTCAAGGAACAGAGACAAGGTAAAGTTCGTTCACGGTAGGAGTTTACCTGGGAAAGGACTTTTTTCCCTACCAGAAATCTATTATATAGTAGGATATTGGTAAGAAAAAAGACCTTTCCCAGGTAAACTCCTCCCGTGAATGAACAATAGCGCAACTTGTGTTTGACATTGGGCTTTATTTTTAGCCAGTAAGTCCCCAATTAACAGAAGTCCTTCATAAGCTCACTTGTCTTACCGAGATTTTAAAAATCAATAGTCTTGAGTCCATTCCAGTAAACACCAACCTTGTGTTCATTTAGGGTTCTGCCAATATTTAACCTAGCCTGTTTCATTGGCCACATGGTCTAAGGTGCTACTCTCGCAATAGACTTTCAATGACAAACTCATGGTTCGAACCTGGCAGGGTGTACTTAGGGTTTTGATTGTTCCTAAATGGTTTTCCATTCTCTCTCCACACAAATGCAAATACACCTCCTTTAAATTCAACCTTACTCTACCCAAACCTGTTAAGAGTAATTTATTACCTCAGCATATAACCTGGATGAGTAGTAAGACGCGGTTTTAAATTTCTTTTACCTAACCGCAACATCTGATCGGCAATATCACAGCTACCTAGGCAGTCCCCTTAAGTTCTCGTCGTTTGGTTGAATATCATAATCTTACTATATCCAGTACTTGCATTAAACAGGGACTTGAAGCTGCTAAAGAAAATCGAGAAGCTCCACAAGCGTGAGAAGAAACTGGACTCAAAGCTGGAGAAACTGGAGACAAAGACGAAGCGGCGGATGGAGAAGAAGTCGTCTGTCCAGTGTGTGAAGGTGTCACCACTCCCCGCGGCCACTGGCTCTGAGAGGAAGGTGGCCAGGAAGAGGTCCAGTGACGGACCTGTTATCACCTATCTGATGGACGCTATACTGCTGAATGAAGGGTCCCAGTTACCTGACACAATTGTGAGGGTTGGCGACACATTTACCAAGGTCTGGGATATCATGAATAATGGCACCCTGCCCTGGACGGACAAGGTGGGTTATGTGTCGACTAGGGTGAGATTTTGCGTGGCAAGTCCTTGATTCCTTAGATAACTCATTCTTTGTTATTCAAGAGGTTTGATAAAACTTGAAAAAAATTATCTCAAATACAAACTATATAAAAACCTTGACCCTAAATTACAATTTTAATTAATTGGTAAAATAAATTATAAAAACATGTGTAATAACAAGAAAAGTAACATCATACACAGACTAGACAAAATTGTATATAATTGTACAACAATTAATTTGTATGACCTACTAAATATGGCCAAATAAGTGGTACTAAAGCGTTTATCTTTCTAACAACAGTTGAAATATTTTCACTTGAACTAATACTGTACATATTTAAAGATTCTAGGATTTTAATTAGTATTAACGATTCAAAAGAAAATCTTAGTTTTGGATTTGATAAATATATGACTCGACCCATTTCTAATTTTTTTTTTGGTACATACCGGGTGAGGCATTTAAGTTGAGTAACCAGAATATCCCGAATTGGAAGCATTTTGGAAAAAAAATGTTTGAACAATATATTTTTTGTTTTTATGGGGGAAGAAAATAGCACCAGCTATTTTTGATTTAGTGAATATGTTCCAAGGTTATTTAAAGGTAACTTTTTAATGAAAACCTATACTTTTTTACATCCTTTTATTCTCTCTAAACAAAAAACAAACAACTTTTGGCCTAAAATTTTTCTAAGAAGATATTTTAACTTGTATTTTATACAACAATTTTTATTCACAGTCCTTTTATTACATTATGTTATTCTTTATTACATTAAATACAATAATATTCATGAAATTAATTTTATAAATGTTCTTTGGAATAAAGCACTATACTAAATTATGGTTTAAATTAGAGTAATCTACTCTTTTGATCAGATGAAGTTGTCTGTGACAGTGAATTATTGTCCTTAAAAAAATGTGTTTGTGTGTTTTTTAGTGTTCTATCTAAGCAATTTCTACTCCAATATCACCAAGTATCTCAGTATACCTCCTAATTTAAACCATGATTTTATAATTGTTCAAAATGTTGATCATTAACATCGATACACCCTTACTATAGTAAGATGTTCTTGAATACAAATTTAAATAGAAAAATACCATTTAAATTATCTTCAAAAATTGATATCAATTTTTAAAAAATGTTTTAAACAAGGTTTTTTTTGGTGTGGAATAGATTGCCGTTACACAAAAATTATAAATTTCACTAAAAAAACAAATTTAACCTTGAAGATGTACATCAAACCAAAAATAACTAGTATTGTTTTCTTTCCACCCCAAACAAAAAATGTTTGTTTGAAACAATCTTTTTTATTGCTTTGTATTTGGGGTATTTAGCTTTAACAGCTTAACTCGAGTCTGTTCATGATAGGTTTAAACCTGGATGATAGTTAAAAAATCATATGCTTAGGTTTTAGGTTGGCAACACTTGAAAAAAAAACTATTTTGTTATAAATGTTTAGGTTTTTGATCACATGTTATATTTTACATTTAAAATAACGGAAACTCAAGTTTTCTTACACTGTTTCATAACTTTTAATAATTCATTTTCACCCACTCCAAAACAATATTTTAAACATAATTAAAAGTAATGTAAAGTTTAAACTCTGTTTTCGTTTTTATTGTAAAATACTTATTAAGTTTGTTCCCTTTTATACATTTCTATGCATTTGTTCTTCTACCTTCTTCCAAATATAATTCACATTTGTATAAAACATTATTGTTAGTCTCAAGAACCTTCTGACAGGGGGAGACTATACTATTGAGGTCCACTTACCTATTTAATCTAATACTCTTACACTTTTTTGCTTTTGGCCATGACAAATTTTTCTATAAATATAATTTTTCTGTGAGCTATATTTTTGCTGTAAAGACCCTTTTTACCACTTCTCTTTTAGACGGAACTACGCTTGACCTGGGGTACACTGGGTCTAGAACCTGAGAATACAACTGTGATTTGCCCTATACTTGAGCCCGGGGAGAAGGGGCAGATATCCGTCAACTTCCGGGCCCCAGGTGATACTAGAACACTTATATTCACGATAATGAGAACTACAACTTTATAAAGCTGTTGGTGACCTGGCGGTCTAGGGGTAAGGTGTCAGACTTTTATGCTGGCGGCCGGGGTTCGATCCCCGGTCCCGGCAAAGATTTATCTGATTACCAAACCCTTCCTTCACCTCTGACAAGACATCTTGTGAATGTGAGGAATGCCAAGTCTCCACCGTGGTTCGGATTCCACGTTAAACTGTAGGTCCTCCATTTCATTTCACCCTACCATTACACATTAGCGTAAGTGCGTATAACCCGAACGGGTAGTAAGACGCGGTGCTAATAATAATATAAAGCTGTTTTATTTTTGCATCACATTTTACCATCGATTTAAGGTTACATGTGTATGAATGAATCATGCAAAGTGTTAGGGATTAGGAAGGTTGAATATTAGAAAAAGTGTAACTGCATTTGTTTGGGGTGTGAATAGAGTGGAAAACCATTTGATAAAAACCATCCTCAGTACACCTGACCGGAATTTTAACCCGGTTCCTCCCGTCAGAGAAATTCTGGTAGATTTAAAAAATGACGCCTTAGACCAGGGGCTGCCAATTTTTTTAGATTTAAACTGCCCTTGCACAAGAAAAAATACACTGCGCCCACATACATTTTTTTACACAAATATTCTGAGTATTCTATAATTACCTCATAGATCTTGAGATAATAATTATGGTGTAGCCTATTTTGAAAAATGCTGCCTTAGGCGATGCTGCCACCTATGTTGGTTTTATAATTTAATTAAAACTGATACTATCCTCCGCCCTAGTGGTCATTGGGGTGTTCTTATAAAAATATGGTACATTTACTGTATTGGCTCGAATCTAGTGCAATGTTTTCCCCCTAAAAATGTCCTCCCGAAAACATTACTTCGTATTATATACACACATGCATGTGTGTCTAAACTCGAGGTCAAAAAAGAAGCTCGAGTAACTAGCGTGAGCTTGGAAATATGTACGTCTAGTAATTAAATCATTGTCAAAACAAAGAGGGAGGATTTCCACCCTTCAGTGTAAGTGAACTGGTAATTCAGTAGGTCACTGCTAGCTGGTGGAAGGATCTGTGCTACGTTTCTGTTATTAAAATTTTTTAAGAGTGCTTGCACATGCCAGGTGGCCCAATAAAACTATGTCAAATTTTTACCTCATGATATATGAGAAACATTTTATTTTTCAAGTAAAACACCTTCAAAATATTAGGTTTCTATTATGTGTAAGACAATTCTTTACTCGAGCCAATATGGCGCTTGCAATATTTCCATCTTTGTGCTTTTTTTTACATACCTTTTATATGTATCATGAAAAGTATTGACTTAATTTTTTTTTAACCAAACCTGCTATCTTAAGTGGTAAACACAAATGTTATATAGCTTGTATGGATTTTCATTAACTGTTGTGGGGTTGCAGAGTTTCCAGGAGCATTTGAGACGTACTGGCACTTTCACCACATGGGTGTGAGGTTTGGCCACTGGATCCGTTGTGCTGTTGTGGTGGAAGGTCGGACTCTCAAGAACTCCCCCAAAGAGGAAAATAACAATCATATCTACCAAGAAGGTATGTTTACACTTGCCTAGTGATGGAATCCTCATAGAAATTTAAGATTCATCCACTTCAGTGGCCAAACGATCCAAGGCATCATTCTTGTGTTGGACTGGCCTTCTGATGACAGGGAGATTGAGGTTCGAATCTCTGTCAGGTGTATTGAGGGCAGTTTTTCCCCAAAGTATTTCCCACTCTCCTCCCACCCAAATGTAGTTAGATTACTTCTAAAATGCTTCCTTCCTCATTCCTACTCTATTACAGTAATTATAATCTGAACAGGTAATAAGACGCAGTGATTAAAAAAAGTTGTTTATTGTATTTATTTTTTATATTGTTGTAAGTTATGGCTAGTTTTGCCTTAACTTACACTTGACCAACAAAAATCTAAAAATGTTGGGGATTTTTTTTGTTTTAGCAGCCGAGTATATTGATTCCGACAAGTCACGATTGGAACACGCCGTAGACTTGACGGTGAAGCCCAAGCCCCGTGATGTGGAATTGGTGATTCCCACTATTACTGACGATTCTGATGGGGATGGTGACAGTTACTGTGAGCATCTGAGTATCTTGAGTATATGCGGCGAGGGAAACGTCCCGGAACTGTGTTCCGACTCGGATTATGAGGAGGATAAGGACGACAACTTTGTAGTGGTGCCAATGCCCCCCTGCTTCAAGTTTGATGTTCCAATCGATTCCATAGGTGAGTTTGATTATTTGCTTTCTAAATTTATTGGACCAGGATAATATAAATGGTAAATGTATTAGGAATTAAGTTGTCTGTACAGAAGATGGAATACATGTGATAGTGGATGCAGGGGGTAGATGGTATGGTCATGTAATCAAAAATGCAAGAGAGACCAAGAAAGAGATAAGAGCAAACAAGGGGAAAAGAATGGAAGTGATTAAAGGATGAAGAATGGTGGAAGTAAAGAGTAAGATTGAGATATTTTAGTAAACTTACCCGGCCACAGTCTGGAAACATTTGATGATGATGATGATGATGATGATTACGACAACTTAAAAAATTGTCCTTATGAATATTGGTTTTGAATGTACAAAAGAGCTCAAAACGGCAGTAATTGGACATGTTTGAGTAGTTTAAATGTTAATATTTTCATTGGTGAAGCTTCTTAATTGTTGAAAGCCTGATTTTTTCTTTTTTCTGATTCCAAGATTGTTTGATAAAATGAGGATCTTATTTATAGATTACACTCATCTAGTTTGTTTTTGCTGGTGATGAGAAGGTCATGGTTTAAATCCATGCATAGTGTACTGAGGGTGGTTTTTCTTAAATTGTTTCCCCCTCTTTTTTCATGTTTAATTTGTTAAAGCTGCGATCAAAATTTACTCAATTAACAGTACAGTAGAGTCTCATAAACTTGATCTAATGTGGACCGAGATGGTGTTGAGTTATTGAAATGTCGAGTTTTACTAATGAACTTGCATAGAATGCATGTTTACTAAACAAGGCTGAATCACATTACTGTATCGAATATTATAGGCACAGTTGTATTGTACTGTACCATACTGTACTGTAGTATTGTAAGGTACAGTAACAGTAATATACATACAGTACAATATATTATGTGTTAATATAAAGGTGTATATACATATGTGTAATATATAGAAATGCAGTATTATATTGATTCTAATAACACGTTATTGAATTGGAAAACTACCAAGCACACCACTTGTAAAAACACCACACTACGACTGTTCCATTCGAGTTACACAAACAAACTGAGAGATTATACAGTTGAATGACCTTGGATTGTGATGACTGGTGCCAACAACTGTGTTCACGTGTGCGCACTAATTTACACAGAATGTGGAGCTATCGAGTGTGTCGAGTTTCCAAGAGACTACTGTATCAGAAAATAAATTATGGTGTACTATTTAAAATTGGTAAAATGTTAGTTTCATTACATAATCAATATAATTATTTTCACTATATCATCACCATCATCATCATCACCTCTTTCCAGCCTGTAGCTGGGTATCTTTAGTAAAATATCCCTTTGACAAAGTATCCCTCTGTCCTCCATTCTTCTTCCTGCACTCTTTTCCACTCTCTCACTCCCATCTCTTCTGCGGTCTCCCTTGTGGTCGCTTCCCTACATACCGTATTTACCCGAATCCATGACAACTCCCACTTTTTCAGTGGTTCTGAATAGATTTTTTTGTAAGTGGTATTTATTTTATTATGAATGAATAAAATAATAACTATGGTAGACTTATTTTGTAATGTGAACAAATGGTATTTTTATATACAAAACAAAACACCTATATTGATTTAAAATCTAATTAGGGTTGCAAAATTGCTAAGGAGTTTATTTTTTTGTCATAAATATTGCTTTCACATAAGGAGGTTAACTTTGAAAACGTTTCATAAAAACAATGAGAGGTTAATTTTTATTATGACAAATGATAATCTTTTGGGAAAATCCGAGTCTCATACAGTCATACCCTACTCCTCCTAAATACAATCGACTATTAACACGCTAGCTTCTAAAATGTGACACTTTCACTTTCACAATGATGTACAGAAAATAAAATAAAATAAAGTAGAGAGAGAGAGAGAGAGAGATAAAAAGACAAATACTCGTATACAACAAACTTGCTTTTACAAAGAAATGATAAACACATGTTAC
Organism: Timema californicum; assembly: GCA_902141385.1. NCBI lineage: Eukaryota > Metazoa > Arthropoda > Insecta > Phasmatodea > Timematidae > Timema > Timema californicum. The sequence continues at coordinate 99,670 of CABFOW010000593.1, forward strand.
AAAAAATCTAACCGATTAACACGTCTGCTATTAATTAACATATAAGTCGGCGGGTATGACAGCCAAGCATAAAAAAAATTGATGATTAAACAAGCATCTTTATTCTTATTGCAAAACTGATGATCTAGGAACAACTAATCAAAGATAATAATTGACTTTATATTATTCAATTATATTATGCCTATCACTTGCCCCAACCCATTCGAGAAGTTATCTGTGTTAATTACTAAAGAGTGGTGTTGAGATTTTTAGTGTATAGTATACCAGTCGATACTATGGTTATCGAGTGCCATATCGAGCCACAACTAGGTAGTTATTTTTAACAATAACTTAAAAAATATTCTAAAAATCCGTGAAAATAACCAAATATTTTTCGGTGATCTGTGTTATACCTTTAAAATCAGTAAAAATGGATAAAATCTCTAAAAACGTCAGCCCAGCAGTATTGTATTCATATTAAATAAATATTTAAAATGTTACCTTTTAATGTAGTCTGCGTAGTTTTTTTTATGTAGTTTCCTTAGTCTGCAATTTTAAGACGATCCCTAGATTTTGAAGTTACAAATTTGGGGGAAAAAAAACTCGTCTTAGATTCGGAAAAATACGGTACTTGATATCCGTTAATCTTCTTGGAATCCTCTCCCATTCCATCCTCGTTATGTGTCCATACCATCTCATCCTATTTCCTCCATCATCTTATCTACTCCCCCTCCCCTCCCCCACACCACTTCATTCCTAATCCTATCGCTTCTGGTGACAACTACCATGCTCCTCAAAAACTTAATTCCCATGTTTTGCTCTCTTTCTCTCTCTCTCACTCAATAAATATATTAAATAATAGATTTTCAATGTTTTTCAATTCATGGCACACTGAACTAGGTGCTAATATTATCAAGACACAGTAAGTTTTTTTTCAAGGAGATGTTTATGTTTTTTCATTGATCAATAGCTAAATTTATAATCATTGTGTTATTTAAAAAAATAATGTTGATCATGGATTTAAAAGTTTTAATTTTATACATCAATTCTTTTCCATATTCCCTCAAACTCCCACTGCATACCTGTTGAAAAACACTTTTAAATGCTTGTCATATGGAAATAATTTTGGAAATCTTATACTTTATAGATTTGAAGGAGCAAGCTTATGTGTTTGTGAAAAAAGAGACTGAAGACCAGAAAGAGACCCAAGAAGAAGAATCATCCAACCAGACCCCTGATTGTAAGGAGGAAGAAGTGTTTGAGGATGCGAAGAGTATGGAGCCCGAAAGCATCAAGAAGGACAACAAAGCTTGCTTTGTCTGCAGGAGCAAAAATGTGTTTGCAGTCGACTCCGAAGGGCAGTGCATAGTTCTAAAGGGCTCTTGGCCTCCTGAACAAGCTGAAGAATCGGGCATCGGCTCCCCTACACACAAACCCAAGCAGATATTTCATGTTGGGACGGACGGCACCGTGTTCCAGACCAAGGTCTCAAACACTTTAGAGGCCGGGGCGGATGGCTTTGCCTTCCGCACTCACCGAACGGCTGTTTCATCCTCTCAATCTTCGGTTTCAATCACTTCCTCTACTCAGACGTCCACAACCTCTACTCTCAACCAGTCATACAATTCGTATTCGTTTGGTGACGCGAGTCATCCATCCACTACATTTTCAGTGGGTACCCATAACCACGTTTCTGATCCAAACCAATCGACAACCTATTCATCTGCGGGCCAAAACCCATCATGGTCTACTCACATTTTTCCCAACCAAAGCCAGCCGGTCACATACGTGGCCGGCGGGCAGAGCCAATCATACAAGTTTGTATCTAGTGGTGACAGCCAGTCATCACCAGCATATACTTTTGACACTCAAAGCCAACCTGTTTATTATTCATACTTTGGCCAAAATCAGTCGTCAACTGATTCTTTAGACCAAGGCCAATCTTCTGCCATGTATGCGCCTATCCGTCAGTCGCCATCTCCTTACGCGCCGATCGGCCCAAGCGACCCATTGCGATACTACACACATGAATATCATACTCAACCACCACTAGTTTACTATGATCCTCCCATGTGTACCAACCAGGATACACTGTACATCGCTAATAGGATGCCTTGTGTCACAAGCTATGTCTGGGGGAACCATCCTCAACCAACGCCACTACATGCACCAGAGGCTCAAAATGCTTCACCGTATGTATTTGGGGCTCAAGATCAGCAAGACCTAGAAGCTCCAGAGAATCTACCAGATGTCCCGGTAAAGCTTCAACAGTCTGCAGCACCGGTCTATCAAAAAAGATCGGCTATGTTTGCCCAGGGAGCTCAGACCCAAAGACCTGGTTCATTGAACTCTGCTTTGAAGAAGATAATTATCAAACCATCACCTAATGTTTTTCCTCCTACCACTGGTACACAACCATCGAATAATAAGGATAAAACCTCCACTTCGTCAGCTGCAAATCCGCCACAGCCTCAACTGGCCTCTAGCCAGGAGGCTCCCATACCGCCTCCCCCTACTGCGGAGGTCATTCCCCCGCCACATGGCCAACTTTTCTATGCCGTTCCAAACTACTACGTGCCTCCTCAGACTAGCCAGGTTCCAGGCGCAGAGCCCCCACAGTTCTCCCACACCTTCGTCAGGCAGAACAGCGGTGGGGGCATAGCACCGCAGGTTCATATCCTACCCGAGACGCTTATGAATGGGGCCATCAACGCTGCTTCAAGCGCCATTAATACCGCCAAGAGTGTTATCAACAACCTGCGAGCGCGTCCCCCTACCTGGGTAAGTATCTGATGTCTACATGTACACTTATATCTTTCCTTTTGTCAGACACAAATGTTTACTTTCAGTATGCAAAATCCCCTGGGCGACATATGACCGTTCTCGCTCATAGACTAGAAACAGACTATTTGGATGGAGAAATAGCATGTTCTTGTTGTATCCTCTTTGCTACATCATTTCAAATTATAAGTTAGCATACTTAAATTTAACTCTTCTAGATCCAAGATTCAATCTGACTGTCTCTGCCTTCTAAAGTTAAAAATTCCATAAGCAAATCTAGTCGGTAAATCGTTTTCCCAGATTTGCACTAGTTCTGGCGTTACTCTGTAGATTGGGTAGGAGTGTAATGTCATTATAGCGAGAACATAACTTTCTATTATAGATGATTATATGCAGCTAAAAATGATAGTATCTTCATAAATATGTAATTAAAATAACAATTTGGCAATTTTTCCCTCTACAACCTTACAAAAATGATGAAATAGCCATGGCATTCTTAGCACACAACACTTGAAACAGACTGGGTACTGTACATGCATGAATCCTGTGTAGACATGGCTCTAAAATGAACTATTAGTAGGTCTAATCTAGCTTGGGCTTGGTCCTTTTTTAGTGCTACACCCACAAATCAGCTACCCCACTTTTAAAAATAATTATATTCCTGACATGTCCAATGCTTGTAAAAACCAATCACACTAATGAAACTACTGTCGACATTCCCCCTTCTGCCTTCCCACACACATTTTCTTCATTTCTATGAAATGCACAACCCATAGTCAAATAATAATGAATTTCACACACACCTAAACTCTTTCTATTAAAATGGGATGGTAGGGAATGCAAGTTAATGCCAGTATTTTTGCAGTTTTTATAGATTTTTTTTGCATAGTAAATAAAATATTTATTCATTAGAAACACAAGAGTTTTAATTTGCTTCACATAGTAATCTCAAACCTGCTTCGGTGGTTGCATATTCTTAGGCACCATCCCAATAGACTAGACTGCAGAAGACGGGAAGATCGGGTCTTGATCTCATTTTGCTGAACTGGGGGTGGTTATCCACACTCCCTCCCCACAAATATGGGTACATTTTCCCTAAATTCAACCATCCTATTTCTTAACACATGAGAGTAATTAGTATCGTACATAGACGTGTAACCACAACGGGTAGTAAGATGCAGAGCTAAAAAAATGTAATCTCAAATAGGACTGTGCGAGAATAACGTTTTGACTTAGGGCGGGAAATATCAATGCTCCGTGGGAATGGGACGGGAAACGGGAAAAAAAATTAAAAAATAAATTTCCACTTTAGGCTTATACAGGGTTCGGCAGAAATATTTCCCCATTAGAAAAGTGAATAAAACAGACATAATATCTATACAGGTTTGCAACCTTGCCCTCAAGTTCCACATCACTAGCCTTGTCGTTTCTGGTGGTATCACAGCGATTTCTTGTCGGATAGCAACTTTCAAATCAGCTTCTTTTTAAAGACTTCCTTCAGATATCCCCAGAGAAAAAAATCACATGCAGCAAGATCGGGTGACCGTGTAGGCCATGGGATGTCGCCTCGTTGTGAGATTAGATGCCCGAAAAACATTTCTCTTTGGACATTCATGGATTGTTTTTCAGTGTGAGCAGTGCCTCCATCTTGTTGAAACCACAAATTTTCGGCCTTGTCTCTTGAGTTCTTAAGTTTTGGCTGCAAGAAGTCGCATAACATGTTGACATAACAATCAGAAATTACTGTAATTGATTGCTTTCTTTCTGCAAAAAAGTATGGCCCTATTATTCAAAGTTCAGAAATGGGGCACCAAAACGTAACACACAAAAAGTCCAGGGGGACGCTCGTGTAACTGTAGGGGACTATTTTCTGCCCAGTATCAGAAACTCTGCCTACTCACATAACCCGATAAATGGAAATGTGCTTCATCTCCTGACAGCACAATAGAGTTCACTGGAACATTTTCAAGAATAGTCTGGCAAGAATTGATATGGTTAATCCAGTCACGTTCATTTAGATGCTGTACGGCCATAATTTTGTACTGATGAAAATGTAAGTCTGCATGTAAAATTCTCCTTACGCTCCGATAAAAAATTCCTAATGCAGCAGCTTGTTTAAGAGCTCAGTGTCGTGGAGATTGTGTAAATGCCTGTCTCACTGATTGTATGTGTTCGGGTGTTTGAACTTTTTGTGGTTTCTTCTTCAAAGCTGAACCTGTAGCTCTAAAATTTGACACCCATAACAGTATGTCTTCTTGTTTGGTACTATAGCATGTTGACCTACCCTAAAGTTTGTACTGTGTGGCGATGACAGAATCAGCATTTTTAAAATAAGTCTCAATAACAAATACACGATGTTCACCACTCCATACTATGATGGTAACTAAAATGACAGATTATTCTCTACAAAATGGCATACTTACACCATGCCTCGTACTACTAGCGCACCACCAGCAGCGGCGGGAAATTGTGGAGATATTTCTACCCAACCCTGTATTTACCTTTCAGATTAAAAGTTTTATTCTAAACTTGGCTTTCTCATTGGTTATAATAAAATATTATGATTTGATAATACAATTGGAAACTTAGGTGGTATTAATTTTTTCTGAAAATCTCGGGGAGTTCATTTTTCCGGTTTTGAGTTTCAAGAACATCTGATGCCACAAACTTTTTCAAGTTTGGGATCCCATATAGGTCTAATCTCAACAGTTATTGAATAACCATCAGGGGTGTTCTAGGATTTAATAACTTTTCCTCTTTATTTAAATTGCTGAAAAAAATTTGTTTGTTTATCAAAACTGAAGAAAAATGCTGACCTTTTTTTCACCTTTTTCATATCCTCTTCATTTCTGCCTTGTAGTTATACTTTTGACTATTTTTTTTTCTGTTGACCATCAGTAAAAACTTATCTTTAAAATACAGACATGAACATATTTTAGATTTGTGTTTAACTTTGTGATGTTACATTTCTTGTAATTCAGGGCTCAGGGGAAGTCCACTACATCAGTCCGGGTAGCTCACTTGCGGAGAATGTGCAAAAGTTGGAGGAGATGGGTTTCAAGAATGAGACCCTCAACACTTTGCTGCTGTCTCGCTATGACAATGACCTCCGGAAAGTTGTCGCAGAGCTTTGCACCACCCAGTGGTAAGAACTCGTCCAATTAAGTCTTCCCCGTTTCGGTAGTCGAATTGTCCTTAAGGTCTCACTCTCTCGATAGGATACACTGCCAATGAAGGAAAGTCAAAATTTGGATCTAAAGCTGGATTTACCAAAATAGTTTTTTTTCCTTTAAAGTCTCCCACCATCCTCTATGCAAATACAGCTAAACACTGATTTTATAGAAAACAAATTTTCAATCACCAACATTGATTGAAAGTTACTAAAATTTGGCATTCTAGAAATGTATCTTATTTGATTTATTAATTACCATCATTATGAACATTTTCCAGCCTTTGGCTTTGTGTGTTTGGAACATAAGCTTCTTCACCGTATGCTTTCTCCCTACCACCGCTTTACTTTACATCCATTACTGTTTCCAGCCTATTGTCTGGGTCATCTTCACTTAACTACAGCAAAACATATATATTTAATAGTTCTTTTTCAATGGGGTTGTATTATTTAAACGTGCTACAGTAAAGTCCAATAATTTGACATGCAATGGTTCGGCACACACCACTATAAACTGGCACGCATAACCCTTACCCTGATCATTCATATTTTTACCTCGCACTAATGCCATTTGTCTGCCAGTCAGTCTTTGTTTCCATTTATGAGATAGTGCACCGCTCTTTATTGCAGAGCTTGCTTGTAATTGTGTGTCAAGTTCTTTAAAATATTTTCCAAACCTAGTATAAGAGTCGATACAGCTAAAGAATGAAATGAAACACATGACACAAAATTTTTACCGTGTTTGACAGACATAGTATGATAATTAAGTATATTTGATAATCAAGAATTGCCAAAGTCCTGAGCTTGTCGAATTATTGGACTTTTTCTGTAAAATGTTAAATCACCAATCTTGATTCCACTGCAAGGCAGTGACTAATTTGAGCTGTAATATTTACCCAAACTTTGTATTATCAGAGAGGTGATATTCGCTTTTAATTTCATTTGTTCAACTAAATTAGTTGTCTTATGAATCTCAAATCAAGTGAGCCTCACCAAAACATTTATCTGTCCTTGTTAGGGAAAGTAAAAGTTGGTGTTCTTTTCAGTTGTTAAATATCTGGTTTTAAAAAATCCACATCTACTAATTTTTATATATAAAACTAATTTTATGTTAACAAAATATAAGTTATTTGTGTAAAAGAATACAAGGAAGTATTACAATTTAAAAGTTAGATAATTTTATATTTAATTTAGTATTAAAATCATAAAACACTACAAGGTGTGACAGTCTCATTCACTAAAGAATCTGAACTTAATAGTGCTTACTTGTAAGTGTTCATTGACTCTTTCTAATCCCCTAAGAAATTAAACTACTTTTACAAAAATTACTGAGAAAAAAAAGTATATTATTTTCAAAAAATAGATATATTTTAGCAAAGTATATTCAGGTTATATGCATATGTACGGATTACACTAATTTGTTAGGAATAAGGAAGGTTGAATTTAGAGGAATGTGCCCTCACTAGCATGGAGGAAACATGAACAACATTTTAGGAAAAATCACCCTCACTATATATCTGACCAGAATTCAAACCCAAATTTCTTCGTCATTGGCAGTCCAATCTATTGCGAGTGTGACGCTTTAAACCATATGACCACTGAAGAGGGTTGTTTCCATATAAATTTATGTTAAAGAAAGAAGGGTATACAATGCAATTTTACAATACTAAAACATTTAAAAACCTATGAGAACCTCTATAAACCTAAAAATATTTATAGATCTTCGCTCCGGTTTTTAAGCAATTTATTTTTTAAGAGTTCCTGCTCCATTCAAATATCTCATTTTCAGTTTTCTGCTCTTGTTGAACACCCTTGTTGAATATATACATGAACTTGACTTGATATATTACTATTATCTGATAATAAAAAATCATATTGGACCAAAAGTTAATTTTAGTTTTTTTCTTTCTTTTGTGTGCGTGTCGTGTGTAGTAATGATGAGTAAAGAATGGCGTGTGAGAAGATATCTTGGAAACACAATAAGGTTTGTATTTTGCTAACATTTGCATGTTGCATGGTTTTTTTGATGACGGTGAGGGGGGGGGGGGAAATTTTGTT
>CABFOW010000593.1:107733-132714 GCA_902141385.1 Timema californicum
GGGGGGGGGGGGAAATTTTGTTAGTTTTGTAATACTTTATTTTAAACAAGTTTTGCTTATCTTGGCACCTAGAAAAATTGTATATGTTATGTAAAGTTCACACCTCACGTTATTATGTAAAATGTTGTAGCCCCTTTTCGTCCTCCAGAACAAAGGCAGGCATACAAAGTATAAAGTTATAAAATAAGGGGAGAATAAATGCAGAGGGAGCAAATAGGACATTAAAAACGAATGTATTATTTATATAATATATTGGTTCATGATTCCCAGCAACCCATTCAGCATTATTGCGCTAAACCAATTAAGAAATGGATGAACCAGAAAATAATCAAAGAAAATTTCCAGGAAAGTGTAAAATACTTTGTTAAATAGGAATAAAGTGAAGTCAATATATCAGGAGTTAAATAGATAAATGTAAGTTTTGTTTATAAATAAGGTATATAGATAAATGTAAGTTTTGTTTGTAAATAATACTTACATATACACAAACACACACAAACACATTGATTCAACAGAAAACATTTCCGGTATTTACTTTGCAATATTATTAACTCTATCCACGAGTCAAAAGGAAGGACTCCCAAAACATAACATACCTTTCCTTGTCAGAAGGACTCTGAATATTGAACATTATTATAATTTCCACAAGTCAGAAGGACTCTGAATATTAAATATATTTAGGCCGAAAAGGAATTTGGGTGTACAAAAGCTTAAACTTAATTTAGTTCTTACATTTATTTGGACACGAAGACGTGCCCAGAGTGATTTGTCCTCTGATCCCCTGGCAGTAATTATTTGATACAATTTGTTTAGAGAGGGGAAAAGTAGGGGTTACACACAAGGTAGACACAAAGAGAGAAAAGGGGGTAATGTTGAAAGAGGAACATATGACCTGGAAGGCCCCAGAACAATGTCCTTGGAATGTGGAACCATTTAGTGCCGGAAATGTTATACTTCACATTTCCCGGCAGTCTTAGCGAACACTCTTGAGTTGGCTCAGCTCGTTCCCTCGCACATCTAGCCTTGACCACTTGTCCAAGTTAGCCGGTTGTGTGTCGAGGGAGAGAGTCAGCTTGGGATGTTCTCAGTGAAATGTAGCTTGGTAAGCTTAGAACATTATTTAAGTTTTGGTAGAATATTGTTGAAAGTAATTTAATGTCCTGTTTTGAAATTTAACGTTGTAGCTTATAATAAGATGCTACAATGTGAACTATACTTTGCTGCCACTGGACAAAGAGGGAAATTTGAGACGGTATGTTTGAATCCTGTGGTACTCAGGAAAGCGAGAGATTTGAAAATACAAAAAAATCTCCTCAAACTGTCTCATATATAATTTTTAAGACTTTGATTTAGAATAACAATTTTAAGAAATTTGTTAAAGGAATCGTGTAAAGTAAAAACAAAACTTATTAATAGATAGTTTAATTTTTTTTTTACTTAGCAGATAACTTTTAATCCTTCTTAAGATTCACTTTAAAATTAGTTTACTTCTTAAAGGATATACTTTTGCTAACTCTACTATTACTACTACTACTGCTACTAGAGGTTTGAGGGAGGGGTGATTTTAAGTCATTAAATAGACATAGATTTTGGCATTACTTCCATGATAAAAAAATAGACAGAAATTGAAGAAAAACACTTTCAGTAAAGAAAAACAAAAGGATAAAATTGTATAAAATAAAATTAGAGATGTCACGATACTTTTTTTTTCTCAATTCCGATTCTTAAATTCAACCTCTTTTCTAGATTACTATTCTTGAACATTTCATTTTTCATTATTTTTCCAAGTATTTTTGCACAGAAAATCTAATGTGCCTGATACCCTACTCCCCCCACAATGCGAAACTTGGACTGGACCATTACAACACATGATCGTTAGAAACTTTAATCTCACAATCTTATAGATATTTAATAAACACACTAAAAGTTTTCAAAACTAAAAATTCAAATAAACTCAAAATTAATTTAAAAATTGCGGATTTTATACTGGAAAGAAGAACACACTTTACAAAAATTTCAAGCCATCCACAATAACTGATCATACGCACGTTAGCTCTCCAGAAATAAGTAATGAAGTTTTGGCAACTATATATACCAGTAATCTATTGAATTAAAATAAATATAACTTTTTTTTTTGCTTCATTTTTATTAACATCAAATTTTGTTCTATTTTAATTAAACTTGTCATATTTAAAGAGTTAAATAAAACATTTAAAATTGAAAAGTGACAAAGAATATAATTACAGGATGGTGGCCATTTTAATTTGATAGGAATATCGTATCATGTTGTGATATATCAATTAATTATAGATAATCTACCTATTCCAATCTATCAATTGTTTGTTTAGAATCGATTTCTATATTCTTACAGTCTCACTCGACTTTTACTTAAAACAATGATTGTACCTCTTGATACTGTCATCATGTCAGGTCATATTAATTCGAGAGCATTTATTTTTCATGTAGAACACCTCAAAATGTTAGTCATAAAATTATATTCGGGCCATTACAGTATATTTACAATTTGCTGGTATTTAAGTGAAATGACAACTAAATTAATATGAGAGATAATCGATTATTACCTATTTAGAATGTTGCCGTTTTGTTTAGTGGCCAGTTTAATTGAGAACTAAGAATCGAGTAGCGAGAATCGTAATATTAAGATTGATTCACGATTCTTTCGATACCAGTAAGAATTGAGGGTATCGAGGAATCATGTTTGACAGCCCTAAATAAAATATATCCCTATGATGTAAAAAATAGCTCTAACTTTCACCCAGACTAATTTATTTGAGGAGATTTACTTCTTTCTCTCGCATCTATTCCATATTGGCAGTATAGTTTTTGATTTAGACTGGTGTCATTTTGTATCAGTTTTGCTTTGGGCAAATGCTTTCAGTTAAGTGATTGTACATGAAAAGTAACTTTTAAAATTCCGGCTTTGAGGTGCACAAGTGCTACTTATTTTTAAAATTTCAGACATCGGTGTGTGATAGATATCACGCAACGTTCATGACATACAAACTCTTCATTATATTAATATAGATAATTATTCTTCAATTTTGTTAAATTTCTTAACGTATCGTAAAACATTTTACATCATCATCATCATCATCGCCGCCACCACCACCACCACCACCATCATCTGTGGCTGGGTCATTTTAGTAAAATATCTATCACCTCTTTTCTTCCACAAGTATTACTCCCTTACTCTTGTCCATTCTTCTCCTCTTACTTGCACACTTTTTTGCTATCTGCTACTCCCATTTCTGTCTTGGTCTCTCTTGCAATCTCTTTTCCAAGTCTGAGTTTTAAGCAATTTTGGTTCGTGTCTGAGTTGCTAAAAATGAACCGACTCCGGCTTCAAAATAAAAACTTATAGCATCATATCAATATATGATAAATATATCATTTTAATGTAAATTTTTGTGTGATCAATGTTTGTAATTTTAATTAACAAATTAATTTAAATATAAACTCACATTGTCAAAGAACCATTCCATGAAGTAATCTGTATTGGAGCATTTTACTGCAGTAATTTTGTTATTATTTATTAATAACCTTGAGCTATTTCTGAAGGAGTCTGCGTCAGACAGTAGAAAAATAGTCTTTGGAGGTTTGGCGTACCGACTCCAAATCCTTGGGTTTTTTTTCTTCAACAATTCATCAGCATCATTTTTCTTAGGACTATTTCCTTTTCCATCCTCATTCATTGGTCTTGATTCCACCGTTATCCAAAATAGAATACAGAAAAACCTCCCCAACGATGCGATGTCGTGTTCAAGCTGTATTACCTCCCTAACTTAGGTGCTATCTGTGGAATGAGACAGGTTCTTACATGTGTAATTGGAACATCTATAATTATTAGATATCAAAGTGCCTCAAAAAACATACACTTTATTTGTGAAATTTGTTCATGTAATGCATGGTAGTTTGTGTAGCTTTGTCGCTTTGAAGCTTCATAGGCCGTTACATTTTATTGTCTGTTTACATGTAACAAGCTTACCTTGCATGCTTCCACCATGGTGTACCTTATAAGAAAATGTTATCAGTTATGGTAGGATTGCTACCTATCAGGTTAAATAAAGTGCAAACAGGCATACACCGCTGTTACAACAGGCTAGGTTCAAGAACATATTTGTAAAGCAAGTTTGTCATTTATGTTCATAATTGACCTAAATAAATGATTTATAATTAAAATAAACAGTTGGAAACAGTTCATGATTTACTAACTCACATAGCCTAACACAGAGATTTAAAACCATTATACAAGCAAGGCAGCTGTCAGATACCAGGGTTATGTATAGTCACGATTTAAAACCATTATATGATTGAGCCAACTTTCGGATAACAGGGGTATAGTCACGATTTAAAACCATTATACGAGTGAGGCAGCTGTCAGATACCAGGTGTATAGTCACGATTTAAATACCATTATATGATTGAGGCAACTTTCAGATACCAGGGGTATAGTCATGATTTAAAACCATTATACGAGCGAGGCAGCTGTCAGATACCAGGTGTATAGTCACGATTTAAATACCATTATATGATTGAGGCAACTTTCAGATACCAGGGGTATAGTCACGATTTAAAACCATTATACGAGCAAGGCAGCTGTCAGATACCAGGGGTATAGTCACGATTTAAATACCATTTTATCTGTGAAGAAGTTGTGAAATACTAGGTGAATAGTCATAATTTAACACCATTATATAAACTAGGAGTATAGTCACAATTCACATTTGTCATACAAACGAAGCATCAGAAGTCAAATTATTGTAAAGTGAGGCATGCAGGACAAACACATTTGTAAAGCGTAAGTTGTAAAATAAAATGTCGAATGATGAAATTAATTAGACTTTATTTTAGCATTCATTATTGAAACTATAAAAGCAACAACCTAGTGTGTGAATGTGCTTTTTGTCCTTTTTAAAAAAATTTTGCTTGAATTGAGTATTTTTGGTATTTGTATATTCCAGGGCCTGCGACCAACGACGGAAGAGGAAGAGTGATGTGACTGTGAATACCTGGTGTTACTAAAGCAGCAAGCTACGAGTGTTAACTCTCACTCTACCGCAACATCAGTATTAACAAGTGATTACATTGTTTAATCGAGGATTATTGAGGATGAAATATTGGAAAATATGTTTTGAAAATTTACGAATTTGCTATTAAAGGTTTTGCCACTCATCTGGATACTCTTTTTTCACTTAAAGTTTAAATCAAGTTGTCATCTTTAAGAAATCATACAATAATTAAAATTACATTACTTAATCAATGAACACAAAATTATTTGAAGGAAAGACACAGAAAAGGGATGAATAATTGAAATCTTTTGAATTAAAACCTTAAGCCAATTTTCTCCCTTACTAAATATTGTACATATTTGTCCTTGTATCAGAAAAAACAAATTGGGTAAATTACTTGTTTTGATATATTAAAAAAAAAAATCTACACATTGTTAAAAAAAATCTGGGCTATGTTTTTACTTTTTTGTGTACCGAGTCTTTGTACCCATTTTGGATATCTGTATAATCTGAATGGGGTTGGGATAATACATGTATAATGTTTCGAAAATGTAACTGCATTTGCATGGGAGTATGGTGAAAATATTTTAGGACAATCCAACCTCACTACACTTGTAACCTGTTACCTCTTGGTCAGTGGCAGTCCGGTCTATTGATAGAATGGCACCTTTGACCATTTGGCTGCTGTCGCAGATATCTTTGTAAGATGTTTCAAAGTTAGTTGTTGAATAGAATAGAAGATAAACATGGGCATTGTGAGATATGTGTCGGGGGTTTTGAGTTTGTTAGATTACCCCCGCCATCCTTGATCAGTTCCGCTAGGCTTAGGGGGTGTTGATTTTGCTACGAGGTGATGTCTCATAATCTTCACGCGTGAAGGCAGTTATATTTTTTTAACCCTTATAGTGCCAGTTGAGAGGAAACTCACTTTAAGGTGAGCTTGTCTAGCATTTGCGAGAAGATCTCTTTTAAAAAGATTCTAGGCAGCAATTATGAGTTGAAGTAGCCACCACTCACTCATCTTACGTAAGCCAGTTGTGAATGTGCCAAGGGGAAGATTCGCAGTAGTGTGTGTGAGAATATCTCACACCTGGCAAAAGCTCGAAGGCTCGAGGTCTTGTCTTGCGCGAGATTGCTATGAGACGTAGCGGTTGACATTTGTGATATATGTGTATGGCAATTTTATATGCAACCTTGATCTAGCATGCGAGAGTCTCGACTTGCATTTACTAGTTTGATTTTTATTCAATAAATGTTGGAGGTCTTCATTCTGAAAAAACAACTTGACGTTTGAACTCTATGAATATATTGAGGGATGCTGAATGTATAGTCAAGCTTTTATTGATTATTTTTTTAAAAACTGCATGCAAAGGTGATTTAAATGGTGCATCATACCTCCGAACTGCTAGCACTAAAAGGGTTAAATCGCCTTTATCATCCTGATCAATTGTATAAGGTTAAGAATCAAACTAACTTTGGTATTGTAGTCATTAAAATTTTAGAAATGAATGTTTTCTAACCTTAAAAAGTTATTCCAGTTAATAATATTTTTTTTACTTAGTAAAATAAAATAAATATCTTGTGCTAGATTTAAAAACTTAATACAAAATGGAGTAAATTTAGTTTTGAAAAGTTTTTTTCCCCCTCTTACAGCTGTCTCTAAATATTAGAACATAAAAAAACTGGTCAGGTTGTACTTTGTGAACATACTGTTGCTGTTTTAAGTTGGATATAGTAATTATAATGGTGTTAAGATGAGCTTATAATCAGGGTTGTGAAGCTGGTACACAAAGCCTTCGACTCACTCCTTAAGAAATGGCAAGTATATACTATTATTATTATTATTATTAATTAGTGATAACATATTTACTGCAATCAAATACTCCAATACAGATTACTTCATGCAAAACTTCTTTGACATGTTGAATTTATATTGGGATATTTTTTTCAATTAATATGTTTAGGTGTGTACTAAGTCCGTTTTTTCAATTTGAAGCGAATTCGAATCAATACGAGATTCCTAAAGCCGAATCAAAATTTTAATATCTAATAAAAAATTTAATGTTGGATACAAATATTATTCTTTGCATAACTATGTAAATTTAGGAATTAAATATAATTTACAATATGCTATATTTCAAACAGACTTAATAAATTTTGTCTTAAAATGATAAATTATCATTATCTCAAATTGTAATTTAGTTAATTTAGATTTGATTTATGTGAACACTAATTTATGATAATCCAACAACCTAGCTCACTTGGCAGCATTTCTTTCTACTGAGCTAATGGTCCCGAGTTAGATTCCCCACATGACCGAAAAACTTATCATTGATGAAATGTGGGTTTACTCTTTCACGGTGCTGAATTACGGGCCGGGGACTGGATGTTGTGTCATTTTTTGTCTTAACTTGGATTTTAAGACATATGAAGCTAAGACAGGCTTAGACAGCCGATAGTGGAAAAGTATATGGCTCGAATAAAAAACTGACTCAGGCCACACACAGGCTGGAAACAGAAAAAAAGGAAAAATTTAAACTAATATATGATGGAAAAAACTGCAGAAAATGATAAAAATATAACATGTTATTTAATTTATACTTTATCTGACATAATTGTTGAATCCGGAATTTTACTTTCGAATCCAAGTTGAAGCAAACATATATTTAAAGCGATGTTGAAGTTTTCAAAGTTTCGCACACTCTTAAAAAATTAAAAAAATTAGTACTAAAAAATAAAAAGTATAAAATAAAATGATATATTAATCATATATTATTATAATATTTTTTATTTTAAAGTCTGTAGGCAGAACATTTTTACCGATTCCAACTATAATTCAACCCAAACTGCTTCTGACTCAAAGACTTCACAGCCCTGCTTATAATAATTATAATGATAAAGAAACAACTTAGCATTCTTTGTGTTTATTTAACCTAAAACAGCCATTGTTGGTGATGTGGAAGGTGCTCTCTGAGTAATCAGTGAGTGAGTGATGCATGCACTCCCATTGATTTACAAATTGTTGATAGATAATTAAATTTTGTGTGTACTTTTCCTGTTTCTTTAATATATAGGTTATTTTCAGCAAGAGGATATTTTTAAATGTATAAAGTTATACTGACTTTACCTATATAATCATACTTTTTTTGTTTTTATAGTCAAAATATTGAAAATGTCTATTTTTTTGTTATGTATTTAATATAAGAAGTACATAGAAATTCTAGCGTCCTCTCACGTCAATATCTGCAACTTACATTTATTCCCAATACAAACATGAATATGAAAGGTAAATTATTGTTGCAGGTTTTACAACCAAGTTAAGCTACTTCATATTGTTATTCCAAACATTTTCGTCTGGTAGTATGTTGATACAAATGTATCTGATGTAAAAAATCTTTGGTTAACATAGTTCATGAAAGTTGTTGTAGATTTTTTTAAAGTTACGCTGCTCGATGACCTCAGAGATTGTCGGATGTTTGTTCACTGGTTCATTTTAGGTGTATATTAATAAGTATGATGTGTCGATTGAGTAGGCTACAAAATTGACACGTGTTTCTTAGTCACTTGCTCCCTTGACCCATTCGCTTTGGATTTATTGACGATTGTGTGGTTGTAACAAAGGAGGAGAGACTCGTGTATTTAGAAGAGAATTTTCACATATGTAGAAGGCCTGATTCATGTATGTAGAAGGGAAGACTTGAGCATGTGTGCTCTTGATGGAAAATTGTTTTGAAAAAAGTACTTAAATACTCTACGCATTGGCAGATAAATATTTAAACAAGTTTTTATGAACCCAAAGCAGAAAAAATAACTGGTGCCAAATGGCTCTTTTTAAAAAAAATACATTGAAAAGAGGCTAGAAGGCCTACACATCTTCTAGAAAAATGTAGACCTTAAAAGTTTGCCGTTAAAACTCAACAAAACCCGTTGTAAAATTTGTTGAGACACATCAGGATTTCCATTCTCTTCTGCCGAATAAGAGGCTTGCTGCCTCCTAAAATTACATTCATTCATTTGTTTGGTGGTGATTTAGTTGTTTACATTTTAGGCCTACACTTTTTAGTTGGATCTGTAGGCCTTACCCGTATATCCTTCTTTCATTGTTTATTAAAGAAAATTTGCTAAGATTTGTGTTCACTATCTAGATCAAAATTAATACTTACAAGAAATATTAAATTTTGGTGTTGTCTTTGGATGGGGTTAACTTCTTATGGAGAATTCTCAGGTTTTGTTTTTGTTGTAAGGTTGGATATCAGTTTCTGAAAAATGGGAGTTAGCTTAGGTGGAAACCATGTGATTCTTTTGAAGTCTATCATAGTATTTGTCAAAAATGTATTTTCTTTGTGTGTCCATAAATATAGCGATAAAGTGTTGTTTGATCATTTACTATAGTATTTCTTGATAAACATATTATAAACATACATATATCCCTCCAGACATTGTCCCTTATGATGAAAAATGTAAAATTAGTTTCATCGAGAACTCTGGACTGGGTTACTGTGTTCTTATAACAATTTAATGTGAAATTTGTATGTTGTGCTAAAACAAAATTTAAACTATAAATAAAGAGTAAGCATGTCATTTCTTTTTACACGTATAAATTGTATGGTGATTTACATCATAACACACTGGTTTATGTATATCTCTCTACTCACTAAACCACTCTATTTGTATTTTATTTTAAAGGATATAGTTGTGTTAATGATTATTAAAAGAGTCAGGGTTCTACAAATCTATTCGACTTAAGTATTGAGACTGACGATCATTAATAATATATGCACCAAATATTTTAGTTATCCTTACAGATACAGTTTAAAAAGAAATACCATTTTGAAAATCACATTTATATTCTTGCTTCTAATATTAGAAAAATACTGTAAACTCCTGTTTTGATATGTACTTTTATGCGTCAAGTAATCTTGCAATATCAGCGTCATTTTGTCATGAAAAGGTTTGTATTTTCTGGACAGCTAAAAGTAGATCTGTAACGTATTTTTGTGAACACTTGACAAAGCTAGAGTTAAATCGTATTTGAATAAAAGTACTGTACATAAAAAAATAATTCTGGATCACTGATTTACTTAAGATATTGTTGTTTTTAAGTTGTGACCTTTATAGAAACCTCATTTAATGGTATATTAGGGCCTCACTTTACAGCTTTCTGCTATTACAGCGGTTTTCAATTATATCCATGTTCACTACGTTAGGCACGTGTCTTGCTCATGCAGCATTTTTCCACATGACGTGCAATGAACGGCCTTTACAACTATTTTATGTCGGTAATTCATTCTCTTTACGGTCGTGGTATCAAATGATCATTCACTAGTTTTCATTTGATTGTTTTCAATCATTTTAATTCGAATGAATGATCTATTGCGCTCACTTTATATAATATGAAAGTATAAAAATGTTATTAGAATTTTATATGCATTGTCAAAAAAATTATGTTCCGCTTTCTGTTGGGCTCAATAATCTAACTGGCCGTACAAGCGGGAGCACTGAATAATGTTTAGTTAACAACTATGTTACACCAGCCAAAATAGGAAAATGTCTTGAGACAAATGTTCATCGTCAGTCTCTGTTAATAGCAGGAAGCATCCACGATAGGTCAATCACACACAGAATGGGGAGAACAATGTGGGTGGATGCCAAACTTGATTTTGAATTTAAAGGTCAAACCATTCAAAATGGATAATTGTTTTTTGTATGGATTCACTCTAGAATTAGATTTATCCAATGAAACTAAATTTTCTACAATTTATATGTATGAAAACATTTTAATTCACGTTTAAAGTGTCATATTAGCTGTGTGTGTATATATAAACAATTTTTACAAGAGAAAGTTTTATATATATTCCACCTCTTGTCAACACAAATAAAGGGTGAAGGAATTGTGTTACATTATTTTCATTAACAGTTGCCAATTAAAATGTGCATCACGTACATATCACAGGGACAGTATAATATCCAACAACTTAGCTCAGTCGGTAACGTGTTTGTCTAGTGAGCTAAGTGTCCTGGGTTTGATTCCCGGCATGTGCGAAAAATGTATAATTGGTGGAATATGGGTTTACCCTTTCACATTGATAAATTAACGGTCGGGGACTGGATGTTATGGCTGTCGAAATCTTAATTCATATTATAAGGCATGTGAAGCTACGACAGGCCTAACCATCTGGTAGTGGAAAATATCCGACTTGAATAAAAAAACGGACCCAGGCCAAAGGATGGAAACAGTAATGGAAAGGAACGGTATAATAAACTTAAATCTTTATATTTTTTCAAGGTGTCTTATTACCCATTAGAGTTACACATTTGGAAAAGTTACGCTAATGTGTTAGGGATGAGTAAGGTTGAATTTGGAGGAAGTATACCTGCATTTGCTTGGAGGGGGAGTTAACAAACAACTTATGAGAAACCACCCTCTGTATGTACATCCGACCCCTGCTCTAACCTTGATCTCCCTGTTACTGACAGTCCAGCCTATTGCTAAGGTTAAACATTTTGTGATATGTTGTATCAAGGCTAATTAATTAAATATATATTGGAATATGTTACATAGTGAGGTACTAAGAGTTACATGCTGGTTATCTTTTTACGGTAATTATCAACCAAATATAATTGGAAAGTGGCATTAAATTGAGTTTGCAGCGAATCAGAAATGTTTTTTAAATAACTTGTACTTTTATGTTAAAAATCCCTAAGAATCATTAGAATTAACCCTGTATTCAGAATAATATTAACAGAAGAAAGAAAGTAATTTAGACATGTTTGATAAGATTTTTTCTAACCCTCACGTTAATCAAATATTTATATTCAGTATTAACCAAATCTTTTAAAATAAGATATAAAAAAAATCAATATAAAAATTTGGGTTAAAACGGTATTAGACCTTTCCCTTTAAATTTAAATGTGATATGGTGTATTAATGATTGTCAACAGCTTTTCAATAGAAAACTTGTAGTCCTTTGAGTTTTGAATGGAATAATTGCACATCTAAAAGAATATAACAGTTGTGTGTCAATGACACCGTTTAAATGTGAAGCAAAGCTTGAAATCTGTGAAGCCGAAGTCAAAGAGAGTTTTGGTTGTAGTCGCTTACCTAGACTACTATTTATTTTTAAATAATTCACCAACTCATTCCCTGGTTTGTGTGTATAACACAGTTATCTGTGTAAGCCCAGCAGCCATTTTTATACTTGTGTTCTCTTACTTGACACACATTTTCGCTAGTTTATTTTTATATTTTATTACTTTATTCATGGTCATATTATAGCACTGAACTGGTAGCTCCATCTATTAGCTTCAATATGCAGTATTCAAACTGGCTAAAAGTACAGTGGTTCATTGATAGATTGCATTACAATAACATATTGCAATTAAACTTCAATTCAAGCTTGTGTCGGCTAAAGGGTTAAGTATATCTACAAAAAGATATACTTGTAGTTAGCGAGAAAGGTTTTTAGGAAAAAACAAAGGCCACTATATTCTTTATAAATAAATAAAACGCTGTCTGTCTCCACTGAAGGTGGGGACTTGCTGTTCCTTTGTAGCTGACTGGTCATATGAATATCAAGAAATATTCATATTGTTGTGGGATCTATGAAAAGTGGTTTGGATAGTTTTGAAATGTCTTTGAGTGGACAGACCCTGGCATTCGTGAGGATAAAAGTTTTTTTTTTTTTAATTAAGTTTGAGGAGGTAATTGAAGTTTCTTTCTTCAAAATGTTTAAAAAATGTGAGGATTATTGTGGGTGTCTTGAAGTGAAGGTTATTGCAACTCTTTGATTTTGACAATTTGAAGCTTTGTGCACTCCTAGAGAATAATTATTAACCCACAAGATAAAACACATTAAAATATAATTGCATCTATAAAATATACTTTTATTAGAGCTAATCAATAAACCTAAATTTGTAGAAATGTATTTTTTTTTTTACTTACCTAGCATTGATAAACTTGTATTTCATTATTTATTAATACAATATGCAGTTTTAAATATATCTTCACATGCATATTCCTTTTTTGGAAGCTATAGTTTTAAATGAACAAGTCATAATTTTGCCTCTATCTTAACGGATATTTCACTAAATAACTGGTGAATTCTTAAGAAATGTATGATTTCTATTCAATGTAGTTTAACTTGTAGTATACACTTGATGATGGACTTTATGTATCTTATAGAAGAGAAAAAATAAATGTTAATTGAACATATTTTTATTTTCTGATAATTTTTAATCCTGTCTTTCTTTTTTTAAAGACAAAATCTGTCTTCAATTTATTTACTTTAAACTTAAAAGTGAAAGTTATACATTTTATTCAAGCTGCTAAATTATGTTTAATTTTGTTTCTCTTGCTCTGTAGTAAGACATTAAAAAAAACTTGTGCAAGCTTAAATGCTTCAAAGAAATGTTTGTTTATTCCTTAGCTTGCATAAAGCCAAAATTCTCAATTTTGGTTTTAATCCCAATATTTGCCTACCAACTCGAATTGAATTGAATATTGGGTTTAAATTTTGATTGATTTCAACAAAAATAAAATGGTCAGCAAGCCATGTCCAAATAATGACAAGATTTTAAAAATATCTGCAAGTTTATATTGTCAAGAATACTGTCTCTGTGGTCATAGCTCCTGGCTACAAATCTAGAGGTTTTGGGTTCGATCCCCGGCACTTCCAGATTTTTCTGTGAAGCAGCGAGTCTGGCAACAGGGTCAACTTTACCTCGTGAAGACACACCTGACACTACTTGAATGGAAAAGTGGTTGCCCTGGTCTAGGAAACTGAGATAAACGACCATAAGGTTGGTTGTGCTGACCACATGAACCTGGGATCTATTTGAAGTTAGGTTTCAAAAGTTTTTAGCATATTTCTTTATTTCAATACATCGTAGCTACAAGCCATACAGGCTATTCAAATATTTACACTAATGGGCTAGGAATAAGGAAGAGAGTTTCATAGGAAATGCACATCAATTTCTGTGTGGGAGGCGGGAGAAGTGTGATACAAATTAGTAAAAAAAAACCCACCCCTTATTATACTTTGTTCATACTTAAAGGTTACATCCAGGGGTGTAGTCGTAAATTTATCAGTGCAGGGATGCAAGGCCGTAGCCACCCCAAAGTTGAAGGGTGAGTGTGTGGGGCACAGACCCCCAATCGCCGTAGGCAAAAAAAAAAAGCCTCTAGAAGTTATTTGGAGCATTTTTTTTAATGGTTACTAAGGCAGAAACTTACTAAGAGCACTTCTCCTAAGATTCCAAAAATTTGTATAGAGCATATTAAATTTCAACAGATTTATTGATTCATAGTATGAAAAAATAGTTTTACATAATTGACGTAAAATCAATCATTTAACTTAGAACTTAGAATTGTGTAGTATAAGACTTTACTAAAAAAAAAAAATGGTGCCTAAACGGCGCTTCTGCTCCACAATACCCCTGGTTACATCCATCTAGGATTCAAACCTTGACCTCCACATTGCCAGCAAACTAAACAAACTGACGGTGATGCAGGTAAAAAACCATCCAAATATTGGTTTGTCACAACTGAAATTCTAAAGAGAAAAGTCAACATCTGATTTTAAACATGGAGCGCTTTTGTCCATTAATTTGTCAGTGTTGAAAGAGGCTTCTGTTAGTTACTTATTCAGAAGTAGTTAATAAAAAGAGCTAAGATTAGCTCATATGCATATAAACATCCTAATGTAGGCGTGGTTCATTCCATAATTAGTAACATACATTTAGGAAAGTGAGGTCTTTTACATGGTATAAATTATTCGTCCTCACCCAGCCACATTATTTTGGATGCATTCAGCCCAATGATAGTAAAACTGCAATTTAACATAAGAGTATACAACAATAAAACCTTTAAAAATAAATAAATACAGTATACCTAAACATTATGCTCCAATTATAAGTTTCTACAAAATTACAGATAACGTTTCACCCACATATCACCTGGTCAAAATTATTTTCCAGGATGTATCTTTTAACTTCTTTTTTAAAAAGATTAAGTTTTTCATCTTTATTTCTTGTGGTATTATATTGAAAAAATTTAATCCCTTAATCTTTATTGAGTAGAGTCCAAATGTAGGTAGTGGTGTTTACTCTGTTCTAGAAATAATTATTCCGACTTCTTGTTGAGTAATTCCCCTTTTTGGGTTACTAATAGTTAGGCTGTTTCCAAAGTTTTGTTTAAATAAAATAAAAGGTCTGTAATTTATTGCATTATATTACTGTATTTGTACTTTAGGATAATAAATTACTAACATACCTTGTTTCATACTTATTCTGCCCTTCCCCCTTCTCCTGTTTACATATTATCTGACCACCTCTCGGTTCCATTTAGGTTGAATTATTGAGACTTCATTGAAATACAAAATAAAATATATGTATCTAAAGACTACCCAAATCATCTGATTCAAACAGGTGGCAACGAAGGTAAAATAAATAAATACAAATAATGGCACCATTGAGAACAAACAAGTCATGGCCATCAATACAAACTATCCAAGCACACAGTCCTTGTTGCCATAACAACAAACTCTTGTTTACTCCTTGTTATTTTCTGTACTTACACTTTCAAAACAATCTACTGATTTCTAGATAACTATACATTGTTTTAAATAACTATTTATTTTAAAATAATATTTCACAAAGTCATAACATCTTTGTAAAGACACAGTTTTGTATAAAAATTTGGGAACACCAAAACTACTGTAGGAATATTTCATCGGTGAAAGTATCTTTTTATCATTGAGGTTATGTAGGGCTTAGTTTCTGATGAGTGTGCATGAACACAACACAACATTAGAGTGTGCGGCCTGAAGAAAACACACACACAAAATAAACTTAATGTTGCCTCAAAAGCCACTCAAAAGAAGCTCATCAAGATCGAGTTCTATAAACTCATCGATAAACAATGAATTGGAGCAGCTGTTGCCTGCAGAGTTTCTCATCCAACGCATTGTGAAGAAGCCACCGTCACACTATGTTAGGCAAGCGTTAGTTATGAGTGATCAATCACATCAGTACAAGCACATAAATTATTATCAAAACAGTGGTAGGATGTTGTGCTAAATAATATTTTTATTCATATCATACAAACAAACAAATCTCATTATACAGATAAACTGAATGCGCCAAAGACGAAATAGAACTTAAGCTAACCAAAACTCAAACATTGGTGGAACGTTGTTAAGATAGCGATTTATAGTTCATTTACCAGTAAAATTACGAGTCATGTCTAGAAGAATACCAATATAGTGCATTCAAATTTAAAGGAATATGCATCTAACGTCACATTTAACTATCTTAGTGGAAGCTAGCTGTCTCTTTGATAGCTTTTAATCTGTGCAAACACATAGCTAAAATTACAAACTAATTAATAGAGGTAGACAGGTAATCATGAAATGAAATGTGAGTGGCAAACTTACACACAATTGCCAATAGGCTTTGCTCTGCATACAAATTTGGGAGTCGACACTGAATTTTAGTTTGTTACAACTTACAGGAACACTTGCACAAACTACTTTACGGTTAACAACGCCTTGAAATTATTATTTTTTAAATCAAAAGTATGCAAATTTATTTGTGATAAATGCTTTGCCTTAGAGCTTATTAGGGCAGGTTATACCTACTTTGAACAGTTTTTTTTAAATGTATCAGAAAGCTAGTAAGCTAATTTTGTTTTTTTAACTAGGATATTATTTATTATAGACCTCCTGGAGCGATTCCATTTCACATCCCTCATCGGAAACTGCTTAAGAAATATGAGTTGAAGAAGGAGGAAGTTAAACCACTGGTATGGTAACACCATTCATTTAAGTAACTTAATTTATTTTCCCCGCCATGTCTTATTACTCGTTTTGGGTTATATCTACATCAACTATGCAACTGGGATAGGGAGGAGAGTGTGAAACCATTTAAGAAAAATCACCCTTAATAAACCTGATCGGGACAAAAACACCAATCTCCCTTTCACTGGCAAGTCAGTCCAACACTAAAGTGACGTGTTGTACCATCCTATCACTGATGCGTGTAAGCCATCTACTGTGTAGATACAAATCTATTCCCACATGAAGAAACTTTTTGTCATCAACACTGATTACATTTTACTATGCCATTTTTTGTTATTTTACAAGCATTGATAATATCTATTAAAAGTGGAAGCTGCATATAACATGACTTGTCACATGAATATAGGAAGACCCGCCTCGGTGGTGTAGTTGGCTAACACGCTAGTTGTGTTGAGCTCGACTGCTGAGGACGAGGAGATCGAGGTTCGAATCTCGGTCGGGTGAACTGGGGGTCTCCTAAATGGTTTTCCACTCTCCCTTCACGCAAATGCGGGTTCACTTCCTCCAATTCAACCTTCCTAATTCCTAATCCATTAGCGTAATTAGTACTTAAAGCGTATAGCCCGAACGGGTAGTAAGAAGCGGTGCTAAATAATAATAATAATAATAATAATAATAATAAACAATATGGGAAGGTAGATCCAATAACTTTTTCTAATGGTCAGATAAGGAAGGCCCTGCCTATAAAAATAGATGTGTACCTAGGGCCACTCTTATTGATTGTCCTAGGTGAGTTTTTCTAACATCCAGGACACAAGGAGGGGTGTGCACTACCTGAAGCCCTTGGACCTCCCAGAGAAAAGGGCGCGGATCTCACAGCAACTAGAACTCAAGGAAGATGTCTCCATCTCAGGGCCTATGAAGAAAGGTGACCCTTTATAGTGCTCTCAGAGTAATTTTTTTAATCTCTAGGGATATTTTTATAGTAACGATAGCCTCTGAAATACCAGTTTCGCTCTTGTGTGTATATTTGTATATAAGTTAAATTTTTGTTCAGAAAAGTTTCCAAAATCTATCTTGGTATTTATAGGGTAAAACGATGATTTTAATATGAGACAAGATGTGTTTGAGTTGTTTTTAATATTTATTTTTATCATCTTGTCTAACTACCTGTTTGGGTTGTACACATATATGATAACTTACTCTAATGGGGTGAAGATGAAAGAAGCATTTTAGAGGTAATTTACCCGCATTTGCTCGGAATTAAGAGGGAGAAACCATTTAGAGGAAACCACCCTCAATAGACCCAAATAGGATTCGAACCCTATTCTTCCCATCATCAATAGGTCAGTCTAACATGAGAGTGACACCCTAGATCATTTGACCATTGAAGTGGGTTTTAGTCTTAAAGCGATAGACCCAAATAGGATTCGAACCCTGTTCTTCCCGTCGTCAACAGGTCAGTCTAACATGAGAGTGACGCCCTAGATTATTTGACCATTGAAGTGGGTTTTAGTCTTAAATCAGTGATAGCCAGTACTGATGCTAGAACGGATGCAATTTGCTATTTATGTATAGTGTTTCACTACCTATTTGTGTTGTATGCATATACACTAACTATACTAATGTTATAAAGACTAAGCAGTTATAATTTATAAGAAACAAACCCACATGTGTATAGAGCGAGAGTGGTAAACCGTTTAGGAAAAAAAAGTAAAATAGCTTCAGTACACATGAAAGATGTCTTATCTAATTTGACAATCTAGCCTATTGGGAGGGTGGAGTCTCGCACCATTTGATCACCAAAGCGGATTGCAATTATGTAATACCAACCACCTTTCCCCCTCTCTTCCCAACACCCCCACAGCATCATTGGAGAAAATGTCCAAGACGAGCGTGCAATTCTTGCCGAACGTCCCCATGGACGAGAAGGAATCCAAGACAAATGTGTATTTCTCGTCGAACTTCTCCATGGGCAAGAAAGTGTCCAGGACGAGCGTGCAGTTCTCGCCAAATGTCTTCATGGACGAGAGAGAGTCCAAGCCGGCACGGCGCAAGACTCTGCATGACGTGGTTGATCAGAAGGAGGTGATCCACCGCGTGAGGACGGAGAGAGGTATCGGCTTCCTCTACATGGTCTACTCTGTTCCGTGCTATTCTGAGCTCTATACGCCCTACACACTCTCGTAAGTGGATGCGGAGTCTGCTTCCTCCTCATAAAAAAAGCTTTAGATCAGGTCTCACCAATATATTCTGCCCTTGGACGCATGGTTTATAAACACGTGCTTAACTGACCATAAAACAAGTTCGACAATATATCCTAGTCGATAACGTGTCTGCCTATTTAGCTAAGGTCCCCGGGTTAGATTCCTGGCATGGCCAAAAACTTATCGTTGGTAAGAGGTGGGTAACCCCTTTTCACAGTGATGAATTAACAGCTGGGGTGTCTGGTGTTGTGTCTGTTCTAGATCTAAGCTAGTTAATAAGTCTTGTGCTGATATTGTCAATCGGTTTAGAAAAAGCACGTTAAATACCTCGAATAAAAAAAACTTCAGTCAAAAAATGCTAATTCTTGTGGCGATTTTCAGTTGAGATTGCATAAGAAAACAACTTTTTCATTGAAATCCAATATTCGTGTGTTCTAAACTTACAAATAAAAAGACAGAACATATGGTTGCATGTGTTAAAAAATTACAGGTCATATTGTTGTACACGTTACAGGGTTGTACCCTATGAGAAAATTGACAAGAGCAACTTCTTGACCATCAGTGCTCACGGAGTGACTCAGTACTACCCCGGGGATATGATCTTCACTCCTCTGGATGTGTGGGAGGAAGAATATGACAAGTATTGCAAACTGGTCAAGGTGATATCACGCTCCCATTTGTCGGAAACATTTGACCCTCTTGTGCTCCTAACATATGATCATAATGGCCACACACAAGGAAAACTTGGACATTTCAGGAAAAAACAGTAAAATATTTAAGAGTTTAATCAAAATTAAGGAAAAGTTGGGGAGTTTAAACACTTGAATAATTCCACAACTAAATATTTAAACAGAAAAATGAGAGATATTGTTTCTCGATTATAACAAAATGCATTGCCTAGATATAGTCAGTCTTTAAACAAGATGATTCTACAGTGTTTGTTTTATAACACATTTACACAGATACACAAATAATACTTAAGACCTTCAATATTGGAAAAATAAATTAAAATAATATTGATATTCAGTAGCTCTGTGATCTAGTGGTCTAGTGGTCAGAGGTCCTGTGCTCGATTCCCGGAACATCCAGGTTTTCCTGTAAAAAGTGGGTCTGGTACAGGGCCAACTCAGCCTCATTAGAACATAGAGGAGATACTTGAATAAACAAGGAGCAGCTCTGGTTTAAAAAACTGAGATTAACGGCCGAAGGGCTTATTGTACTGACCACATGACAAATTCTATCCGAAACTGTTGGAACTATCCTCGACAACTTGTGGCTGCCATTTGGTCAGTATAGCTTGCTGGCGAGCTAACACCATGGAGTTTATTTTTGTATTCTTTTCCATTCAGCAAGAAAAACTGTGAAAAGGTTCATTCAGGAGTGTTTTTTTATTTTAATTGGAAAATCTGAAAAAGTCAGGGAAATTTATATTAAAAGTTTTGTAGCCACCAAGATGATAATTTTATTTTCATGCATAGTGTTTTTATAGTCACCCCACCTCTCCCTCCACTTCAGAGGTGACACACTCACAATAGACTGGACTGCTGATGACGGGAAGATCGAGGTCCGAATCCCGGTTGGGTGTGCTGAGAGTGATATTTTACTAATGGTTTTCCGTGCAAATATGGGTACACTTTTATAAATTCAACCTTATTCATCCCTAACATATTAATGTAATTTATACATATGTGTACAACCCAAACGAAGTAGTGAGGCGCAGTGCAAAAAAAAAAAAGTCATGTTCAGCATTGCACTTTGCATATTTATTATTTACCCTAATATGGTGGGGATAAGAAAGGTTAAATTTAGTGGAAGTGTATGTGTATTTGCGTGGAAGGAGGGACGTAAGCCCATTTATTTTGAGACCACCTTTCTGTTACCAGCTAAACCAGATTTGACGAGACATATACCTTTGTCTTGGTGGCCACTAGTGTGGGTTCCATCACGCAAATAAAGTAACTCTTTGAGCTCAACAAGATTTAGACCAAAGTGTCTGTTGGTCATCTTCTTAATTAACTCACACGCTGATTGCAACCCTATTAAGTATACAATTTAGTTTTTTCTGTGCGTGAGCATAAATAGAAATATATTATTTTTAGAACGAACGTCAAGGATGTTGAAATATGTGATGGGGAGGACTGAGGGGTCCAGACCTCCCAAAATCTGATGGGCCCTCTAGAGGGTTCATATATAAACACAAAAAGTTTTATTGGCCAAAGCTGTAGTAAAAATTTAAAGTGGACCCCACCCCTAGAAAAATTAACTTTCAACACTATGGACTATTATTCAACGCTTTGTATTATATTAAGACTATAATCTCCTTTATTTTTGTCTTCTATGATCAAGTTTTCTCAAATATGATAAAATAAATAATTATAACATCAAAACAGTTTCTGCTACATGCCCTCACAGCTGACGCCAGCTGTAACTTTAGTGGGTTTTATTTGACACAATTTTTGGGGCATAATGATTGTTTTTCATTGGCTTATTTAGTTTTGATTTCATGAGTAGTCATGCTTAATTGTGAATCGTTGGTGAATTTTAATTTTCTTTAATGTCATGTTTCTATTTGCCAGCTAGAAAGAAAGAAGAGTAAAGGAGAAAATGGGGCACGGTAAACCCTAAATTCAAATCCTCTTATGACTTACCCTGTTCATCGATATTTTCAGATCAAGTCCTTTGTGATGTTCCGCATGTGGAAAGGTTTCTACGTGTGGCGGAGGAACGTCAACTGGAAGAAGTATGTGCTGGCCCGTGACGCGGTCACCAACACCCTCTTCCTCCTGAACCCCACGCTCCGCAAGGCTTTGTTGGACATACAGGCCATGTGCTACAAGCTAAGTGACGTTACCTTCAGTGACATGAGCAGGAGAGAAAACCTCACCCTATTCGAGTTCATAGAGATACAGGTGTGTTCATCAGCTACAGGGGATACAGGTGCATTTGGTGGCTACAGTAGATACATGGGCATTCATCAGCTACAGGGGATACAGGTGCATTCGTAGGCTACAGTAGATACATGGGCATTCATCAGCTACAGAAGATACAGGTGCATTCATAGGCTACAGTAGACACATAGCAATTCATAAGCTACAGGAGATACAGGTGCATTCATATTCTACAGTAGATATATAGCTATTATTTAGCTACAGGGGGTACAGGTGCATTCATATGCTACAGTAGATATATAGCTATTAATCAGCTACAGGAGATACAGGTGCATTCGTAGGCTACAATAGATATATAGCTATTAATCAGCTACAGGAGATACAGGTGCATTCGTAGGCTACAGTAGATATATAGCTATTAATCAGCTACAGGAGATACAGGTGCATTCGTAGGCTACAGTAGATATATAGCTATTAATCAGCTACAGGAGATACAGGTGCATTCGTAGGTTACAGTAGATATATAGCTATTAATCAGATACAGGGGATACAGGTGCATTCGTAGGCTACAGTAGATACATGGGCATTCATCAGCTACAGGAGATACAGGTGCATTAATATGCTACAGTAGATATATAGCTAGTCATCAGCTATAGGAGATACAGGTGCATTCGTAGGCTACAATAGATACAGGCGAATTTGTATGCTACAGTAGATATATAGCTATTCATCAGCTACAGGAGATACAGGTGCATTCATATGCTACAGTAGATATATAGCTAGTCATCAGCTATAGGAGATACAGGTGCATTTGTAGGCTACAATAGATACAGGTGCATTTGTATGCTACAGTAGATATATAGCCATTCATCAGCTACAGGAGATACAGCTGCATTCGTAGGCTACAGTAGACACATGGGCATTCATCAGCTACATGAGATACAGGTGCATTCGTAGGCTACAATAGATACATGGGCATTTATCGGCTACAGTAGATACAGATGCATTCATTAGCTACAGGTGTATTCATTGGCTACTTTGGATACAGATGCGTTTGTCAGCTCTAGGAAATACGACTTGGTAATTTTCAAAGACACCCAGACAGGAATTTGGACCCCAATCACCTGACTATACATGCCGTGGTTATCCAGGATCTTGTCTATCTCACAGTGTTATTTCATTTAAATTAAAACCCTCTTCAGTAGTCGACTGGTCTAAGGCATTACTCTCTCAATGTACTGGACTGCCGATGACGGATATAAATGAGTTTTGAATCTCGATAGAGTGCACTGATGTTGGTTTTCCACTCTCTCTCTCTCTATGCATGTACACTTCCTGTAAATTCAACCTTACTAAAGTACATATGCATGAATTCCAGACAGATATTAAGACGCAGTACTAAATAAAAACTACATAATCCTCAAGCATACCACTGTAGCTAAGTACTTGTTTATTCACTCACTATTTTCCTTAGCATGATGACTAACTAATGAACACTAATAAACAGGATTAAATTTGTGTATCCACATCGGTGGTCATGTGGTGTGATGCCTCACTCTTTTGTTAAATTATATTTCCAGTAACAGGGAGCATGGGGTTTGAATCCCGGTCAAGTGTACAGGAGGTGTTTGTTTTTACAAATGGTTTTACACTCGTCCCTCGCGATAATGTGGGTGCACTACCTCTAAAATTATACCCTATCATATTAGCAACAGTTAATATAAGTGTATAACCTAAACAGGTACTAAGAATCTGCGGAAAAAAAATTAAATCAAAAAATAAATTATAAAGTGAATTACATCATTGACTGCAAACTTAATATAAGGGAGGTAGTTTTAATATAGATATCAGCTATTTGAAACTTAATGGATATTCAAAATTTTAGGATTGGTATATATTGTCTAATTTTGAATTTGATACACAATTTTTAGAGCTTTTATGATGCTTATTTGTGGTTTATTCTATCATAATTATAGGACAAACGTAACATCCAGACCCGAGACCATTAATTTAACATTTGACTGAATGTGAATTCATCGAATAATAAAAAAAATAGTTAAAATTTATATACTCTATAGCGACTTAGGAATTGATTATTTATTAATGTAAACAAAATCATAATTGAAGAGGAAAAAATTATCTGAATATTGTTTGCCATGTTTTACAAAATTCTAACTCGGAAATCATAGATAAAATGAAGATTCAGATTATAGATTTAACCAGGCTCTATTAAAATATACATTATTTGATTAATATTTAAATATTCATTTTTCCATGCACTGCCTTTTACTATTACCTTTTTAGTCTAACTGCAAGCTCACACAAATGTGATAGTGATGAGTAAGGAAGATCTTAGAGAAAATGTACTTACCGAAGAAATATCCTAGTACAATTTGCTGAGATTCAAACCTTGACTTCCTTGTGACCAACAGACCAAATAAAACTGATGCCTTTGTCCCCATGCCGACTGGTGGGGGTAATTATTTCAGTATTGTATACTTATAAATGTTGTTGTTATGTAGATGAGGAAGATGGCGGAGGTTCAAGAAAGGCTCAAGTTTTTCCATGACCTCGTGAAGGACATCGTGAACAATGCATGCCACGAGGCGCTGCTTTCAAAGGGGTTCACGACTGATGACAGCAACATCCACACCATGCCCTCCTTAAGGAAGACAAAGGATGGGAAGATGAGGATGTCCTACACGGAGCAAGCCAACAAGAGGAGATATTGCATCCGGCTCACCAGGTCGGGTCGGCCAGGAGAAATTATTAGTTACAGTCGTTTACAGTAATAATAATAATAATAATAATAATACTTAGCACCGAGTCTTACTACCCATTCGGGTTATACGCTTTAAGTACTAATTACTCTAATGGATTAGGAATTGGGAAGGTTGAATTAGAGGAAGTGAACCCGCATTTGCGTGGAGGGAGAGTGGAAAACTATTTAGGAAAAAAAACTCAGTTCACCCGACCGAGATTCGAACCTTGATCTCCTCGTCCTCAGCAGTCGAGCTTCAACACGACTCGCGCGTTAGCCAACTACGCCACCGAGGCGGGT
>CABFOW010000593.1:132778-180830 GCA_902141385.1 Timema californicum
CGCGTCTTACTACCTGTTTTGGTTACACACCTATGTGTCGTTAATTTAATTAGTACATAAGCGTATAGCCTAAATGGGTGGTAAGATGCTATACTAAAATTAAAAAATGATAAGTTAAATATAATATATCATGTTTGTTTCTATTAAAATTTTCTAATTAATTGTATTCACTAAACTATTCTATCTAAATATGACATATTTCAACTTTTTTTTAGAAAAGCTACTAAACTGTATTTTAACACTAACTAATGAATAAATCGCATGTATAACATAAGCACATATACATTCAGATATGTCAGCATAAAATAATATAGTGTGCTTTGTTTTTTCTCTAAGAGTTTCTCTAAAACACGACTAAACCTAGTTGGTGGACATTTAGGTTAATTTTTGTTTTAATGTTTGTCTGTATTATTCAGCTTCATCCATTTGGTGGACTTCATCATGTTGAACATGCTTCACATATTAATGCGAAACTCGTTGATAGAATTCACTAGTGTGTTGGAGTCGCATTTTCGCTGTCTTCCCGGGGACTCTACCCTCTTGACCATAGAGATCAACACCACCCTGGAGGAGCCCAGACCCGACAATGCTCCTCAGGTAACACCTCCCTGGACCAAGACCACTAGGGTGTCTCGAGTCTAAATCACAAAACAGTGGAACCTAATAGGGGTAGGTCGAGATCCACTATATAGAAGTCCAAGGTGCTGATAAAATGTGTGAACATTTTTTTTAAAGCACCCAGTCTTACTACCCATTCAGGTTACATGCTTACATACTAATTATGCTAATGATTTAAGAATGAGAAAAGTTGAATTTAGAGGAAGTGTACCTGCATTTGCATACAGGGAGAGTGAAATACCACCCTCACTACACTAAATCAGGATTAGAACCTTGATCTCT
Organism: Timema californicum; assembly: GCA_902141385.1. Taxonomy (NCBI): domain Eukaryota; kingdom Metazoa; phylum Arthropoda; class Insecta; order Phasmatodea; family Timematidae; genus Timema; species Timema californicum. The sequence goes on from CABFOW010000593.1 coordinate 133,679, forward strand.
TCATCATCGACAATCATGGTTTATTATGAGAGTAACACCTTTAGACAATGAGGCCACTGTAGCGGGTATGTGAACTTATTAGTTTCATATAACCTCACAAATATAGCAGGGCCACAGACAAATAATATACACGGACACTCAACCTCCAGGTTATAATGGTTGCGATCCTTTCGGCAGCTTGAGTCCTTCATCACTAGGATCGCTGCGGCTAGTCCTATCATCACCCAGCAGTGACACTGGCGAAGCCCAGTGTTGAAGGACTCAAGCTGGCAAAAGGAGCGCAGAAAAACCCTCCTAAAGTTGAGAGTATGTTTCTATTATTTGTCTGTGGCCAAGGCTCAATTCCAACTGGATGCATACTATTGAGTCTCTAAAAGTTTTAAATATCTTGGTAAAAATATATGCACATCTATTGTTAGTAACTAAGATGTTTTTAATTCAAGCCAAGGGCTATTAGTACTCTCAAACCACGACCAATTGTGTCTGGACTTGGAACGTTTTTAGTGGAATGAGCTTTCCTTTTGGCGTTGTTCCAGCTTCCCTTGTTCCTGGTGGATGTGCTGATCCACGGGGACGCCCTCTGCTTGGACCCGTGTCAAGAGGTGTTGATAAATGCCATCGTTCAGCTGATGGACCTGTGGGAAGAGACGGTGATGAACGTCACCACTTTCCTCCCAGATCCTTTCTTCAACCCTTTCTGCGAGTGCGTATCACTCACGTTAGATCTAGTCGCTCAGAGGGGAACACTAGTGCCAGAGAATTGAATTAACTATTATCATCAACTTTACATTATTAAAAATGTTTTTTTTAAATGTATTATGTTAGGCAGAGAATTCTCAACAAAAGAAACATGAGTTAAGTAAAATATTTTTTTGGACTTTTAGCCAAAAATATATAAAATATATCTTCACTAGGTACTATATAAGTTAAGTTTTAATTTTCTACACATAGTAATCTCAACAGTTCTTGAATATCTGTAATTGGCATTTCAAAATTTTAGCAGGACTTTATAGCGTCATTTAAAAAGTGTTTGTTAAATGCCACAATGCTCATAACAGATATTAAAGAACCGTTGCGTTTATTATGTATAGAAAATTACTCTAAACCTATCTACTGAGGCAATTTTTTTTATACAAAACTTTAAAAATGTGTAACTGAACTCTCATTTCTACCTTAAATGGTTTGTAAAAATGTGTACTTATTCACTTCTTTTTTTAAAAATTTTCTTTTCTCGATTTGACAAATTTGAATATATTAACCTAAATTTGAACATGTCTAGGATTATTTCCATCTGATTCTTCTTCCATTAGACAAAGAAGTAATAGTTTCTCCATCAATAAAAATTTAATTTTTCAATTGTGTCAAATTGTGTTCCAAAATAAAATTATCTGGCAAGTCGAGATCTTTTAACCTCTTTACTTTCTCTCGGCCCTTCAAATAAAGATGTATTATGTTTGTCATACAAATTGATCTAAAAAGTGGTTTTCATTATATTGTTTGTATGCCTATTGTCATGTATCTGTCTGTATTTCGGCTAGAGTCAAAACCATTTTACTGATTGGGCTAAAACTTGGCATCTAAGATTTTTTATAAGGTTCCCACAAGGAGTTTTTGGAATTACATATATAACGCTAAAATTAAGGGTAGTTTACGGAATGGAATAAAGAATAAAATTGTTTTTTTTTTAAATCTGCTCTTTAACGATTTTAATTAAATTTGGTATCCAGGCGTCGTTTAACATTAAAAACAAAAAGGTAACTCTCATTTTCCCATGAAAATGACTTTGAGGGTACTTTATATAAGCTGAAATTTCCAATTTTGATCATATATTCGCAAATATTAATTGAAGTGTTAAATAACTTAATACTGTAAATTGACCCTGTAATACTATTAAAAAAAGCATTTATTCGAAATATACTTTTATAAAACCAATAGTTTTCAAACTATTGGCAAATAAATTTTTAAATTTGTGGTATCGGGAATATCATGAGTCAAATGTTTAACAGAGGTGTAGCTTTTTTCTCAATATGTTTTTGTAACGGTATATATTATTTTATTTATGTTCATTGATGTAATGTTTCTGCAACACAGTCTATTAATTTGTTTCACATTTCTTATGAGTTTTAAGTAAATATCTTCGTTTTTAGATAAGAGAGAGAGAGAGAGAAAATGTATGTGTGGTGTACCATACTGTTTTTTATATCATTTGTGCATACATCTGATTTGACATGTTCCTGATTTGTAAAAAATAACACCCCCAAAGTTGTTCACCCAAAGCATGTTGAGACTAAACTCCAGAGTATTGTGTTGTCGGGAAAAGGCCGCTGATCAACGAGAAGGTGGAGGAGCGTTTGTGTGGGCTGGGACCCGACATCCTCTCAGTACTCAAGGAGGATATCACCCTCATTGATCTCCAAGCTAAGGTTGGTCACCTGCTGACGACCAACTTTGCGTTTGCCATGAAGTACATCGAGAGGTTCGAGTTCATCCGCGACTTCTACAACGAGAACGAGGCCAGGATTCACGATGACATCAAGAATGAGCTTGGTAGTGATGCTGTTATATTTGTTATTCTGGACCAGTGTTTATGGAGATTGATAAACCTAAAGAGAAAAGGGAAAATAAACTAATAAGAGTAAATTTGATGAAGAAAGCCCAACTATGGAAAGAGTAAAAATGTGGGAAGAATCCAATGCACAAAGTAGACATCTTTCTACTTTCTTTTTTCTTCTATAGTAAAATTAGTCACACACTTTTATTATAGAAGACAGACAAAAGGAAGAAGACGTCACCTTTGTGCATTGGATTCTTCCCACATTTTTACTCTTTTTCAAGGTGGGCTTTCTTCATCAAATTTACTATTAATAGTTTATTTTCCCTTATTCCTGAGGTTTATCAATTTCCATTATTATAAAATTATTTAGCAATTGGTCCACCTCATTTTTAAACAGACCAGTGTTTATAAAATTGTTCCCACTAATGAGTCCACTTGATAAGCTTTCAACACATATGTGGACCACCCAATTAAACTAATGTGTTTATGTATCAAGCAGTAAAAGACATAAAGGATCCTCTTCTAATGGACTGGGATTACTGTGGTCCACCTCCACAAGGGGTATGTTCATATCTACTATTATTTACTGGTAGCCACCTAATAATGAATTAATGGCGGAACACCTGGCGCCCACAGTGGGAAACAGCTACCTCGTCCCGAGGCTTCTTTAACACCCACCATAGCCGTACCCCCGGTTGTTAGATCCACCAACCCCTGTCTGTCGATGATCCAGATCTTACTGTGGGAGCCCCTCTCCCTCGCCCCACAACATTCTATCTCCGGGGCCAGAAGGAGTTGACCCCTTCATACATAACGACCAGTGCTACAGAGGAAGTAAAAAAACTCAGCCTTAGGGGTTGCCAAGGTTTCCCAAAGCTTTACCCTAAAGTTGCCCAGTGGGGACCTCGTGGAGGTGTTCTGATAAACTATCCCAGGCCTAAGCCAGCTATGCACTACCAACTGCTTTGTATGTTATGGATGGGAGCCTTCACATTCCCCTGTCCTCACATAGATGACCTCACGGGGGTTCAGCTGCCTTCCTGGCTGATCATGCCAAACGGACATTGCCCAGAGGCCTCCACTATGTAAGCACCCAAGCAGTTAAAGATTATTTTTTTAGACGGTTTCTCATGCCCATCTATTACATAATATTACTTGTATTACAAAGAATTGTTGTCTTACTGGGCTTTGCCTGTCAACCTTGTACTCTTTAGCATTTTCATATACAGTTTATTTTCCCCTTGTGGCCCAGTCCAGGGGTGTCAAACACACAGCCCGCGGGCCGGATATGGCCTGTGGTAGCGTTTCAACTGGCCCTGCCAGCGTTTTAATCGAAGTATTCGGGTAATAAATAGCCCACAATCAAAATAAGTGCAGCTAAATACTATCAATGTTAGGAAGTGCATACATTTGTGAACAGTTTTTCTCTATTATAAAAACAAATAAATCCAAGCTAAGTAGTCAGCTTACAGATGAAATTTACAAAGCAAAATGAGGATCGTTTCAAGTCAAAATATTTCTCCATACTTTTATTATTTAGTAAGTGGGAAGCGATGCCAGATTTCCAACAAACAGTAGATGTGATAAATTACTATCCTGATACTTTGTATTAAATACATTTTCTTTATTTTTGAACTAAGAGTATTATCACTGTCTTTGTCATAACTATTTTTTTTATTTGAGCAATTCTTTTTAATATTGTAAATTGATAACTAAAAAAGTTTTGTTTTTAATTTGCCTTTTGCGTCTGCATTAAAAGAAAATTTGTTTGTTGAAATCAGTTTGCTTTAAGAATTAAAAGGGGTCGAGGGATAAAATAAGTAAGCTTTTTAATTCTTTATAAATATTTAAAATATATAATATAATAAATATAAATCCTTTGTGCTGCCCGCAATGCCTCCTTAATGATATAATGCGGCCCTCACACCTGTTTGAGATTGACACCCCTGGTCCAGTCGATGGACCACCTGGAAGACCACCGCGGACCACAGTTTGAGAACCATTGTTTTGGATTCTTTAAGTAGGGTGTAAGGTGACTTGTGTTACCGGTGCAGTTTTTATGGCAAAAATCTTTCTGGGAAAAATAAATAAAACATAATGCTTCAGTAGTGCGTTAAGTAAAATTATCTACATGTATTATGGAGATGTAAAGAGTATAAAAAAGGATCCCATTGAGGAGGATGGAGATGAAGTAATGTAGGTAGGAAAAATACTGAAAGGGAGAGCAAGAAAGAGATGGGAGAAGCAGATAACAGGAAGTGTGCAAGTGAGAGGAGTAGAATCGAAGAAATTAAAGGTGCAGGAATCTCAAAAATATAGCTCAAATACAATTATGAAGCACTTGACTTGATATAATAATGTTAAATAATTGGTAAATTGAATTATATAGAAAAAAGGAAAAAAAAGAAAATAGTTGTTTATGACATAATAGAAATGACAAACAAAGCACTATTTGTCAGTGGTACCAAGCCTTAAACAATTTTTACTTTTTTTAATCGCTTTTATTTTGACAAAAATTGTACATTTTTAAAGATTCAAGGATTAAAGATTTGAAATAAAATTTAATATTCGAATTTAAGAAATATGGAACTCAAATCATCCCTAGTATATAATCAAACTAAATGAATTTACAGAATCAATATTTTATTCATTTTAACCAAAAAGGTTTTTTTATCCATAAGAAACTGCAAAAATCAGACTTTAGCACATGTTTCCTTCCATAAAAATACAAAGGAGTAATTATTCGCCTTGCGAATCTTAACACTAATTTCATTAGTACTCATAAAAATAAATTTACTCACTCCACGTCTTAATATCTATCTGGTCTATCCACATCTTGCTATCCATCTTGACTATCCGCATACCTACACTAGTGTAGTCAAGCTGAGGGAGTCGATTCTATAAGCAATACCTATCACATTTGCTTGGAAATGATGTGGGAAACCACACAGGAAACAAATCCTGGTCGATAATACTGAGGGTGGTTTTTCCTAAATTGTTTCCCCACTCATGTTCCATACAAATATTGTTACATTTCCTCTAAAACACTACCATTTTCATTCTCACGCCATTAGCATAATTAATGCATTCATACTACCCAAACTGTTACTAAGATATGGTGAAAAAATATATAGTTCATATAAATAAACATTTTCTTACCCCCGATAGATCTAGAAATATTCCGTGTACTCCTGGCGGCTTTCCATCGCCAGGTAAAGACGCTGAACAAGATTGTAGCTGTCCAGCCACTGGGAATTCTCTATCTCAGGTGTGAGAGGTTCAAGGAGAACACACTTCCTTCCCCTAAAGATCTTCTGGTCGTTATTGAAAATACACTGCCTCGGTGAGTGATCAATATGGTATCATAAGAAACACATACGTCAAATTCAGGATAATATCATGACAAATTTGAGCACATGGAGCTAATTTATACATATGCTGGACCTTATTATAGAACTTTCAATAATTTAATGACATTCAGACTCTATAATAAACAGACATGTTACAACGACTATGGTGACATCAATGTTCTTTTTCTTATTTTTTCACTTGTTTTTCTAATAAATGCATGATCTCAAAATGAAAAAATACATTTTTGCTTCAATGTGTTTGTTATTTTTTCTATTATAGTTTCCTATTTCCCTTGATGGGCATTATTCACTCAGTTATCCCTATTTAGTTATTTTTTTTGTTATTGTTACCAATTCTCAAATACAGTAAAGTCCTTATTATCTGAATTAAACGTAACCAACAGGTGGTAAGATAACTCGAATAATAGTTAAACAAGGGGAGGAGCTGTAATGAAACAAATCAAAATCAAATGGAAGTGTAGAATAAATATGAAACAAGGTTTAGTAATTACTCCATAGTATAAATTATGCAAAAAATTACAAAACTCTCATTTTATTCATGCATACAGAACATAAGATTTTAAATTGATAAAATACAACTTTTATTATACACTGTAGTGTGCAAAATATAAAAGTCACTGTTTACAAATTGGCGTTTGAAGTTTGTTTCCAAGTTTTGCTTTTCTTTCTTGCCGTGAGGTCACCCCAATATCAGGTTTCACCGCATAATCATCACATACTTTATGCCTAATTTCTGTGGGAAGAAATGGGGTGCGACCGTTATGGGAAACTTTAAAATAAAATGGTATTGCTTAGTAATTATTTACCACTAAACTGTCTTTGGTACAAGTTTAGGGTCCATGGCATACTCGTGAATATACGATTTTATTGAAAAGTCCAAATTGACATTCATCATCGCTCACTACAGCTCTGTTACCATGCGGTTCAGTAAACACAATCACATGATAGTTTTTATATTCACCCATAGTAAGAAAAAAAAAACTTCACACGTTAATATATTTCTCGCAGACAATCACTAGTTTAGCTTGCGCGGGAAGATGTGGGTCTTACCATATTACCATATCATGTGACTTATGCTTGTTAGCTTCACCTGCCGCCCCCCCCCCCTCCCCCACTCCCCTTGCTGAAAACCACGCAACTCGGTTTTCATAAATATACTTAGACAATGCGCATGCACTGAGAATTCTAAGGTTGCAGTGCACAAGAAAACAACTGCACATCCAAGGTCAATAGTTATAGTTGTTTACTTGTGTGTGATAATGAGGAAGAGGGAGGAAGGTAGAAGTAGCTTGACTTTGTCTACCTTTTAAATTGACATGATAAACAGGACTATGCCGTGCGACAATATTGTGATGAAATTTTATAAACCAATTTATGGACCAGAAAAACAGGTTGCGATGAATATGCAGTGGATTGCCGGATAATTGACATTCAGATAATTGGGACTCTGCTATATTATGAAATCATTTAGTACTTGGGCCTCCTTGTTATTAAACATTATATCTAGACTTAGTTTTTTTAAATCATTACTTAATGATAGTGTTAATTAACTTGATTATCAATCCTAAAAACGATTTGGTGTATGTATATTTCAGTATTGGTCGAGCCAAGATTGATGCGTTGGCCATGGAAGCGCAGGACATGCAAACTTTTCTTGAAATTGAACCAAGGACTACAGAGAATTATGTGGAGTATCTCACGTTTCTGGAGAACGCAATCAAAAAGGTTCCTTTTGATTCATCTATTTGACATAAATTCTTCTAGTGGTGAACCACAGGCCAACAGGTGCTCAAAATGGGTCCAATACCAGGGGGCGAAGCCCTTCCCCCTGCTCTCTCCCAACCGACTGTTTGTACACTACTTATGTTTGTAAATATTTTTTAAATGTCTCTTATGTCACCTTTACAAAACAAAATAAACGCGTACCAATTAATCCATAGTTGAACAAGGAAAAGAAAAGCACATAATTAAAAACTAAAATTTGACTTGGATGTGAATTATTTTCAGGTTAAAAGCACATATTTACTATCTATGCTAATGCGTAAGGCATCAGGATGATTGAATTTAGTAAATGTACCCAAATTTGTGTGGAGGTTGAGTGGATACCCATTTAGTAAAAATCATCCTTATTACGTCTGACCAGGATTCAAACCGAGATTTCATTGATGTTCCAGTCTATATTGAGAGTGAAACTTTAAAGTGTAGGGGACGCAATAAAAGGTCAGTATTTTTGCATTTTTTTTTATAACAAAACATTCTTATGGCCAAAATAAATAAAATATTGCAGGAGTAGAAATAGAGTTTAGTATTCTTCACATGGTGATATCAAAAATTTGTTAGATATCTGTCATAAACAGAGCGGTATTAGATGAGAAACTTTTTAAATGAAGAGAAAAAGTTGTCATTAAATTCCAGGACACCCTTGACAGATATTCAACACATGTTCAGGTCACCATGTGAAGAAAATGAATCTCTCTGTTTTTACTGGAGACATATTTGTTTTATTTTGACAAAAAAAAATGTTTTGCTATACAAACTGCAAAAACCCTGGCCTTTTCTCACCTTCCCTACACTCCCTCCTTAAGACCGTTCTAAGACCGAAGCAGGTGATTGTATAAAGATGTACATTAATAAATGTGTATGTAGTTGATATAATTCTACCAAAGCTAATTGATTTGTGTCGCAGGTTGATCAGATGGAACTTGCTATGGACTACACCAAAGAACTGTACGATATCATAGAGGAGTTCAAGGTGCCTTGTGGGGCGGAGGACCTCTCCAATTATATTGTAAGTCTCCATAGTGTTATCAAAGTTCTCTTTAATATTTAAACATTAACTTATCTTTGTGATTATTTAGTTTACCAACCAGTAGACTTCTCAATTGAGTGGCTTTACCATTTAACAATTTGAAATAAGAAAATAATCAACATTAGTGCTATTGATAATTTAGAATATATTTAAAAGAAACCCTCCTCGGTGGTGTAGTTAGTTAACGTGCTAGCTCTGTGTTGAGCTAGACTGCCAAGAACATGGAGATCGAGGTTTGAATCTCAGTCGGGTGAAAGGGAGAGGGAGGGGGGGAAAGGTGTTTCTTAAATGGTTTTCCACTCTCCCTCCACGAAAATGTGGGTTCACTTCCTTCCCAATTCATAACTCAATATTGTAATTAGTAGTTAAGAGTATAGCCCGAATGGTTAGTAAGATGTGGTGCTAAATAATAATATTAAAAATTATGGGGAGGGTGAGCCAAAGGAATTACAACGCTGCCAAGTCAATAAATTCATACATTAAGCTAGGTGTTAAAGTAATGGTCTGAGGTTTGTTATTATTATTAGCACCACGTCTTACTACCCGTTCGGGTTATACGCACTTACGCTAGGGTGATTGTGAGATGAAATGGAGGACCTACAGTTTAACGTGGGATCCGAACCTCAGTGAAGGCCTGGCATCCTACACATTCACAAGATGTGATTAATACACGTCTTGTCAGATGTGAAGGAAGGGTTTGGCAATCAGATAAATCTGTGCTGAGACTAAGGGTTGAACCCCGGACACCAGCTCAGAAGCCCGACACATTACCCCTAGACCGCCAGGTCACCCGTCTGAGGTTTGGTTGTTAAGTTCGTCCTATAGCTATGCTGGGAGCTGAACAACCAATAAGTAGTATTAGAACTCTAAAACAAATCTCGATTTAAGTTTAAAGAAAAGAAAAATATTTTCATTTATATAAAATTTTGAATCTTTGTAACTCAAATATACTTAAGGTTTTGACGGTTTAAGCATTTGAGGTTTTGAGAATTCGAGAATTCTCTTTTTAATCAAAAGTGAAAAGAGTTCTTTGAAGTAGAGTAGTTTGTTTATTAAATGTTGGAAATTATATATTCAGGGGTTCAGTGTGACCTTGTCCTCGTTACGGACCTACGTGGAGATGAAAGTATCGGACAAGCTGAAGATCATCAGTAAGTTCAATGATCAGATAAACAAGGACATCAGTTCGCTGATACAGGAGGTCGGGAGCATCAAGGATGAGGCAACGGTATGTTTACCCCTGTGGGGGCTCAGTCCCCAAGGATGTATGATTTACTAGCCTAGGACCCATGGCTATATTCCCCCTAAGAGGTGTCATCATTGAAAAATGTGTGGTATGGTCCAATAGGAAGAGCATCTGACAGAAAGAAAAAGTTGCCGAATCTTCACGCATGTATTCATATGTTAAGTATGTGAACTGCAGCTGTCACTTTTGTTAGATATTTTACTTTACCTATAAAATAACAATAATAATATAGTACAATATTATCGATGTTGACCAAAAAATAAGTTAATATGTATGAAAAAAGTGCATTGAGCAAAAACATTTTGTAATAAATAAAATGATAGCATATTAGGAAAATGGTAGAGCAGAAATAAAAGTGAAAACACTAACATATATTTACACACACTTCGACATTTCGATGCTATTATAGCATCTTCCTCAGGAAGTAGTAGTAATTAGACTCAAAAAAATAAGTTTGTATTTTTTTTAAAGGATCTACCTAGAAAAAGAAAATTGAATTTAGCTGAATTTTTGCTAATTATCAGCTATAATTTCTGAGATCTTAATTCGACTTTTGTTTTTTAAATCGGTTTAGCAACCCTGGTTAATCGACATCGAGTCAAACTTGGAGGAGGCCAAGAAGATGCTGGACACGTACGTGACGCAGTTGGAGGATTGTCAAAAAAGGGCCGCAGAGTACAGGGCTCACCAAAGAGCATTCAAGGTCGGCGGCAACTAATTTATTTTTTCATACATATATAATCACACCATGCCCTTACAGGTAGACAAGAAACTGTACATAAAGCTTAAAAAAAAAGGGACCTTTGACCTCAGTTTTTTTTATCACCGCGTCTTTCTACCGATTCGGGTTTTATGTATATGTGCTGATTACGCTAATGTACTAAGGATGAATAAGGATGAATTTATAGGAAGTGTACCCTCATTTGTATGGAGGGAAAATGGAAAAAACTGTATAGAAAAATTATTTTCATCTATAGTCTAGGGTGAGAGTGACACCTTCACGCCTTTGCACCACAAAAGCGGGTTTGATTTCAGTTGGAGGTAACGATGTACTAAGGATGACTAAGGCTGAATTTATAGGAAGTGTACCCTCATTTGTATGGAGAAAAAATGGAAAAAACTGTATAGAAAAATTATTTTCATCTATAGTCTAGTGTGAGAGTGACACCTTCACGCCTTTGCACCACAAAATCGGGTTTGATTTCAGTTGGAGGTAACGAGGTTTGACATGCTCGACGAAGTGATGTTGGACGTTAAACTTCGCCAGCTCCTTTGGGAGAGTGTGGGCGAATGGGACAAGATAGTGGAGCAGTGGACATCCGTCGAGTTCAGCACTCTGGTGCCCGAGGACATGGCCACCATCACTGCCAAGCAGGTCAAGAACATCCACCAGTTCGAGAAGGGTCTGCCGCCTAACCTTATCGTACCACGCTTCAAGGAGAACGTTGAGGCTATGAGAGACAAGGTTGGAACACCCACGTTCACTGGTTATTGCCTAGTTATAGTTTTCTCAACAGCAGGTGGGTTTGTTACCTCTCAGATTAATAATTATCGTAATCCTGCATGAAACTATGAAATTTAGAATCTAGAGGTGCACAAAGTCCATTTTTTCAATTTGAAGTGAACTCGAATGGAATATATCAAATATTCTCGACGCCAAATTGAAGTTTGAATATTTTTTGTTTGTTGTTTTATGCTTGATAAAATATTATATTGTTGCTATTTATATAAATTTATGTACTTAAATTACTTGGAAAATGTTTTATAGCACAATTATTACTTGTAATTCTTTTGTTTTTTCTGATAAATCATGTTATTATAACAACTTATTAGGAGGGATAGCCAGCACATTTACCTTAGTGAAATAGGAATAGAAATGTATTAGATAAAAACACTAATAAATAAATACAAACACACATTGTTAAAGATGAAATATCACTGCCACAAACATCTTCAAGTTTTCCAGCCAAGAACAAGAATTTATTCCCTAAACCCGAAGAAGTTTTATCATTAAATGTTTAAATATTTTTTTTTTATCCAAATAATCTTTATTCCAGTATTCACCATCACCAGGTAGGTGGGCTGTCTTTCCGATCCCGCCCCCCCCCCCTTTTCCCCTTGCTATTTGATATCGCACGCTGGCTGACCCCCTTGCCACTTCCGCAGTTGCCGGTCATCACCAATCTCCGCAACCCAGCCTTGAAGCAGCGACACTGGATCAAGGTCGAGAACACACTCAACCACAAGTTTACACCTGATGAGGCGATAACCTTGAAACTGCTCGAGGATGTGGGTGTGTTCCTGTTCCCCGCAGAGCTCCAGGAGATCTCAGGACAGGCCAGCTCGGAGGCAGGGCTGGAGACTTTGCTCAAGAAGGTCAGAGAGGGGGAACCTCGGTGTGTTTATATTAGTAATCATACCCTCAAACCCTCGAATCTATCGGATCCTTAAGGATATAGGAGATTTGAGTAGACAAGAAAATATCAAATTTGAGATTCATTTTCAAATTTTTATTTTTTATAGAGTTCTATATAAACCCAATACAGTTAAATTGAAGTCCAATGCCTTAGTTTAGTTGGTAGCATATCTGTCTACCGAGTTAAGGGTCCCAGGTTCGGTTCCTGACTGAAACATTTATCAAGGGTGAAACATGGGTTTCCCCTTTCACAGTGATAAAGATCTCAGGACAGGCCAGCTCGGAGGCAGGGCTGGAGACTTTGCTCAAGAAGGTCAGAGAGGGGAACCTGGGTGTGTTTATATTAGGAATCATACCCTCCAACCATCGAATCTATCGGATCCTTAAGGATATAGGAGATTTGAGTAAATAAGAAAATATCAAATTTGAGATTCATTTGCAAATTTTTATTTTTTTATAGAGTTCTATATAAGCCCAATACAGTTAAATTGAAGTCCAACGCCTTAGTTTAGTTGGAAGCATATCTGTCTACTGAGTTAAGGGTCCCAGGTTCGATTCCTGACTGAAACATTTATCACGGGTGAAACATGGGTTTCCCCTTTCACAGTGATAAATTAACATCATGAGGGCTGAGTGTTTCGTCTATTCTAGATTTAAGTCAGTTTATAAGTCACGTGCTGATATTATCAGTTTATTCAGCAAGTACACCTTAAATACCTCTATTAAAAATAAATTTTAAAAATAATATGACAAACTTATCAACCAGACCACAGATCAATAATTAAACTAAACTAATTATGTACCTATATGAATTTTATAATTAATGCATTATAACAAAAAAATGTTAATATTTAGTTGCTATTTACATTTTATACTATTCTTTTTTATTTTCTCCTATGTTCCTAATTTTTTCCGAGATTTGTACTCAAACTCAAATTTGATATTTGAGATTCTTAAATGTAAAATTTAAGTTTCGAATTTGTAGAATAGTGAATTTGTCCCACCTTTAATTCACGCTTACACTTTGTTTATCCTGAAAGGTAATACCTTTGTGGATTACATTATCTTATAAGCTGCACCATAGTGGAATAATGCAAGGTAAGCTTGCTACCCTACAGGGGAATGAAGTGTAAATATAAATTCATACCCACCCAAGGATCAGAGTAGAATGTAGTCTTGCAAATCAACACGCCAGAGTGAAAACTTTCTTTCATCTACCTCTAAGCCAAATATGCCTAACAAAAATACCACAATACAATTTATAAGTCATCTTTAGGGTAATTTTATTTTACTATAGCAACCCCCTTTAGTGCCACACCTGTAATGGGTTTGTGTGCAAAGACTGTCATGACCATTCAATCATTTTTACACGGTTGTACAAGGAAAATCATCAAAGTGTTGTTTATGAAGCGATTTTTCAGCTGGTTTATCGTATTTATCTGTTTATCCCATTATATAACAGAGGGGAATGTTATCATTTATTTTTTATTTAACGCTGCCTCTTACTAGCCGTCCGAGTTATACACTTAAGTACTAATTATAATGGGCTAGAAATTGGGAAGGTTGAATTTATAGGGCGTGAACCCACATTTGTGTAGAGGGAGAGTGGATAACCATTTAGAGAAAACCACCCCCAGTTCACCCGACCAAGATTCGAACCTCGATCTCCCCATCCTTGGCAGTCTTGCTGAAAAGAAAGCCAGAACTAGCTCAAATCTGGAAAGCCAATCAGATTGTTGTATAGTATTAAAAGGGTTAAATACAAAATAACAAAGATAACATTAAAACACTGACATTGATTTAGTTAATTAGAGACCAATGGGAGTTGTTCATGGGTTACATACAGTACTGTGATTGTTTGTATGACACCCTTTACAGGTAGAGGAGGCGTGGAAGACCCTGGAGTTTGTGGTGCTCCCCCACCGGGACATGAAGGANCAGAGCTGGCTCTACCTGGAGTCCATCTTCTCGGCCCCTGACATTCAACGTCAGCTCCCGACTGAAGCTAAGATGTTCCTCATAGTGGACAAGTCCTTCAAAGAGATCATGCGCAAGACTGCCAAGGTAATCGTTGCCTGTGTGAACTCTTGGGACATTCCTTTAAACAGCCACGGTAATTGTTACCTGCGTGACCTTTTGGATAGATTGTTTATCAAACTTTCCCCAATAACAGACCACTTGATAAGCGTTTGATGCACACGGGGACCACCCACCTTGATAGACTACCTGCCTGCCATTTATGAAGCAGGACATTTTCTTCTAAAAGTGTTTATCAAGCAGCATATTTATATAACTTTGTTTCATACACACATTTTACAGTCTTAGTTTATAAGAAGAGCCTTATCTGACAACTAGAAACAATACTAAATCTACCGTCAAGTCATTTGATGTCACTCTTGATATATATCAAAATTAATAAAATGGAGAGTTTTTCTGTCATGGATGAGCATTGAGCAATATATACTAGCCACATATTTCTGAAATTATTAGAAAACAGTAGCCCCTGTGCACAAACATGTGCTTTTCAAAGCCAGAATTTTAAAATTAAAAGCTACCTTCCTTATACAATCACTAAACTAAAAACATTTCTCCCAGGAAACATCAGATACTTCAATTAGCCATTAATAAAATGACACTAATAATGTAGTAGCATTTTATAAATGTTAACTCTTTCTATGAAAATTGAACTGCAAAGGGGGAATAAAGTACAGTATAGCATAGTCAGCTTGTCAATATTGTACTCCTTTGATTTATTTCACTTTTTTAATTAGAGAGAACAACTTGTATCTGTAAACATAAACAAGGATTCTTATGAATTTTTACATTTTATGAGCCTTGTAACCAAAAACTCATGTTTGTCCTCTGGCTGTTGTTTTTATTTTGCCCACAAAAAGAATAGTTTAATGTTGACTGACGGGTAATTTTTGAAAATAGATAACTTATAACAATTTTGTTTGAAATTGATATCTGACAATTCTTTACATGATTGTTTAATAAAGATAATTTAAGTTTAGACTACTTATTATTCAATTTCGAAAACTTTTGTCTCAAAATTTTATAGACTCTTTGAGAAAACAAACACAATATTGTGTCTTACTATTAATATTCCCGTAGTCCCATATGCGGACCACTTGGCAAACTGTCACGGATCACCAGGCTATTGATGAACCAGAGCTGATCACCGATTCTAGAATGAAGTTAAAACTAGACCTTGTATTGATTCGTGGTAACATGATTTGTGTTGTGGACGTCACCCTTAAATACGAAGAAGGGACATCACTTGATGATGCGTGTAAAACAAAGATTGAAAAGTATGAGGTTCTGGGTGGACGACTGAGAGAACTGTATCCAAACCACAGATGAATGGGTGTGGTGCTATTAGTCTTTGGCAGCTGGGGAGTCCTACCATCTATAACATTTTAAACATTTCAGAAAACATTCTAAAATAATAGATAAGCACTAAAATATACAATTTGAATACCATCTATGACCAAGATAGCAGACTAGAGTACACTTTTAACGATAACGCTGAACATCTTGCAATCCTTTATAGAGAAATTTAATTATTTCATGGATGAGGGATAGAATTGGTACTGTCGCAGTGACAAGGTTCCCTAATTTTTTGATGTATTTAGAGTTTAGTTATGTAATTATTTACAGTTTGAGAACCATGGCTTGGAAAAATGGGAATAGGTTTGAATGTCTGGGAATATTCAAAATAGTTTAAGAGTAGAAGATAAAAACCAGTGGTTTTTAGACTTTGGTCAAAAAAAAGTTTTGTTGCTTTATTTTTCAGGGATCTGATGTTTTTAATGGGGTTTCTTTTACTTTTTTTCTTTTTCCTTCCTAACTTCCTCTAAATAACAAATTCAATAATTTCTTCTTATAGGAAATAGTGTTGTGCATTTCACAATCCCTCCTGATAAGTTTTGAGGGAATGAAATCTAGGTCAAGGGATTTGGCAGTAGCGATTGATTTCCTTCAAGAGGAAGCCATTACCTCTTTGTCCAGTGACAGCAATGTATAAAGTGTGAACTGCATTCTTCTTTACATTGTAAAAGCCATATTGTGTTTGTTTGTTCCCTTTTATGTGTTTTCATCCTTCTTTCCTGTAACTTCTTCCATATGTAACAAAATGTACACCAAAAAGCTAAAATAGGTTTATACTTAAAAATATATAATAATCTTATTTAGAAACTGAACATATTTCCCAGCGTGTATGGTTCAAAGATCCTTTCTTATCTTTCAGATGCCCCTAGCCATGCAGGCGTGCACTGCCCCTGGCATTCTCGAAACGTTCAACAACAACCTTGACTTGCTGGACCAGATCATGAAGTGCCTGGAGGCCTACTTGGAGTCAAAGAGAGTCATTTTTCCAAGGTTCTACTTCCTGTCTAATGATGAGCTGTTGGAGATTCTCGCTCAGGTTAGACTCGCTCGAGCAGACAAGTACTGTTGGGGGTTTAGTCGGGGAAAGAACAGGGGTTTCAAGCGCTATAGGAAAGTTTATTCACTTGAATATACCCATTCAAATATTAAGAAGAAAATACTTTTTTCAAAATATAATATCTAATTAGTCTTTATTTATCTAAGAAAATGAATCTCTTTTTAATATCTATTTACCTATTAATCTCAATATCTAATTAGTCTAACCACAAATACGAATCTCTAATTAGTACTTATTTATTGAAATATGCATCTTTAATAAAGTCTTCATTTATCTATTAATCTTAATATTTTAAAAATTGTATTCATTTATGATTCCTAAACTAAAATTAGTCTTTATTTACCCATGAATCTTATCCTATAATTAGTCTTTATTTGCCTACAAATTTGAATCTCTGACTAATCTCTATCTACCTATATATCTGAATCTATAACTAGTGTTTTATAAAAATATGAATCTTTAATTAATGTTTATTATCAAAATATGAATCTTATAATTAATCTTCATTTATCTACTTATCCAGATTCTTTAAGTAATTTTTATTTATTCATCAATATGAATCTGTAATTCATCTTTATTTATCTATCAATCCTGAATATCTACTTAATATTTATATATTAAACCCAGAATATCTACCCAATCTTTACTTATTCAAGAATGCTAAATCTTTAATCCAAATGGTGACCTGGTGGTCTAGGGGTAAGGTGTCAGACCTCTGTGCTAGATGTCCGGGGTTCAATCCCCGGTCTCGGCACAGATTTATTTGGTTGCCAAACCCTTCCTTCACCTCTGACAAGATGTGTCTTAATCACAACTTATGAATTTGTGGAATGCCAGGCCTCCACCGTGGTTCGGATCTCCCACGTTAAGCTGTAAGTCCTCCATTTCATCTCACAACCACCCTATCATTACACATTAGCATATGTGCATATTACACGAATGGGTAGTAAGACACGATGCTAAAAATAATAATAAAAATAATAATAATTTAATCCAAATATTAAATTAACTGCTAGGATTATAGGATAAAGGTATTTACATGTATGAACTTTTCCAACCAACTTAATATTGACATGACTTACAAACTAACTCAACTCTAGAACAAACACAACACTCAGTCTCTCAGCCATTAATGTATTACTTTGAAAGGGGAAGTACCAATTTTTGTTGTTGTTGTTGCCATAATGAGGACTGAACCTGAGACATTTAGCACAGTAGGCGGTTACAACACCATCTGAGCTTATATATCGAACTTGAGAGAACGTAGTCGAGACATTAAACGTGACCTGTGTGCCTGCCTGAGCAGACGAGGAACCCACATGCGGTACAGCCGCATCTCAGGAAGTGTTTCGACGCGATTGCGAGGCTCGAGTTTGGCTCCCACTTCCTGGTGGAGGAGGAGACTTTTGATGAGGAAACTCAGGGGGAGGAGGAACAGGAAGAGGAAGAGGATATCAAGAAGAAAGAGGAAGAGGAACATAAAGAAGAGGAGAAGGAAATGCCGATGATGCTGCTCACTTTAGACATCATCGCAATGGTGTCCCCCGAGGGGGAGAGTGTCAACCTTGGAAAGGTAAGGGGAGGGAGCGAGTCCTCGTGCCCTTCTGGGTAGTTTATATTATAATAAGATATCCAAGTAACCTATATACTGTTCGATAGATTATGAGCACCCAAAATGAGGTTTTAGGTGAGGCAACTCGGAATGGTCACTTCTAGTAGCTTAAATACTTTTGGCCAAGATGTGCGATCTTAAATTTCAGTGACGTTTGTTTTATATCCTACTTAAGTTTACATGAAAAGGAGAAGATGCACATGCCCCCTTTTGGAAATAGGGCTTAAATATTTAAAAAAAAAACGCCTTTCAAACAGTGTTCATTATCATAATGACCCATGTATGCATTTTTTTAAAAATTTGTTTGAGGTATTTAACGTGCACTTTCTGAAATGACCAATTATATCAGCACACAAATTATAGACTAACTTAAATCTAGAACAAACACAGTACACAACCCTTGGCCGTTAATTCATCACTTTATTTTACCAATTATAATTTTTTTGTCCATGCCAGGAATCAAACCCAGGATCCTTATCCTTGTAGACAGACACTTTACCAACTTAGTTAAGGTGTTGGACCATATAGTTATGTACTTGACATGTCTATATTACAACAATAGATTTATTTAATTAGATAGTAATAACCTAATTTTTGGGCACAGTAAAATACCTCATTCGCATTTTGCCATGTTTATTAACACTTTCTTCTACATTATACTTCCATAAAAACGTTTAAAAAAAATAACAAACGCTAATTAAATTCGTGCATCTTTGATCAAATGGTCTGAAGCCATCACATAATAGACTAGACTAGCAATGACGGGTAGATTGGTATTCAAACCATGGTAAGATGTACCGAGGGTGGTTTACCCCAATTTCCTTGTCAATAATGACAAATCCTTGTTGTGGTCATAGGGCCTGAGGGCACGTGGTAATGTGGAAGACTGGCTGGGTAAAGTGGAGGATTCAATGTTTGGGTCCTTGCGTCGAAGGATGCACATGGCTATGAAGGATCATAGGAGGAGGTCTCGTAAGAAATGGATCCTCTCACATCCTTCGCAGGTATCAATTCCATCAATTCAGGTTGAGAGGGTGCACGAAAAAAGTTTTGTAATTGGTTATCCCAAAGCTCATATCAAACCTATCACTGAACAGTAAAGATGTTTGTTAGATATAGTGTTGTTTTCTACCACCAGATTGTACTGACAGTGTCGCAGATCATGTGGTGCGGTAAAGTCCACGCCATCTTCAACCTTCCAACGGATCAGGAAAAGCGCGATGAGATGGTTGAGTTTGAAAACAAGAATTTTGATGTAGGTTACTTCCATCAATATTTCTACCAAAATAGTCCACTTACTTATAAAAATCTTCCGGTATTAGATTCAAACATTTATTTAGCAGTTTTTGCTTTTAAACAATGTATTTACAACTGTGTAACCTCATTATACTGAACTAATTAGGAGTGAAATCTTGTTTGGATTAGCAAAGATTTGTATTAAGCGGGAGACAGAGTTTTTAACAAATTTTGAGTTAGAGTTGGAATGAGTTTGATAAAATTGACATTCATTTAACCGATGTATAAGATTTAATGTAACTGTAATAATTACTTTTAGTTACATCAAAACACATTGTGTTGATTACAACATGTAAATGTCTAATATTTATTATCACTGTTATAACATATAAGCTTAGTAAGAGTTGGACCCCACTATTCAAAGCTGCAACAGACACAAAAAAACAAACAAATATTACTATACCACCAGTTCCATCTTAAATGCTACAGTAAATTTTAGTTTCCTGCAATAATATATAAATTATATTAATTGGTCTTCACAAAGAGTTAATATTAACAAATAACCAGACATGTTATCTATGATTGATTCGTGTGGAACTACTATTTCAGTTTAGTAGAGCATTATATGATTAGACAGTGAAAAAACTAAATGAAATACACGAGGAAAAATTTCCCCTTAAAAAACCTAGCCGAACTTGAGAATAATAATTAATAAAATTTAAACTTTAAAAAACTCTACTACTGTCGCTTCTTCACGTTCTGCGGGCCCTCAGTGTCAGGATGGGTAGCGGCCCAGGGTGGGGGAAGCGGTGAAATGTATGTATGGGTTCGTAATTTATAGACGGCTTTGCTTTTTAGGGTTTATTATAGCTCTAATAACTACTACAAAATGTGCTGTTATAATAAGTTTACAGAAAGAGATATAAAGACTTTACTTGGGAGCTCACAACAGAACTTGTTTGGTAAGAAATGCTTAACTGATGGCCTGCCTGACACACTCAGTGGTCCTACACGGATACAAACCCCGGTACCTCTCCAGCACAAGGACCCGATGGTCCGGTGTTCTTTCCCGTGAAGCCCCACAAACGGGCAGAGTGACCCCCTATTACAGATATTATTTTTGTCAACCCCGAATAGCTCTAAAACGGAACCATATATACAATGAATTGGCCTGATTGCCAACAACAATGCTGACACACTGTTTTAAATAGTCATCTGTTACATCCTACCCGCCTCGGTGGCGTAGTTGGCTAACGCGCTGGTCGTGTTGAGCTGCTCGACTGCTGAGGACGGGGAGATCGAGGTTTGAATCTCGGTCGGGTGAACTGGGGGTGGTTTTTCCTAAATGGTTTTCCACTCACCCTCCATGCAAATGCGGGTTCACTTCCTCTAATTCAACCTTCCTAATTCCTAATCCATTAGCGTAATTAGTACTTAAAGCGTATAACCCGAACGGGTAGTAAGACGCGGTGCTAAATAATAATAATAATAATAATAATAATAATAATAATGTTACATCCTACTGTTTTCAAACTCATCAAAACAAATGTAACCATACTAGTTCTGTCATTCGCAATTTTTAACATTAATATGTTGATTTTAAACAAAAATCCTAATTAAGGATTAAGGACAGTCAATTTATATCTTCCTTCCAGGATGGGCAGCCATTACTTAAGCCTAGAGGATTTCCTTGATGACTTTTGAAGGTTGTTGGAGGAGGCGGTGAATCTGACAGTTCACACAGTGTTTCATTTCCCACATCCTGGATTGTGTCTGTTGTAACTACAGCCGAAACATAGGAAGCTATTATTCCCTCATCCCAGAAAACACTAACTTATATTTATTTAATATTTTGGCTACCCTCTACTCCCCTGCCCACCACCCCTCGTGTTAATGACTTACTACAGATAAACATGAGTCATGCCCCAGTGGGGTAACTAGGGTGAGGCATTCCCTAAGTGCCTTTTTTTTAGCACCTGTACAAGCTATAAGCATATGAACTAATTATGCTAATGTGTTGAACTTAGAGGACGTGTGCCTTCATTTATGTGAAGGAAGAGTAAAAACCACCCTTTGTACATCAAACTGAAACTTGATCCCCTATCTCCCTATTGTTGATAATTCAGTCTATTACGAGAGTGATACTTAGGCCATGAGGGTATCAAAGGGGGTTGGTGCCAGATTCATTAGCAATTTTAGCAACACTATAATTATTTTTTAACAATAAAAGTGTATTTTGTTTTTATTTGTTTGTAACTGGAACTATAATGAGTAAAAAGTTTTAATACCAATATAAGAATTCAACCAAAATCTGAAGAATACTTTTAAAGTAGCACCATTTTTTTATTTGCCCTGGGTGCCATCAACTCACCTCAACCCTAGTAACACAACTATCATGGCCAATAAATAAATATCAAATTTGGCATTGGGAACATTTTTCACCAAATTCAAATCTTTATTTTGAATAAGAATCTCGACATTTCTGACAGGACCTGAACAACTTGGCAGCCATGGTGCGTGGTGACCTTGAAAAGCTGCAGCGCATGGTGCTGTGTTCTCTAATTACCGTCGACGTCCATGCCAGAGACATTGTCACCGAACTCGTCCGGGAGAAAGTCACCAGCGAGTCAGTAACCCTTGCTTAACATGATCATTTCCCCTGCAACGGTGGTCGCAGTCTCATAACCGTCAGGCTCGTAATAAACTGCTCTGTCAGGGGCGGGGAGGTCAAAGTTTAAATTTGTACTAGGATCACTGGGGGTGGTTTCTATATGTGCGAATTATCATTGTGGTTTTCCCATCCTATTTCCTCTCTAATGTTGGTACATTTTTTAAAAACAGCCTTGCAAATTATTGCCTCTAATAATCTACTGTTAATAGTTTTAGGATTTTTTTTTTCCCATCACGTCTTATCACTCATTTTGTTGGTACACAAATTTACTAATACACTAATATGTTAGGTTAAATCTAGATGAAATGTACCCACATTTGCATGGATATAATATAGAATCATTGAGGAAAAATCACCATCAGTGCACCCTGCATGGATTTGAACCCCAATCTCCCCGTTATCGGCAAACAAGTATATTGAGAGAGCAATGCTTTAGAACAGGGGTTGGCAATCTTTTTGGGTCTTGATCGATCTTTACATTTATCAAAAGTCCCGCGATCACCCTTCATTTCTCCACTCTACTTTTAATTTTTTTTTTTTCTATACATCTTGTATTTATTCCACCACTCTACTTTTAATTTTTTTTTTTCTATACATCTTGTATTTATTCCTTGAATTCAATATTTCCTCCAATACTTATGTCCCTGCCTTTATAGAAAATACATAAAATAAATCAAATGTACACACCGTTAATCCTGAAAGGTAACATTCTTACCCTGACGGATTAAACAATGACCCTATCTTATGAGCTGTACCACAGTCAAATAATGCAAGGTAAGTTTACCTTTTTGTGACGATGCAGGTTTCTTATGCGTTCATCTGAAAATGGGTGTTAGGTCAGCCTATTGCCGACCCATGCTTTAAGCATAGAGCATTAGACCACCAGAGCGGGTCAACCCCTTGTGTTGTCGTAGTGAAAAAAAGCATGATTACTTGGTTTTAAAATAACTTATGTGAAAAATGTTGTTGGTGGTGGGGATCCAAGTATATGTTTAGCAGGTCTCAGTTTGATCCCAGGAGAAGGCATATAAATAAATTATGTGCAAGGCGTGTGCATAGTCGTTAGAATTTAAAGGTTAAAGGTTACCAAAGTGGAATCAAAGATCAAATATTTTATAAGAATGGTATTATCTAGAAACAGATATTATAATATGAATATTTATATAAATTCAGACTCTAAATAATACATATAAGTATTTTATTGCAAAAATATACTATAGATTTTCACTAGGGATGTGTGAAGTTCACTTTTGCAATTCAAAGTGATGTTGAATTGAATAATGTCGAATATTCCTGAAAGTGAATCGAAGTTTGAATATTAAAAAAAAATTAGTATTGGATAAAAATACTATACCGTGCATAGTTATGTAAATGTATGTATTGTCGCTTGATTTGTCAGGATAGCTTGCAGGAGGGGTTAGGTCACCGATAAGATAATTGTTTGGGTTCAAAATAAGGAGTCTTATGAATTTTGGTTTATTAGAAGTTATTAAAAGATAATACAGATTGTGAAGATAAAGAAATAGAGACTGGACACTCGCATTCTTGGAAGAACTGGCTAAACTTGTGGAAAAGTAACTTGATGAAATTGACAGACACTGCGCTTACCCCCTACAATACTCTAGCTTGGGACCCTAGGCTCGACGGATGCCTTTAAGTACAAGTGCTACTGATGACCCGAATATGTAGTCTATTATGGTCCAGCGTCGGGCAGCATAACTGCCAGCAATATCGATGAAATCGTGACAGCCCCAATGTAAAAAAATAAGAGACTTTTATATCCCACTATGGCCCCTTTCCTGGCCAACTAGATTGTTATGAATGGTCAGCATTTCTTTTCAACCTTCCTAGTTAATTAAGTCATGTACGATAAGCCAGCATTTTTTAGCACTTGTGTCCACTTAAGTATGATGGTATTAAATATAATTTATAAAATGTTGTATTTCAAAAATAATTAATATATTTTGTCTTTAAATGACAAATTAAGTTATTATCACAAAGTGTAATTTAATTATTTTAGATTTATTTTATGTGAATACTAATATGTGATGGAAATAACAGCAGAAAATGAAAATAATAAACAAAAATGTGTGTTTTAAATTAAGATTATTTTTTTTGGCAAAGCTTCATAATTGTTAAATCCAGAATTTAACTTTAGAATCTAAGTCAATGTGAACAAATATATAAAGCCAATTTGATGTTTTCAAAGCTTCGCATGCCCTTTATTTCCACCAAAATGGGTGAATTTAATTTTACAAAGTATAATTCACTTACTTGAAATATTTGCCATTTACATGATAACAGAAAATGATAATAATTGAACATTCGTGTATTTTTTTGGTCTATTTTATATTGGATACTGTGCGGGCAGGGATAATTTCGAGTGGCTGCGTCAGCTGCGCTATTACTGGGACGAGGAGCACAATATGTGTGTTGCACGCATGTCCAGTGCCACTTACATCTACGGCTATGAGTACCTGGGGGCGTCAGGGAAACTGGTCATCACGCCTCTCACCGACAAGTGCTACTTGTGCCTCATGGGGGCCCTGCAACTGGATCTTGGTAACATTCTACGGAACTACACTCTACTTTTCATAGGAAGGACCTTTTAGAAAATACAAACTCTTTTTTTGCAGTCAACATTAATAACATTTTATTATTTAATTAATGTTGTTTTATAGGTATTGACAATATCTATCAAAAGTAACAGCTACCGATTACATGACTTTGTTTATAAATAAACTTGACTCTATTATCCAGGGTCAACATAACCAGGTTGCGGATTACCTGAGATAATAAAAAAATTGTGTAATTTTTAATAACATTTAAAAATATTATTTATTAACATTTCAACTATTCACGCTACCATATGATATAGCTTCCTGGCATCTGTAGATAATAATAGGTTGCAAACACATTCCTGAACTAAAGTGACAACCATAATGACTCATCGGGATTTGAAAGCACTTAACCAGTGTTTACTTTTGAGTTAAAGTGGGCAGGTGCATCGGGTTTGTGTTGCCAGTTTGAGTTTTTGTATCTCATAACAGGTAAATTATATTTTTTACCACTTTTTCTATGATTTTTTTTACAGAAATTATCCATTTATTTTTATCTGGGCCAAATTTTCCATACTATCCCGAATAATTCAGAGTCTATTGTATATTAAAATTGTTTATGTGACTTCATAAATGTAAAAGCTATTATTTATTAAAATCAGATTATAAGTGGACTGTTCTATTTTAAGTAAACCTGACATTTATTTACTGTGTTTCTAAAGTTTATTTACATACCTTTAGTCACACTGACATACATAATAGCTCTTGTGTTTGTAAAAGTGTACAGACAATCCTGAAATAAACTTTAAACTTCAATATAAGTTGAAACCCACTTTGGTGGTCAATTGATCAATGGCATTACTCTCACAATAGAATGGACTATTGTAGATAAGGTTGGTGGTTCGAATCCTGGTCAGTTGTATTGAGGGTAGTTTCCCCTGAATGGTTTTTCACTCTTATAACACAAAAATGTGGGTACACTTCCTTTAAATTCAACCTTACTCATCCCTAGCATATTAGAGTAATTAGTACACATACTTGTAACCCCAACGGATAGGGAAATGCGTTGAAGAAAATAAAATAACATCTGGTTAAAAAGTGATAACCATTAGAAAAGACCTTATGAATTTGCTCGCAGGGGGTGCCCCAGCTGGCCCCGCTGGGACAGGCAAGACCGAGACCACCAAGGACCTGGCCAAAGCCCTGGCTATCCAGTGCGTTGTATTCAATTGCTCGGAGGGGCTCGACTACAAGATGATGGGTCGGTTCTTCTCTGGGCTGGCCCAGTCGGGGGCCTGGTGTTGCTTTGACGAGTTCAATCGCATCGACATAGAGGTGCTGTCCGTCATTGCTCAGCAGCTCATCACCATCAGGAATGCCAAGGCTGCCAAAATGCAAAGGTATGTTTCATTGGCTAATGTGTTCATTCAGTTTACCCTGAAAGGATCAGTCTCGCCTTGACTTATTACACTATGGATCTATCATATAAGCTTCACCACAGTGTAATCAATCAGGATTAGGCTACCTTTTAGGGTAAATGAAGTGTAAAATAAAACTAGATTGTGGGCCAGTTTAATAGTCAGACTTAGCACGCCTCAAATGCGGTGCTATAGTAAATACAAGACGACACCTACCTAAAGTAGAATGGAATGGGCTATTTTTGCATATTAAACTGGTCCACTGCATTCTCGTCTTGCTAGGTGTTAACTAAATTTATTTCTGTTAAGCAGCAGATGGCATCGTACTTTGCTCTTTTTTTTTGTCCTATATTTATTATAGTACTTGAAGCATGCTAAGTCTAACTATGAAACTGGCCCTACGTTTTAAGACTTTTGTGACTTGTGTCTGAATTAAAAAACTATTTTTTTGCTTTAACTGCACTGAAGAAATATCAACTCTTTGACATTTCACTTGTAGTAACAACAGCCATCATCAAGTTGTTTCATCACCAATCCAAAATGATGGCTGAAATGTCGAAAGCATGTATTTTTTTCAGTGCGGCTTAGAATCGAAAACATTATTTTTCAAACAACTCGACTTGTTCACAGCAGTAAGAAAGCATGTGTATACAATCAGTTTATCGTTACCTCACTTGCTGGTGCAGGGTGGAGGGGGAAGGAATTGGGCTGGGCTAAGAGGGGGTGGTAGGGAGGGGTTAAATGGGTGCTGAACTTTGCCACAGAGAACTTTCACTTTGGACGACAATTTTAGAGAACTCAAAATTACCACGTGAATCATTATGACTACCATTCAATTTAAAATTGTTGGCATGCTAGCTGTCACAAGGAGAAATAGAATTTGGAATGTAGTTGTAAGGGCAAAAGTTGCAGTACATGAGATAGTAGAGGAAGCAAGACTGAGATGGTATGGGCATGTAATGAGTATGGAAAAGGAGATAATACCAAATAGAATGATGGAGATGAAGTATGGAGGTAAAAGACTGCAAGGGAGACCAAGGAAGAAATAGTAGAAGCAGATAAAACTAAGCATGCGAGTGAGAGGTGAAGAATGATTGATCATCAACGGAAAAGAATGGTGAAGGGATGTAGGGAAATAAGGGCATTTTTGTAAATTGACCTGGGCACAGGCGAGAAACAATTCATGATTATGATGATGATGATCATAATATAAAAAATAATAATATTTTTTAAAGTTATTGCTAATTTGGCAAACCCAGAACACCTAGCTTAAACATGTTAAAAAAAAAAAATTTAAATTATCTTAAAGCCAAAGGAGTTGTTGTGCTAATCATGTGCTTTCTTGCAGGTTTATGTTCGAAGGGCGAGAGATCAAGTTGGTTCAGACATGCGCGGCCTTCATAACTATGAACCCCGGCTACGCTGGCCGCACCGAGCTACCAGACAACCTCAAGGCCCTATTCAGACCCATCTCCATGATGGTCCCAGATTACGGTAACTAGACTTGATTCTTCATTTATTTTAACTCAACAAGTAAAACCTCTTTTCACTTTTTGAGATATATTTTGTTATATATGGAAGTAGGTACAGTAGAAAAGGTGTGACCCACTTTGGTGGCCGCATGGTCTAATATGTCACACTCGTATTAGACTAAAATGCCGGTGACAAGGAGATCGAGTTTCAAATCCCGGTCTGGTGTACTGATAGTGTTTTTTCCTAAATAATTTGTCATTCTCCTTCCATTCAAGTGCAGGTAGTTTTCCTCTAATTTCCCTTTGAATTCAATCTTCTTTATCTCTAACTCACTAGCATAATTAGTACAAATGCATATATCTAGAACAAGTAGTAAACCGCAGTGCCAAAAAAAATAGAAACAAATTAAAGGAAAGGAACAAACACAACATGGCTTTTATAATTAATAAAGGAAGAACACAATTCACTCTCTACACTGATTCCACTGGACAAAGAGGTAATAATTGACTCTTGAAGCTGTTCAAAGGTCCAATTAGAACTAGTTTTTTAAAAAATTAAATTAAATAAAGTATAAAAATGACAACCTGGACATGTTAACTGACCTGTGCATGTAAATACAGCAGCTAGTGAAAATTTTTCCAGGATACAAGATGAACTAGGATAACTCAGTGGTAGAGTGTTGGCTCGCAAACCCAAAGGTCTGGGATTTGATTCCCAGTGGGTTGTCATTTTTCACTCAAATGAATTAACAGAAACAGGACTGATCTGGGGACAGCCTTCTTGCATCGGTTTGTGATACACATATATTAAATATTTTGTAATAGTTTAGTTGAGAATATAATTATATAACCTGTAAAGAACACATCGCAGCATGTTTGCTAGTATTGAAACTGTGCGTTGCTCTCCAGCGCTGATTGCCGAGGTGATCCTGTACTCTGAAGGGTTCGAGTCATCGAAAGTGCTGGCTAACAAGATGGTTCAGATGTACAAACTCTGCAGCGAACAGCTATCGCAACAAGACCACTATGACTTTGGCATGAGGTCTGGTGTTCACTGCTCACGTGCATATTTATTACTGTACCTGCTTTTACCCGTCGCGGCTTCACCCGCAATAATTGATCACATCTTTTAATTTTTCAACTCAACTGCTTTGGTCATAAATCAAACTTTATTTTTTTTCAAATATCTATGCATTTGTCTCAATTATAGCTGTAAATAATTTTGCCTATTTTAATTTTCACTTTTAAATATTTCATAATAAAATAAATATATATATTATTTAAGTTATCAATTATAAATTTAGTTTTTTTAAAAATTATTACCTTCATAATTAGTAAGATAAATAAATAAATGAAGTCATATTTTTTTCACTACATAGCTACAATCACATCATATTTATTATTTATTAGTATAAAACTATGTCACACTAATTACTATTTACTTTAATTACAAAATATTAAATCACAAATTTTTAAATCATTTTAATCACATTATGTTCATATATTTATTATTATTTAAAATTAAAGGTTGGGGATAGTCATATATGTTATTCCAGGACATACTCTACCAACTTACAAAGTTTCATTCGAATCCGTTCAGCAGTTTTGGCATGATTGAGTAACAAACATACAAACTTTCGCATTTATAATATTGGTAAGATACTACAGAGTCATCAAATCCACTACCAATATTGTTATTTTTTAATCTGATCCTTGGCATTAGACAAGACATGAGTAATGGGCGTTGATAACATAGGCATGTTAAGTGTCTGAAAATCACTAAAACATTTTTTGTTAATATAATCATTACCATCATCATCACTATCATTATTATCATCACCACTATCACCACCACCACCACCACCACCACCATTACAACCATCACTATTACTACCACTATCATCATCATCATCACCATCATCATCACCATCACCATCACCATCACCAAATGCTGTCAGGCTCTGGTTGGATCAGTTAATTAAAATACCTCCATCTTCCTCTTTTTTTTCCAACTTTCTTCCTCTTCTCACTTGCACACTTGCTTCTATCTGCTCTTCCCATCTCTAGGCCTACCTTGCAATCTTTTCCTTATATATTTCACTTCCCATCATTCTCTTTCTTTTTTCTTCCTCATTTCATGACCATATCCTCTCAGCCTTGCTTCCTCTACTATCTCATGTACCTCCATTAGCCCTGTAGCCCAACTAATAACTATTACCTGGACTACTTCATTTGTAATGATGTTTCTCCTGGAGACTTAATTTCTATGACCTCCACTTTCCTTCTCTCTCCTAGATACAATTTCCAGGTATCTGCTACATATGTACAGTAGCCCCATGGCTTCTTTGGTGCTGATTGACAGATCACAGCTGGCAGATAAAAGCTTTGAAAAGTTACCAGACCAAATTATGTATCCCTACGCCGAACCATATGATCTGCAAAAACATGTGTTCAGCATCTGTCACTTCTGACGGCCCACATTAAGGTATACACCTAAATGTTGACTGTCAGTTGTCAGTTGTGAACTGTCAGTCAGCACCAAAGAAGCCATGGGGCTACTGTAGCTATGCAGCATGCATGCAGCTAGTGTGTATAAAGCTATTTAAATATGATTGAAAAGTGACACCTGGACATGAACATCGAACCCTGGGATTCTCGGAATAGCACACCAATGCTCTATCGCTGAGCTATCCAAGAATGATCCCATGCTGAGGGACGTTGTTCACTCTTAGATATGATGGTCATAGTCAGCTTGCAAGGCTGACTCTGTCCCTGCATGCCAAGGTTCAAATCCTGTCCACTTGATCGAGGCGACGTAAGCTTCCTGTAGTCGTGATTTTTCTATCCTATTTGAGAGGTTTGTTACATAGCCGTGTGCATGTGTACCCTCGCAGGGCAGTGAAGAGCGTGCTCGTCATGGCGGGCTCCCTCAAGAGAGAGAACCCGGACAAGAGTGAGGAGGTGGTACTTATCCGAGCTCTCAGGGACAGTAACCTACCTAAGTTCTTGGTGGATGATGCGGGGCTGTTCAAGGTACACTCGCACTTAAAACACGCGCAAAATGTAAACAATAAGTTAGATGTGAAAATTTTTGTTTTTAAAACACTTATGTCATAGCTCATATAAATTACAAAGATGTAAATTAGCTTTGGTTACAAATACAGCCTTTGTTGAATGGATTTTTCAACTTATTTAATGTATTTGAAAAATTACGCCTGGCCCCGGGAATTGAACTCTGGATCTTTGGTTAAAATTATTATTATTATTAGCACCGCGTCTTACTAGCCGTTCGGATTATACGCACTTACGCTAATGTGTAATGGTAGGGTGATTGTGAGATAAAATGGAGGACCTACAGTTTAACGTGGAATCCGAACCACGGTGGAGACCTGGCATTCCCCACAGTCACAAGATGTCTTGTCAGAGGTGAAGGAAGGGTTTGGTAATCAGATAAATTTGTGCCGGGACCGAGGATTGAACCCTGGCCGCCAGCACAGAAGTCAGACACCTTACCCCTAGACCGCCAGGTCACCGACCTTTGGTTAAAAGTTCTATATCTTATTGTAAAAGTATTTTCAAACAATGTTTCATTTATTTGAATATAATGGTTTGGTTTGAATTTGTTTGCAATTCAAATGCGAATCAAATTGAAAGCTAACTCGCTTCAGTGGTCAAATGGTTTAATACTGGTAATAGACTGGACTGCCAATGGTAAGGATATCTGGGTTTGGATCCCAGTCAGGAGCTCTAAGGGCGGTTTTTTCCTAAACGGTTTTAAATTATCCCTACACATAACTGTGGTCACACTCCTTATGAAATCCATCTAAAACATTAATCTACATATATATACATACCTAATCCCGCCATTCCCTTACAAAGTAGGTAAGAAACTGTGCATAAAGCTAAAAAAACTTCCACTTTATCCATTATTTCTT
The DNA here is from genome assembly GCA_902141385.1 of Timema californicum. Classification (NCBI taxonomy): domain Eukaryota; kingdom Metazoa; phylum Arthropoda; class Insecta; order Phasmatodea; family Timematidae; genus Timema; species Timema californicum. The sequence continues at coordinate 165,424 of CABFOW010000593.1, forward strand.
ACCTTCTCCTCACTTCCCTACACTTGCTGAGTTATACATGCTCTATTATTCTTAAACTCTTAAATGTTTCTCATTTTCATACATTCATCTACAATATTTAACCACGTCTTACATAGGCTACCCCTTATTTTTCATCCAAACACTCTACTATCATATTTTGGTTGAGGCAGAAAGTCTTTACATATTTAATAACACTATGTCTTTGCTATTTTAACTACTAAATGCTCAAATTCAACTTAAAATAACAAAAAAGGATTGACCATTTTCTACATACCCTTATTCATTGTTTAAAAACAATGTTCTTAAGATGGCCACCACCACTTACAATACATTGTTGTATGTACTTCTCAAAACTTGACACAAAACTTTGAGAACTGTCTCTTGTTGCTTCAACTTACACCACAATTTTATTTTTTTAATGTCTTGAATTGTTCTTAGGCGAGTTGCGTAAACACAACTCTTTAACATGCCCCAAAAGAAAAAGTCTGTGCCGGCCACCTGGGTTGTGATGGAGTTGGGCGGCTGGCCGGAGAATAGTCGGGCCTTGGAGTAGGTCGATGTTCGGGCTGTGTGGGCCTTTGCCCCATTTTGCTGGAACCACATATTGGTATCCATTCCCTTGCTTTACAATTCAGGGTTCAGAAAGGTTGAACATTAATGGAGGTGCTTTGCAAAATGTTTCCTGGGCACCTTGCTTCAAGATAAGGGGACATCGCTTGGCAATCACGTTCACCATACATAACGTCTCCGGACTGTTTTCTATGGGGCATGTTAAAGAGTCATGTTTACGTAACTTGCTCAAGAACAATTCAATAACTTAAATAATTGTGGTGAAAGCTAAAGCAATTCAACAAGAGACACTGAGCAAAGTCATATCCAAATTTGAGAAGCGCATACAATAGCTTATGGTATATAATGGTGGCCATCTTAAGGGCATTGTTTTTTAAACAGTGAATAAGGATCAGTAGAAAATTGTCAAAATTTTGTTGTTATTTTAAGTTTAATTTGAAGCATTTAATAGTTAAAATAGTAAAGATATAGCGTTATTAAATGTGCCAACACTTTCTGCCTCAACCTGTATTTGCTTCTCACTCCATCCACACTAATCCTCTAAACATGCCCAAACCACCCTATGATGCTTCTTTCAGACCTATTTGATTACCTTTTAAACCACGCTCCTTCAGCACCCATTCATTGCTGAAATATAGCCATACATTAACGTAATTAGCAAATATGCACATAAACCGAATGGATAGTAATATGTGGTGATAAACAAAGAGGCAGCTCAAATTTTTGTTATGCCACTCTTTTGACTAATAGGAAAAAGTTCCTGAACAAAATATCATCATCAAACCTTCAGCCATGTTTTAACAGTTTCATTTACTTGCTAGTGGGACAGTTATTAATTTTCTTTAAACTATATTTCAATTTTGTCAAACACATCTTTGCACTCCCCCTCCTCTTACTCTCTCTTGAGCTACCTGGAAAGAGGGGTTCAGGGGGACAGTATCTCGTTGATTCATCACCTCCCGTTTCAGCGCCAACGAGGATAAACCATACCCAGAAACCAAAGTTATTTTGTCACCCACTACCTGATATAGAATAGGTGCATCTATCAAACTACTTGCCCCAGGAAATGTGGTAGCTCCTGATGATAAACGTGTCCCAGGGCATCTTGAACGACTTGTTCCCTGGAGTGACGATCCCGGAGCAGGACTACGGTGTCCTGCTGGAAGCCATCATCGCTGTCATGGTGCAGGAAAAGCTGCAACCAGAGGAGTGTATGATCACCAAGGTCATCCAGCTTCACGAGACCATGATTGTGAGACACGGGGTGATGCTGGTGGGGCCCACGGGTGGGGGCAAGACTACGGTTCTCAACGTAAGTGGGGTAATGCACAGGGCATCTATGTGGATGATTGTGAAAGAGTGACACCTTCCTATACATCCTTAAAAACAAATATACATTGTTGGCCCAAATATAGTTAGGTGTTTATCTCCTAAAAATGTCCTTACAAAAACTGTAATCGTATTATATGTGCAACCCGTCTACCTTTTATTTTTCATGTAGAACACCTTCAAAATTTTAAGGTTGTATTATGTGCGAGGCTGTAATATATTTGGGCCAATACGGTAAATATACTTTGTCTTTATCATAAAAAGGAGGAAATTGGTAAATAATGTTAGGACACATGTAAAAAGAAGGGTTGTTGATATTTTTTACCAATAGGGGAATGACCCTGAGCACGGCATGGTTCTCGGATAGTTCAGTGATAGAGCATCAGCGTGCTAAGCCAAATATCCTGGTTCTATTCCCGTGTACAGGTGTCATTTTCTAATTTACTACCCGTATTTAATGATCCCAGTCTAGTCTACTGAAGAGTAGCGCGTTAGACCACACGGCCACTGAAGCAGGTCCCAACATGATTAATATTAGGGTTTTAAATCTCGAAACTAGGCAGGCACAGGTTTAAATTTAACTCTGACTCACTAAAAATAAATAAAAAAAATAGTAGAAAGTATGTAGACCTTAATTTATTTTAATATTATTCTTAAGGTGCTGAAAAGTGCTCTAGAGAAGCTCCATGCTGATAAAGTGAAGGGTCCTTACTACAGGCCAGTGCACACTTACATAATGAACCCTAAATCAGTGACTTTGGGAGAGCTGTACGGGGAAGTGAACCTCTTCACCCTGGAATGGAAGGATGGACTACTGGGGATAATGGTGCGTCTGGCTGTTCAGGTATGTTTGGCATGTCTCATGACTCAACTAAATCCTCATTACTAAGATATCGACAATCAATGGTTTTTTGTTCGGTGATTTGCAAGTTTCTTGACAATGTAGTTATACGAGTCTAAATTTTATTTTATATTTTTTCTGTGAAAACAATTGTAATATTGAGTTTAATATCACATATTTTAATGATGGAAAATGTGCTTTAATTATTTTTATGGATGCTTAATATATTCAATAAAATAGGTCAAATGGTTCCGTTTAATTAAATTAATTTAATGTTAGTACATCCATTAACTTAACAAATCCCATTCATTGATAGTTTTTTGGTCTGAGGTATTTTTACCCAAACCATGGTATGCATACCTCCAGAGGTATGTAACATACCACTCCGTTTAATGAATCCAAAAATATGTATTGTTATAGTAAAATGTCTAATAAACAATTAACACTCACCTTGACTTAGTGTGATGGGCTTTTGTAAACCTTTCTTTCTCTCAGTCACGCAAAAATAAATATAATAAGCAACTTCTTAAACACACATAAAAGTAAAATAAACAAATACTATACACTAACCAGTAAAATAATCAAAATGTGCCAAAATTCTTGAAAACAAAAGTGAAATAGACATCAGTGATAGTTGTTAGTCAGGTTTGCCACAAAGTACATTCTTTTATACAATCAATGGTTACTAGACTTGGTAATTTTTTTAGAGTAGTCCTTCATGGCTACCAGTGGGATATTCAAAAAGGGCTAAATTCATTCAGCTTGTTAAGATTATATTGTATCTTATATTCATACATACTGTACATGTACTATATATATAACCACACCATTACCTTACAGGGTAGGCAAGAAACCGTGCATATAGCTCAGAAAGAAACTACTCTGTACTTAATCCATCTTCACTAAATTTCTCCACACTTCCCTATCATTATATACTCCCTTCACTTCAACAACATCCATACACAGAGTCATACATGCTCTTTTATTCTTAAAACTCTTAATGTTTCTCTTTTTCAGACAGCTTTCTACAACATTTAGCCGTGTCCTACATGGCATAACCCTTCCGATTGATCAACACTCTCTAACTTTATATATTTGCTTCGTCACTTGATCTACCATCATCCTCTCAACATGCCCAAATAAACGTAAGACACTTCTATCACATTGACCTATTGAATTCCCTTTCAATCTGCACTCCTTCACAAACCATTCATTACTGACTCTGTTCATACAGGTTTTTCCACATACATTTCTTAGATATCTTATTCTAACTGCATTCATCTTGCTCTTATGTTTCTCTTAACAAATCCATGCTTCGCATCCATAAAACAATGTTAGCTCAACACACTTTTATATACTGCCATTTTTGCCTCGTTTGATACTACTTCATTCTTTGCAATAGTCCACATACAGTCAACTAATTTCCTAGATGCAATCACGTGTTTGTCGACTTCACCATCAATCCTTCCATTTTTACAAAACATTCTGCCCATATACGCAAAATAATTCACTTGTTCTAACAGATTTACATTTATACTAAGCTGACAATCATTTCCTGATTCGTCCTTACTAAAAAACCTTAGATTTGGAGATATTCATACGAAGATCCATTCTGACTGTAACCACATTAAAATGATAAATGCATTCTGCAAGTCACAATACAGTATCATTCACATATAAGAGAACTCTCACATCCACATTGTCCATTTGTGTACCAACCGCGTCCTCACAATTATTCCTCCTACACTTATCCATGAATACATTAAACAAACATGAAGACATAACACAACCTTGTGTAACACCCTATTCAACGTCAAACCATTCCCTCGAAGTTCCATCAACCCTAGCACACGCTTTATTTCCATCATACACCGCCATATTTGCATTTACTAATAATGCATCCACACCACACTCTCTCAGAACATTCCATAACATACTCCTTTTCACTCAATCGTTTGCTTTCTCCACATCAACGAATGCACAGTAAACTCTTTTCCTTAACACCATACATTTCTCAGTCACTTGTTGCATTGCAAATATTTGCTTCATGCAACCTCACCACGTTCATTCTGAATGCCATAGGTCTCTCCTTACATTCATTGTTTTGTTATCTTTTCCCACTTCCAGAAATAGCTTCTTATTTCCCTCAAAATCATTCTGCATTCTTTCTCGTGGTTTTATTTTAATTTTCTCTTTATTCTTTATTACTACTTCCCTTGCATTGATCTATTTCTCTTTGTACATGTTCCACAATTTCTTACATTTTGTTTCACTTGTTCATTTGTTTTCTTCTTTCTTTTCTCACACAGTTTCTTTCACCTGTTCATTCCGCCATGCATTTCTTTTTAAGTTTCCCACTACCGCAGATCCATACTCATCGTTCATGTACTCAACTACATCCTCTTTTATTCTGTTCAAAGTACTTTCTATATCATTGACATTTATTTCGACATTCCATTCATGCTCCTGTAAAGTTAATTTTTCGCCCAGCAATCTTTCATGTTGCGCTCTCACACTTGTATCCTGCAACTTTTCCACTTTCACTCTTACTTACTTAATACTCTTTCACTACTTTTTCATCAAATTCCTACCTAATTAAACTACTGATACCAATAAAAAATTATCTGTTCAACATTCAGCTCCATGCACAACCCTAGTATTTTTTTACTAAACTTCTAAATCTATCATCATACACCAAAAAATCAATAATCGATCTTCAATCGCCCATTAGCATGTATACAAATGAACATATTTGTGCTTAAATCATATATTTGACACAAATAAACATTTTTACAAACACTGACTGACTAACTCAATACCATTCTTGTTAACCCTTTCATCACCTTACCTTCCTAACACTCTTTCTGACTTCTCTCTTTGGGTACCCACCCATCTATTCATATCTCCAAACAAGATAGTTCTTTCACCTGCTGCTTCAAAAGTATTTAAGACTTCAATGAGCTCATTCCAAAACTTTGCTCTTACAATCTTGTATTAGTCTTATTTTTTATTATTATAGTTATTTTTATAGTTAACTAGCAATCCCGCATGGCATTGCTCGTGACCCACTATGGTATAAGAATTATATAAGCCTCCACCCCCATAGTGCTCGTATCTCTGAAACATAATTCTAAACCAGATAAAAAGATTTTCTTCAAAAAATTGTTAAAAATAGCCTAATTAAAAAACAAATTAAAAATTAAAAATCTGGCTTCGAGGTGTATTTGAACACCCTTCTGTCCACTTATGTTAAAAATTTCAGATCTTGGCATGCTGTATATTTGGCTGGGCATCTCACATAAACACACACACACACACAGACAAACAGATGCACTAAAAATAGCCCACTAAAGCTTTATCCATATTTGGAACAATTATATTTTACAAGATAGCAGATATTTATTTCCCTTTTTTTTTCTATTAAATACTGGAAATAATCTGTTGGTTAGGGTATGGCCCTAAAAGGGGTACACAACTGGTGGAAGTTTTGGAAACACTAGCTTCTTGTGATAGGGTGGTCACTATTTGAATCTTGACCGAGTGTACTAAGGAGTGACTTTACACATGTGATTTATCACCTTGTCTCCATGCTAAAGTAGGTGCATATAATCTAAAAGATCTTTCTCCTTCCTACCTTGTAAATTAAGCTTTTAACGGCCACAGTACCTGCTTTGATGCACGCATGGTATAAAGGCGCTACTCTTGCAGTAGACTAAAGTGCTGATAACAGGGAGATTGAGATTTCAATCTTGGTTGGGTGTACTGAGGGTGATTTTTCTAAAATGATTTTTCACTTTCCCTCCACGCAAACGCGGGTACATGTTCTATACATATATTCATTCTTATTTCTAAAACCAAGTGTAATCAGTACATAAGAGTATAACTTGAACTGGTAGTTAGCCACGTTGCCGGTAAAAACATACAACCACATTATTGTGCATAAAGATTTTTATTTTCTCACCACTTTTTCATCACCTGTTTCAGCTTATACTCTTGTGTATTAATAATGCTAATGTGCTAAGGATGAGGAAGTTTGAATTTAAAGGAAGTGTACCCACACTTTGCATGGTGCAAAAGGGGAAAACCATTTAAGAAAATCCTCCTTCAGTTCACCCAACCAGGATTCGATCACTGATCTCCCTATCATCGGTAGTCTAGTCTACCGCGAAAGTGACATCTTAGATCGATTTTTCTCAAAGTTTTGGTGATGGAGAACTACCAAATAAAAATGACGTGTACTTGGGGACCACCTGGGCTCTGGGAGAGGGGGTTGTTTGAAAGTTTTGCAAGAAACACATTATTTTAAGGCAATTCATTTTACGACTATAAATAAAAGAGAAAAATTAATTAACTAGGTGAAATGTTGAACAAAAATATCATATAGGCTAGTAATAGTTTTTTGATAATTTTTTAGCTACTAAACCTCATAATTTTTTATAAATAATTGTTCAAATTGTGTACTTCAGGTTGGTATAATCTTTCTTTTATATTTGACGTGTCTACCGAGGAATGGAATAGTGTATAATTTTGATATTTCCTATTTAATATTTTAAACTTCGAATTTTTGTAATATATGTGATCAACATTCTTTAATTCATTATTCTTGCCAAAGTTCCTGGGATCCTATGGACCACTTGATAAGCTGCCACCAGTGGTCCGAGGAACACACTTTGAGAAACACTGCCCTGGACCATGCAGCGACCGGAGTGTGAAACATAATTACTAAACTTAAATAAAAAAAAGCTAGCAAATTGTTGGATAGTGAAAATGTTAACAGCAAATTCTCCCCCTGCGGACTGTGCAGTGCACGACGGACGACCACCAGTGGGTGATTTGTGATGGACCTGTGGACGCGGTGTGGATCGAGAACATGAACACCGTGCTGGATGACAACAAGACGCTGTGTCTGGCCAACTCGGAGCGCATCAAACTGACACCTTACATCCACATGGTGTTTGAGGTTCAGGACCTGTCTCAGGCGTCACCGGCCACAGTCAGCCGCTGCGGGATGGTTTACATTGACTCTGAGGAAATTAAGGTAGGGCAGAGTCCCAGGATAGTCTACATTAACTCTGAGGTGATCAAGGTAGGTTATAGACCTGGGAACTATCAGTTGTATGCAATCAAGCCATCATAACTGTAGAGTGTACATATAAATATTTTTTATTACTACAGTTTTTTGGGGCAAATAGGCTCAATCCCTTCCAGGCACATTGAGAAATTTGAGGGAGAGGGTGTTCTTTCCTGTCATCATTTTTAAAAATAAAATTGGAAATAACAAAATAACAACAATATCACTATCGATAGCGACAAGAATGACATTCACTTCAGTGGTTGAATGTTCCAAGCCAATACTATTTCTATGGACTGGACTGTCAATAACGGGTTAATCAGGGTTCAAGCCCTGGTCGGGTGTAATGAGGCTCTTTTTTCTAATATGGCTTTCTACACTTTCTTCGCGCAAATGTGAGTATATTTCCCCTAAATTCAATCTTCCTCATTCTTAGCTCAGTATTATAATAAATATGTGGATAACCCAAACAAGTAATTTGATGCAGTTAAAAAAAATCATTATTTGTTACATTAATAGTTTCCAAGTTTTTGTGGACATCACAACTCTTATTTTGTTAATTAAGGCACTTAGTGAAACAAGTACGATTAGCAAAAACTAAAAATAACATTTTCTGTTTTTTTATACGACACTGAAGACTAAAAAATCCACCCCAACTGGGGTTTGAACTCATATTTTCACGATGCTGTATTCTCTCTCTACAGTGGCTGCCCTACGTGCAGTCGTGGATGGCGCGGTTTAGAAGTGACTTTCCAGAGGAGCTAAAGAAGTACATCCTTGTTCTGTTTGAGGATTACGTAGAAGCTGGCTTTCATTTTATTCGTAGGAACTGTGACTTTGCCATTAACCAGGTAATATTATTGTCGTTAATAGCAGCTATCGTTTTATTACTAAATAATATTGTATCGCTTTAGCAATGTTATCTACCTGTGATATTACAATAAGTCAAGATAGGATTTACCTTTTTAATTTATTAACGTTTAATAGACATTTATTATACAAAAACAAAAACCATAAACTCTTAAAATAATTGGTCAATTTGGTCAATTTTAATGAACATTAATGATGTCAAAACTATACATATATTAACTCAGTAGCATATGTAAACCTATGCCCTTTTTTACTTGAAGTTATCAGGAAAAAATTGTACAAATTATACTATTATTTTCCTTATTCAAACATCATTGGTAAAGAAAAATTAAAAATATATGTGTTTGAACTGTTGCTGATATTGTAACCAAAGTCAAATATTTAAAGGCTAAAAACAATAAATTTGGCTGTAATTTATCTAGTCAAGTTTTAAATTGCTACAATCTCTATAAAACTAAAAACAAGAAATTTGGCTGTAATTTATCTAGTCAAGTTTTAAATTGCTACAATCTCTATAAAAATAAAAAATAAATTATTTCCCAACTTTTTAAACTGATATAACTTTTTATCCAACAAAATCCAGTGATATGATCTACCACCATTTAGGGTCTAAAGCTATCACTCACTATACCACAACCAATGGTGACCCACCGGTTAGCTTAATGCTGGCAGTGATAGAGCATTGCCGCGCTAAGCCAAAGGTCCCAGGTTTTATTCCATTGTCCAGGTGTCATTTTTAAATTTGCGAGTATTGCATAGAGTTGTGATGATGGCTCTAAGTGTTTGAACAGTATTTTTTTTAAGCGCCGCATTTTACTACCTGTTTAGGTTTTATACATGCATACTAATTATATTTATGTATTAGGAAGAAAAAGGCTGAATTTTAGAGGAGTTCTACCCACATTTTAGTGTAAAGAGAATGATAAAACCATTTAAGAAAAATCACCCTTAGTAAACCCGACCATAATTTGAACCCCAATCTCACTGTCATTGATAGCCAAGTCTCTATTACTAGAGTGATGCATTAAACCATGCAGCCACTAAAGTGGGTTTAAGAAATCTTGATTTTGTTGTTAGCATGTTTGTATACAGAACTGAGGGTCCTGGGTTTGATTCCTAACATGGCCGAAATATTTATAATTGTTGAATTGCTGGTTTCTCCTGTCACAGTATTGAATTGAGGGCTGGAGGACTCGGTGTTGTGTCTGTTCTGTATTTAATTAAGTTTCTAAGTTTTGTGCTAATATTAACGGTAGTTTTTGAAAGTACATGTTAAATACTGTATCACAAATAAAGTTAAAATAAAATAAAGGCACCTGCAGGTGGACGTAAGCAAGGCAGCCATGTTGTGCAGTCTCCTGGAGAGTCTGATACTTCTCGCCACAGAGAGCAACATGGACTGGAAGGGAGACACGGGACGCATCAAGACGTTCCTCTGCCAGGCCTTTGTCTTCTCCTACATCTGGTCCTTGGGGGGTAACATCACGGACACCTCGAGGGAGATGTTTGAGGTGTTTGTCCGGGGACAGTTCGAGGAGCACCACGACGCTAGGTCAGCTTGGCATGGAGGTGTGACAGAGGGTGGTATGCAAGTGTGAGGCTTAGTGCTGTTTGAGTGCTAGCATAGTGTTAGTATAGTGTTAGGATGGTATGCAAGTGTGAGGACTTAGTGCTGTTTGAGTGCTAGCATAGTGTTAGTATAGTGTTAGGGTGGTATGGAAGTGTGAGGCTTAGTGCTGTTTGAGTGCTAGCATAGTGTTAGTATAGTGTTAAGGTGGTATGCAAGTGTGAGGCTTAGTGTTGTTTGAGTGCTAGCATAGTGTGAGGGCTTAGTGTTGTTTGAGTGCTAGCATAGTGTTAGTATAGTGTTAGGGTGGTATGCAAGTGTGAGGCTTAGTGTTGTTTGAGTGCTAGCATAGTGTTAGGGTGGTATGGAAGTGTGAGGCTTAGTGTTGTTTGAGTGATAGCATAGTGTTAGTATAGTGTTAGAATGCCATGCAAGTGTGAGGCTTAGTGTTGTTTGAGTGCTAGCATAGTGTTAGTATAGTGTTAGGGTGGTATGCAAGTGTGAGGGCTTAGTGTTGTTTGAGTGCTAGTATAGTGTTAGTATAGTGTTAGGGTGGTATGCACGTGTGAGGCTTAGTGTTGTTTGAATGCTAGCATAGTGTTAGTATAGTGTTAGGGTGGTATGTAAGTGAGGGCTTAGTGTTGTTTGAGTGCTAGCATAGTGTTAGTATAGTGTTAGAATGCCATGCAAGTGTGAGTATTAGTTTTGTTTGAGTGATAGTGTAGTGTTGCTGTAGATTCACACGCTCGCCGTAAAACTAGCGTGTAACAGAAACATGGCTTCGTGACGAGCTCTAAGCCAATCACAAGATTTCCACCTCATCGATATGAGCTGTTATGCTAAGGTTCAACTTATCTCTACTTCATCCACTCTTCCTGAGATGTTCGGCATGAGAGAACCAATCAAATCTCAGAACCAACTATCTCAAATCAGTGCACATGCGCATTTGACAAAGTGTGTGCTGTACAGCCAGAAGCTAGCAGACACCATCGTTGGTCATTGTGAGGAAATTAGAAATAACCTGTTAATGTAAAGCGTGTGTCTCGATGTATTGAATTGTGTCATGACACAGAATTATAATTTTAAAACATCCATAAGTATAATGATCTAAAATATAGGTTTATCCACTAGAAAATAGAATATTTTGATATCAGTTGTTTTAAGTTAGCCTTGCAATGCATCATAGGTCAACATAGAGCGAGGGAATTGATTCGCTACTCAGGGCAGATTCTGCTTTTCGATGAACGTGTGAATCAAGCTTTAGGGTGGTGTGCAAGTGCCTGGCTTAGTGTTGGTTGAGTGCTAGTGAAGTTTTAGTGTACTTTCAGTGGCTAAGTTGAGAAGTGCGCAGTCAATTTTCCAAGAAAGGATGTCAGAGCGTGAGAAGAGCTAAGGCTAGATCAGGGATGGCGAAACTTTTCCGACCAGTGTGCCACTTAAGGACTAGCTGAAATTTGAATCAGGCTAGTGTGCAACCCGTTATTTATGTTTCTAAACGAGTATTTAAAATCAAAACTTGTTGGATATTATGAAATATAATGAATAACTCAAATAAAATTGTAAATATTTTACAATGCCTGAATTTTAAAGAAGTATAGTTTATTAAATTGTCAAATTGAGTGTCTTAGGCAATATAATTTCAGTGAACTTGTAAAAACGTCAAAAATAAAACAGCTTTAGGGGGAAAACAAAGACTTATTGAGATATAGTATATTAAACATAATCTATTCCCTAATAGTTTGAAACATGTTGTATTTTGCTAGCAAAGATATTTATGTTCAGTTTAACACTTTTGTCTTCAACAGCACTCAAGAGACACTTAGCCGGGAATGTAGGGAAAGTATGTATTTTCTCAATTTTATAGATACACTTTTTTTGTCCAAAATAAATAAAATATTTCTTCAGTAGAAACATAGACTTTAATTTTCTTCTCAAGGTAATATCAACAGTTGTTGAATATCCGCCATGAGCATAGTGGTATTAGATGAGAAACTTTTTAAATGAAGAGAAAAAGTTCTCATTAAATTCTGAACCCCCTTGACAGATGTTCAAGAAATGTTGATATCGCTATGTGAGTAAAATTAAACTCACTGTTTATATTGGAGAATTATTTGATTTTTTAACAAACTTTTTTTTATATAAAAACTGCAAAATTCTGCCTTTAACTAGCGTTCCCTACATTTCCACTTTTAGTATGACCCTAGACGATTTCTAACCGTTTACTTAACAAAGCTCATTCTGACATGACATTGAATGACAATAAAAATATATTATTGACCTCAAAAGAATATATACTATGTTGGGAAAAGGTTTAATTAATGGCTTTTTTTTCATGTTGGTTTGTCACCTAAATCGTTTTAGCGTGCCACCTAGGGGTATCCATGCCATAGATTTGTCATCTCTAGTCTAGACACTCAAGTTACACTATCACAAATACACTCACACTCTAATCAACATTCATTCTCGTTCTTGCAAATCACCCATCAAACCAAAAATGACTCAATCTATGGGACTAGAGATTACAAGTACCATTCAAAAAATATATACCAGAATTTAGCAGAGGGTAAAAGTGGTACACATCCCACCTCTTCCCAATAATATGCTCAAATAGAACACACTCAGTAGTGTAAACGAAACAGTGAACTATGGTTGTTTTTAGAAAATTGAAAATCTAAGTTTAAGAGAAATGAATAAATGGTTTCGGTAACTTATATGACTTATTTATAAAACAACGCCCTTATCCCAGTGGGATACATTTTCTCCAACAGGCTCCCATCGACAGGCGAGCTGTGGAACTTGTACCTGAACATAGCAAACAAACATCTGGATGTTTGGGACAAGATCATACCAACGTTTGCATACAACGTGAATGTGCCATTCTTTGAGATGCTGGTCCCAACCACCGATACCGTGAGGTTTGGCTACATCCTAGAAAGACTCATGTCTGTCAGCAAGCCTGTCCTTCTCACTGGCCTCACAGGTATATTCACCAGGCCTGTCATCTTGACTGGCCTCACAGGTATATTCACCAATTAGAAAATGACAGATGGACGCAGGAATCTAACCCGAGACCCCTGGCTTAGAAAATCAATGCGCTACCATTGAGATATCCAGGATTTGTTCCTCTGATACAATGGTGCCAACAATCCTTAAAAAAATGTGAATGATCCCCATCTCATGCAGGGGTGTCAACCACCCTTATAAATGTGAACCCTCCCCCTTCTGACACAGAGGTGCCAACTACCCTTATAAATGTGAATCCTTCCCCATCTAATGCAGGGGTACAAACCACCATCAGACATGTGAACCCTCCCCATCTGATACAGGGGTGCCATCAACCTTATACATGTGAATTCTCCCCCCTCTGATACCGGGATGCCAACGACCCTTATAATTGTGAATCCTTCCCCCTCTAATGCAGGAGTTGGTAAGTCGGTGATAGCGAAGGAGGTGCTGATGAGGTTGGCACAAGGCGGAAGCTACATCCCGGTGGCTCTCAACTTCTCCGCGCAGACCACCAGCTCACGAACCCAAGAGATTCTCGAGATGAAGCTGGAGAAGAAGAAGAGGACTCTCCTGGGGGCTCCTGCTGGGAAGAAGATCATTCTTTTTGTGGACGACGTGAATATGCCCAAACTGGACACATACGGCTCGCAACCACCCATAGAGCTGCTCAGGTAGGTTCCTCACGGGGCACCCCTTGGATTGAGGCAGTAGAATAGTTGGGGTTACAATATTGGTAATATTGTCACTCTACTTCAGCGATTCCACTAATGCAGCGGTTTTCAATTATATACATGCTCACTATTTTCAATATCTTTCTCTCTCTTTCGGCGTTTTTTTTAGCATGACACGGGCAGTGAATGGCTTTGGCTGCCATTTTATGTTGGTAATTCATTCTTGTGACAGTAGTGATAGGCATTATTGAATACTTTTAACTATCAACTATCGAATGATGAAAACTATTAAATGATCATTCAAAAGTTCCATTAGTTTTAATTCGGCTGAAGGATCTATTGTGCACTTTATATATGATAGTGTGAACATATTATTAGGGTTTTAAATGATTTTAAATGCATTTAAAAGTCAAAAAAGGCTATGTTCCGCTTTACAGAATTTTAAATGCTCCTCCAATCCCTCCAATCCCCTTAACATACCCTCCAGTTCCCTTGACATAACCCTCCAATATCTCTCATCATACCCTAATCTCCCCTCAACTTATCCTTCATACTCCTCAGCATACCCTCTAGTCCTCTCAGCATAGCCTCCAATCCCCTCAACTTATCCTCCATACCCCTCAGCATACCCTCTAGTCCTCTCAACATACCTTCAGGTTCCCTCAGCATAGCCTCCAATCCCCTCAACTGATCCTCCATACTCCTCAGCATACCCTCTAGTCCTCTCAGCATAGCCTCCAATCCCCTCAAATTATCCTCCATTACCCCTCAACATACCCTGCAATACTCTCATGCAACACCACTAACTTTTCAGGCAGTATCTCGACTTCCACGGTCTCTATGACAGGGAGAAGTTGTTCTGGAAGGACATTCAGGACGTTATCATTACAGCAGCCTGTGCCCCACCTGGTGGGGGTAGAAACCCTCTCACCCCTCGCTTTGTGCGACACTTTGCCATGCTGCTCATATCATCCCCCACCGAGACTACGCTCAAGGTCATATTCAAGGTTATTATTACAGAGGCCTTTTTTTTTACCAACACGTCTTACAACCTGTTCAGGTGTTACCCATATATACTAATTATGTTAGTGAGTTAGGTATGAGGAGGGTCAAATTGGAGGAAGTGTACCCGCATTTGTATGAAGTATTGGTGGAAAACCATTTTTGGAGAAACCACCCTCATTATACCCGATCCTGATTAAAACCCCAATCTCCCTGTCATTGACAGTCTAGTCTAACATGAGAATGATGCCTTAGACAAAATGTGGCCAGCAAAGCAGGCTTAAAAGGACTATTAAATCTCAGGTTCAAATTTTTGAAGCCAAAACGAAGTTTTTGAAGCTTATTTGTAGTATCCTTAAATATTCTTTGTGTCCAATTAGTTACAGTCCAATAACAGATATTATTTCTTCCCCCACTCCTTCCTACCATGGTAGTCAATAATGCGAGGTTTCCTGGAAGACTTTTCACCAGCCGTGCAGG
>CABFOW010000593.1:184263-215026 GCA_902141385.1 Timema californicum
CATATATATATATATATATATATATATATATATATTTACACAATACCACTTGAAATTAAAATTGATTTGTTACCATTTTATTGACCAAAAATTAGGATCTTGTAATGCCAGTCAGTGTGGAGGGTCGAGTTCTGAAGTGCTTTCTAAATTATTCTCTCTACGGTTCTCAGTACAACTTCAGTTTACCTTTAAGCTATATGCTACCATCAACAAAAGTCTCCTTGTTCGTTAATTCCACGACATATTGAACTTGACGTTCCCCTACGGTTGATCAACCAATCACAACAAGGGTCAAATGGCTCTCAAGAAGGGTCGGAACTACATCACAGCAGTTCCCACAGCTTGGTAGCCTCGCTCAGTACCAAGCGGTGACCACATGGACTATTGACCAGTAGGCCACCAATTAGCCAGGCTGCAGAAACAATACACTACTCCAAAGCTTCCGATTTGCAATGACCGTAACCATTGAGAGTGTGCCAAACTTCAAAATGCCTAATTTGAAGGTCAAGTCTCCTTTACTTTGAATTTGGCACCCACAACAATCCTCACATCTATGAAACATTTTGAAGGAGTATAAAACTTCGATATAGGCCCCCCCTATTATGAACAGATTTTAAATATCTCACTAAATATGACATATTTTGATATGTAATCATTTTCAAAACAGCTTCTAACAGATTTTTTTATCACCGACTAGTGATTAAATGACATCTATAATGTAAGCAGAGATAAACTCAGATATGCCAACATAAGATAATTAAGTGTTTTTTTTATCCTTTTCTCTCCACCTTTTTATTTGCCAAGGTTAACCTGATGGATAATTTAAAATTAAAGGTAGGCTTATGTGTAAACGACATAAACCTTCACTTTGACTTCACTTCTCATTTAAAAAGGAACCTTCACACACCCTTAACAACAAGTTAGTTAAAATACAAGTATATATACAACTCTTGCAGTGGGTCGGTATCGAACTTTGTCCTCTGGCTCATGTTCTGAGGTGTAACTGGTGGGTTGTGACACGTTGGGGGGTCCCTGTCTACAGGACTATCTGGAGGACTACAACATGATGACGTCAAAAGAGATGAAGCTGATCTTCTTCATGGATGCGATGGAGCACACCACCCGTCTGGCTCGTATCCTGCGCTCAGAGAGGAGCAACGGACTGCTGGTCGGGGTCGGTGGGATGGGCAAACAGAGCCTCACGCGTCTCGGGGCCCACCTCTGTGGGTACAAGTAAGTTTGTAAACCAGGGAGGGGTACCAGAAGTGGGGGGAAGAGGTTTTACTCCTACTTATAACCAATAATTTTAAATCAAAATTATGTTGCTTATTAATATTTAATAATATGACTCTTAGAGTAAAATTGATTTGTAATTTTTTACTTTTGATTAAGTAATAATACTTAGCATCGCGTCTTACTACCCGTTTGGGCTACACGCTTTTTGATGAAGTAACTTCAATATGTGTGTTTCTGTTAGGGAAGGGCTGGTTCAGCTCTTTTTTTTTATCTCAGTTCTATTGGTTCTTAATTTAAGAACCGAGACTCATTTCAGTTTCTAATTAACATAAAACTAAGTTATAATTGTTATTATATCTCTATAAGGAAAACCTCTTTTGGCTTTATGAGGTAATTGTATTATATTTGGAAGAAGATACAGGAAAGGTGGATAGAGACATATAAAAGGAAAGAACACAACATGGCTTTTACAATGAAAAAAAAGAACACTGTTCACACTTTACATTGTTACCACTGGACAAAGAGGTAATGGTTGCCTCTTTAAGAAAATAGATCGTTACTGCCCAATCCCCAGACATAGGTGTCATTCTATCGGAACTTATCAGGGGGGAATGTGAAACACACAACTCAATTTCCTAAAAGAGGAAACCAAAAAACACAAATGGAGAAAAAGGAGATTTCAAAGGATTTTATTAAGTTGCTTTGTACGTTTCACACTCCCCCCTGATGTGTTCTGATCGAATGAAACCTAGGTCAGGGGATTGGGCGGTAACAATTGATTTTCTTCAAGAGGCAGCCATTTACCTCTTTCTCCAATGGCAACAATGTAAAGTGTGAACTGTGTTCTTCTTTTCATTGAACAGCCAATTTGTGTTATTCCCTTTTACATGTCTCTATCCACCTTTACCGTACCTTCTTCCAAATATAATACCATTTTTACCATAAAAAATTCTTTGCACTTTTTATGTCTACTGATCCATTGGATGACATGTTTAGTAATCGCCCATAACACAGAAAAAAAAATGTAGATCATATAGATTTAGATTATTTTGTGGAATCAGGTGAGATTTGAAACCAAGAACCAAAATAATGAATCTGGAATCGGTATAATTTGGGAACTGACCTGTCACTAGTACCTCTTAACATAATTTAAATAATTTGTTTAAAACATGTGTCATCTGACGCATGGTATAGACATGCCGCTCTTGTGTTAAGAGTTGATTGCCGTTCACTGAGAGATCAAGGTTCAAATCCTGGTTGGGTGTACTGAAGTTTTTTTTAAATTATTTCCCGCTCTTTCCTTCCCACAAATAAACACACATTCAATGTAAATCTTTACCATTTTAATCCTTATTCCATTAGCATAAATCATTTTATTAGTTATCCAAGTGGTTATTAAGATGAGGTGGAAAATACAATTTGATTTAAGAGAAATGTTGCAGCATCTGTAGTAACGCTAGTGACATAGCTTATCTGTGCACCGAAGCTTTGTAACACGAGTTTTTTTTTTCTGTTCAGATGTTTCCAGATCGAGCTCACCCGAGCTTATGACCACTCAGCCTTCCACGAGGATTTGAGGAAGCTGTATTTTAACGCCGGCGCTAAGAACGAGGACACGACCTTCCTCTTCACCGACACTCAGATTGTTCAGGAAGAGTTCCTGGAGGACATAAACAATATACTGAACTCGGGTGAATCACCTCTCTTGAATCTTTTGGGGGATGAAAAAGGTTTTCTTGGGAAAGTGGTACTTCGTTAACACTTTTTTTTTTTTCAAAAATTCTGATTAATCTTGATAGCTATAATAATTATACTGTGACAAACCTAGGGCTGTAACGATAAATTAATTTGAAAAATTACCCTCTTTGGTGGCCACGTGGTCTAAGATGTTACTCTCTCACTAGACTAGATGGNTTTTTTCAAAAATTTTGATTAATCTTGATAGCTAGAATAATTATACTGTGACAAACCTAGGGCTGTAACGATAAATTAATTTGAAAAATTACCCTCTTTGGTGGCCACGTGGTCTAAGATGTTACTCTCTCACTAGACTAGATGGCCACTGACAGGGATATTGGGGTTTAAATTCCGGTCCAGTGTAATGAATGTGGATTTTCTAAATGGTTTAATACTCTTCCTCCACGAAAGCACTTCCTTTAAATTTAACCTTGAGTTGGTAAAGGTCCTGGGTTTGGTTTTCTGCTTGGCCCAAAAATGGTCCAAATTGTTATTTTCTTGTTTTTATCGTGATACACTGGTAGATATGAACCTGTTTTTTTTTGCACCAGTTCTAGAATTAAGTAAGTATGTAAGTCATGTGCTTAGATAACAGGCTATCTCAGAAAATACACCTAATTAAAAACCCAACTGGCATTTTTTGGTCTATTGCAGGGGAGGTGCCCAACTTGTTTGAATCTGACGAGTACGAGAAAGTGATCAACTCTTTGAGGCCGTCGGCCAAAGAGGTTGGTATCGCTGAGTCTAACAGGGACGCCATATTTGATTACTTCATAAGCCGTGTGAGAAGCAAGCTTCATCTCGTTATCTGCATGAGCCCTGTAGGAGATGCTTTCAGGTAAATTCAATTAATATCGAGCTTTTTACTTTTAGATCTATTATTAATGTATTTATCCCACAAATAACTATTGGTTAAATATTCTCTCTATACTAGTATAATGTTTAAATCTTGAGATATTATTTATACTTGACTATATATTTATATTTAATTCTCTGTACAACTCTTGAGGAAAGATTTCCCTGAATAGTGACTGTTTTTAAAATAGACCTCTTATTAAGACCAAATGGTGATTCATAGTCAGTAATTTACTAGATCGGTTAAAACAGGATTGCCTATTCAAAGAACCTTGCGTGATTATCTTTAAAACAGCCATGTTTAACATATGTATGTAAGTCTTTTAGAAAGTTAACCAGCTCCCCTATACCAACATCTGCGTTCCCTTAGTCTGAAGTGGTGTTTCCCACACTTTTTCAGTCGTTGAGGCCTTTTTGGGGTCACGGCAAACCAATATAATCCTTCTATCACTTCGTAAACCAGGTAAACTCCTACCATGAACGAACTTTATATACTATCCTATAATGTACACACAATCTTTGTAAATCTTTATACATTTTAATAAAGTGCTTTGCTAAACAAAGCCATGACAGCGGGGAATAAAAGCATTTAAAATTCCATAACATCTATTAAAAAGAGATAAATTAAAAACAAGTAGGGGTGTATGAAACTTTGACTTAGTTTTGAAAAAAATTAATAGTTGGATATAATCCGAATCTTGAATCCAAATCTCCAATTTATCTTTGAATAATGAATCTCAAATTCGAATCTTGGAATAATAATTATGAACAGTGTGAAACTTTGACCTAGCTTTGAAAAAAATTAATAGTTGGATATAATCCGAATCTTGAATCCAAATCTCCAATTTATCTTTGAATAATGAATCTCAAATCCGAATCTTGGAATATTAATTATGAACAAAAGAGAAGATATAAATATAATAATAGAAAATACAAATATTGTTTAAATGTTAACATTCTTTCTTATAATTCATTTATTTTAACATTCATACATTCAGTTATGTGTTAAATTACTGTTTTGGGGTCTGGTTGTTAAGTTCGTCCCATGATTATAAATTGGTTATGAACCAACAAAAATCAGTAGTCTAATTATTTGAATCTCAAATCCACGAATTTTCAATATCTTTGATGATTCTAGGTATTGTAGGGTTCGAGGGCCCATTCCTAAAATTATTAGCTTTGACTTTACTTCAAAACAAAAAATATTTCAACTTTGACTAAAATATTTAATTGTGATGACACTGATAACAAAACCATTTTTGGGTGTTATATACATAACAAATTAGTGTTAAAATTAAATAATCAGAGTAAGTAGAATTGTAAGTTAACTTGTAAGTAACTTGGTTTGCCAAATATTACAAACAATGGTGCAGTTTATAAAGCTATATAAATAACTACAATGCTATATGTTTTCAAAATATAAAACATATAGGCACAAATATTTTAACGTCGATTTGGAGAGTGTTTTATATAGGTATTATATTTGAGTTTGCTTCGAATTTAAAAATTAGACTTCCCGCACCCCTAAAAACTACCTTTAAATTGAGTTAAAAGAACCTGTCACTAAATTACTCCCTCGTACACCCCTTGATGGCGCTGAGTAAGGCACTCATTGCAGGAGGAGGTGTCGCATGTTCCCATCTCTCGTCAACTGCTGCACTATCGATTGGTTCGTCGAGTGGCCGCAGGAGGCTCTTCTGTCCGTCGCAGAGAACTCCTTGAAAGTGGTGGGAGGCAGCGAGGACATCGAGAAGCTCGCCCTCATATGTGTCACCATACACGAGGTCAATCCCTCCATATGTTCATCAGCGGCGGTGGGGGTGGGACGGAAAAAGGGGCGATGGGTCTTTCATAGGATAAACGCTAAGCTGTTACTCTCGCTTGAGTGGTAATCTATGGTTTCGTGCTACAAATAATGACCTGTGCCTTTTATTTATAGACTCATCAAAGAAGTTATAGTCCAGTTTTACTAGAAAGAATCTTATCTGAGAGCTAGAAAAGTTACTAGAACTAGGTTCACTTATTATTAATTTAAGTCATGTGATCTGTAGCTGTCACTTTTGATAAACATTATCATTTATCAATACCTATGAAATAACACTGATTTTTTTTTAGTGCCAGGGGAATCTGTTTGTATTGTACACATGTCAACTTACTATGCTAATGTGTTAGAATGTGTTAAGAAGTAAGGTTGAATTTAGATGAGTATGTACCCACATATGCATGGAAGGAGAGTGGAAAAAGCATTCAGGGAAAACCACCTTCAGTACACCCGACTAAGTTTCAAACACCCAATCTTTACATTACCGGCAATCCAGTCTTACACAAAAGTGACACATCTAGCCAAACAACCAATGATATGGGTGAAACAGTAATTGACTGTACATGTGAGTGTATCGCTTCATACCAAAGTTGTCACTGTGAGTTGCCCCTCAGAGTGTGAGCAAGATGACGGTGCGTTTCTACGAGGAGATGCGTCGTCACTACTACACCACCCCTAGCAGTTACCTGGAACTCCTCAAGCTCTATCTGGAGAAAGAGGGTGTCAGAAATACTCACCAGCTGTAGTAATCAAGTAACAGTGTACTGTAGTGTTTCTCAACCTGCAGTTCACACACCCACAGTGATAACAACTTCCCACTGAGTTTTATTTTACATACAATTTCTTTTATAATAATACATTTTGATTTTTAAAAAATAACACAGGTTTTGACCTTGTGTTGTGGACTTTATAGGCCTTTCTTGCACTCTTTCGCGGCTTTGTTTAACTAACCACTAAGGCAATTTTAAAATTTAGAACATTTGTTTATTAATACTATACAAGATAGCAGGTATTTTTTTTAAATGATAAATTGGAAGGGGTATTTTGGTTTGGTCATGGCCCCAAAAGAAGTATGCGACTAATGCAAGCTTAGGAAACACTGATATAGTATACTCCATTTAACCTGAGAAATATCAGATTCACCTTGACGGATTACACTATTACCCTATCTATACCATGGTGGAATAAGGCAAGGTAAGCTTGCTACCTTACAGGGTAAATGTAGAGTACCTATAAACAATGATGGACTTAAACTAATATGCTGTGTTCTTTATTTGGGGTGTTTTATATAACTTTTCCAAACGCATCACAATAACAGCACACAACTTGCAATATAACCTAAACCCTAGGGGGGCACAGACATATGCACCAGACACTCAACTACACAGGAAATTTTCTGCGCTCTTTGAATCATGTTGAGTTGGGCATTTGGTAGTAATAGTTGCGATTCTCAGCGATAACAGCACTTCCAAGTGAAACAACTCACTTTAAAATTGTTTATTGTAAAGGGGTGGGGGTCCAAACACAATAGTTCAATTGCTCATCTCATGCCGGTACCCATTTTCAATAAAAAAACCTTTTCAGACATGTAACTAGTCGGCTGTATTTGAAGATTGCTTACAACTAAACAATTTGCAAACATTTTCTTGAGCAAAAACATTATTGTATTCTGTTTTCTTTGTAATTTGCAGTCCGAGTAGGCTCATTTGGGATGTTGGCTAGGGGGGAGGGAAGTGGGTCACTACCTGATCCTGGCTTTGTGAAAGATGGTTTATTGACACTAGAAGGCAATTTAGGTTGTTATCTCTAGTAAATACATCTTAAAAGTGAACTATTTTTAAACATTACTGCTTGATAGTGATGTTGGAGGTGGAATAAGGCAAGGCAAGCTTGCTACCTTACAGGGTAAATGTAGAGTACCTATAAACAATGATGGACTTAAACTAATATGCTGTGTTCTTTATGTGGGGTGTTTTATATAACTTTTCCAAACACATCACAATAACAGGACACAACTTGCAATATAACCTAAACCCTAGGGGGGCGCAGACATATGCACCAGACACTCAACTATAGAGGCAATTTTCTGCGCTCTTTGAATCATGTTGAGTTGGGCATTTGGTAGTTTTAGTTGTGATTCTCAGCGATAACAGCACTTCCAAGTGAAACAACTCACTTTCAAATTGTTTATAGTAAAGGGGTGGGAGTACAAACACAATAGTTCAATTGCTCATCAAACGCCGGTACCCATCTTTAATTAAAAAAACCTTTTCAGACATGTAACTAGTCGACTGTATTTGAAGATTGCTTACAACTAAACAATTTGCAAACATTGGCTTGAACAAAAACATTATTGTATTCTATGTTTTCTTTGTAATTTGCAGTCCGAGTAGGCTCATTTGGGATGTTGGTTAGTGGGAAGTGGGGGTGGAGTCACTACCTGATCCTGGCTTTGTGAAAGATGGTTTATTGACACTAGTAGGCAATTTAGGTTGTTATCTCTAGTAAATACATCTTAAAAGTGAACTATTTTTAAACATTACTGCTTGATAGTGATGTTGGATGTTGTCACATGGGACTGTACGTAGTGATCCCTGTGTTGAAGAATTCAGACTCTCCCAATGAATGAAATCATTTTAACCTTGAGGCTGTGCGTCTAGTGTATACCTTGTCTGTATCATAGGACAACATGCTAACCCTAGCGTCACAAATTTTAATATTTGGGATGAACTTATAAAAAAAGCCACACTACTTAAACCATTGCCCCCATTTGACCTTGACCCAGCTAATTTAACAACTAATTTATAAAAATGTTTAAATCAAAAAATTACCAGAAATGTTGTTTTGTTTTTATTTATGTCTAGCATTTTATTTTAGGAAAGAGGGTGTAGGATGTTTACAAGTAGTGGATTTTTTTTTAATGATTTACCAGAAGCTATACCTCTTTAAATTTACATGAGTATACAGTTAATAAGTTTCGCTGTTTGATTAATCTAGTACCTTATTTATTATTTTAATTGTCTTGAAAACTACATTAAAATAGTGATCTTCTGACTTGATTTGTGGAAAAGGTGTTTTGGATAGTTCAAAATTTAAATATTTTAACTAAAGTCAAAATACTGCTCATATCTACGAACATAACAGAATTAATAAAAAATTAAAATACTTAAAATTCAAATTAAAAATTAATGAATGTAATTATAGATAGGATAATAATTGTATTATATTTGGAAGAGGGTAGAGGAAAGGTGGATAGAAACATATAAAAGGAATTAATACCAAATGGCATTTACAATGAAAAGAATAACACCATTGACAGTTTACAATGCTATCATTGGACAAAGAGCTAATGGCTGCCTCTTGAAGAGAATTGATCATTACAGTCCACCTCTCGGACCTAGGTTTCATTCGATCGAAAGTCATCAGGAGGTAGTGTGAAACGCTCAATGCTACTTCCTAAAAGAGGAAACAAAAAAATGGAAGCTAGTAAAAGGAATAAAATAAAGGACAAACACGTGAATTTGATATTGGATGCGAATATATAATATATCTCTTTAAGTTTCCGATCATTCTTTACTAATCTCTTTCCGTTTTCTCCCTTATGTATTTTTTGGTTTCCTCTTTTAGGAAGTTGCGTTGTGCGTTTCACAATCCCCCTGATTAGCACCAATAGAATGAAACCTATGTCAGGGGATTGGGCAGTAACTATAATTTTTTTTAAAGAGGCAGCCATACCGTCTTTGCCCAATGGCAGCAATGTAAAGTGTGAAATGTAGTCTTGTTTCATTGTAAAGCCGTATATTGTGTTTGTTTCCTTATATATATATATATGTTTCTATCCACCTTTCCTGTACCTTCTTTCAAATATAATACAATTATCTCATAAAACAAAAAGAGGTTTTCCTTATGGAGATAGGATACTAAGGTAGTAATGAGCATGAAACAACCACGTGGACTGACTCAGGGCTAGTAAGGGAACTTACGTCTTGGTTGCAGTTATTCAGTTAGTTAGCAATTCTGATAATCAGGGTTTGTATGGTTGGCACTCTTCTACAACTATTTATAATTTTGTATAGCTATCACATAATATGATCGAAATATTCAAAACAACTTTAATCTTTGTTAATGGTTTATGAGCATCTTGTGGCAAATAATATCAACTTTCTGTCGTGTGTGTGTTTCTTTGAGCAATATTAGAGCAAACAAATTGAAATTCAAAATTTTATGTATCGAATCTGACACTTTATCTAATCTTTTAATCTCAAATATCCATATGGATATGAAGGATCAAGGATTTGGGGATTTAAGGACTCATCAAGGATTTGAAAGCGATAACTCCATTACACATGGGGTTGTGCGAATGTCTTATGAATGCAGAAACTGTACGAGACCTACGCGGTGGTGGACACAATGAAGGAGAGTATGACGGCTCTTGAGCCTCAGCTTCAGAAACAGTCGGCAGACACCGCACGGCTTATGAAGCACCTGGTGAAGGAACAGGCGCAGGCAGACAAAGTGCGGCAGGTGGTGGTCGCTGACGAGGCCGTGGTCAAGGTGACAATTTGGACACACTACTGACTAAGCAGTTTTCACCCTCCAGTGATTTATAAAGCAATACAAACATTTTTTTATTTTCCGTTATTTTAAAACTCTGGGTTATTAATGAATAATCTGTATAGCTAATTGTCTGCAAATATGGCTCTGGTCATAGGAACTTAAGATCATCAGTTTGTGCATTTGGGGGCAATTTAAGTTTATTTACAATTTTGTTTGTTATCTTCTTTACAGCCTTCTAATGTTAGTGCATTTCCTTAAATATCATTCTCCATATCCTGTTTGTTTGGATGAAATTGTTTAATTCACCGATAGCCAACTATTAAAAGTATTAAAGCATGATAAGATTAGACCGTGCTCTTTCAAACCAAAGTCAGGCACACTAATCATATTGTTTGTAATGGAAGCTTTTGTTCTGAGAAGGGAGTAATAATTTTGTCATAAAATACTTCTTAAATATATCTCCCAACACCTACATTTTTCTGAATGAATGGGTGGTATCCTAACTGTGAGGGCCTAACAATGTCAGGATGTCTTTGGCTGAGGATAGGGGGAAGTGATATGAATACTTGTGTGGATTCGTGATTGACATTAGACTTGGCCTTTAAAAGGTTTATTAATACTATTACTACTACCACAAATGTGAGATTCTAAAAGTGAAGTTAGAATGAAAAACCTTAAAGAATATAAGGAAGCGTGTGACAAAACGAGGTGTTATGAGATTTACCCACTGACTGCTGGTGGTCCCTGCACGGTCGCCGCACCAGTTTCCCTGGGCTCGAGCGGCAGCTTCCGAACTTGTACTTGATGAAACTGACATCTTAGCCCGCGTGGGCCCAAAACTGGCAGCGTGATCCCTAGGTCATGACGCTCTGTAGTCAGCCTAGAGGGGCTCAATCCCTCTCGTTTCTAGCTCTCGTTTCGGCCTAGTTTCTAGCTGAGGAATTCTGATACCACCTTTTGGGTCAGCTCCTCTAGTTTATTTGTTTATTGAATCATCATAACAACCGCATACAGTTCGTTTTGTCATTCGCAACTCACAACATACTATGTTTTCACAAACACGCCTTCCAATTGAGTTTGTTCGGTTATACTGGATATTTTGTTCATCTCATAACTGAAAATGGGGTTGATTGAGACTAAATAATTTAGATTTGAATAGTAAAAAATGAGACAAAAGTCTTTATTCTTAATTACTGTGTCTAACACCCAGACTATTGTCGTCTTGATTTGAAGGGTATGGATTAGGAAGGTAATTTTAGTGGGATTTAACTTCCATTTGCAAATAGAGGGGATGGTAATACTACAGTAATAAATCACATGAGCCCCCACTGTACACACAGAAAGCTAAAATCACAATCTCCCCATTGTCATCAGTCGACTCTATTGAAAACCGTGTCGATCATCTTAGCTCTGTCGGTAGCGAGTTTGTATACTAAGCTAAGGGTCCTTGGTTTGATACCGGGCATGGCCAAAAAATTTTTTATCATTGGTGAAATGTGGGTTTCCCCTTTCACAGTGCTGAATTAACGGCCAGGTGGGTGGATGCTTTGTTTGTTCTAGGTTTAAATTATTTTATAAGTCGTGTTGGTTCAAAAAGTGCACATTAAATAGCTTGAAAAATAAATAAAAAAATATTGAAAAAAAACCCAGATGCCTTAGATCGTGTAGCCGGCCATAGGTATGAGTGGAGTTAAGATAAAATAAATAACTTATAGGTAACTGCTGCGGGGAAGAGTGTAAAACCTGCCTTGGTGCTGATGGCCAGGAGTTAACCTCGCGGTCTAGCTCCTGAGTCAGAACCAGGCACACTATTCGTACCTGTCAGTTATGAGGGGAAGTGAGTGAGTGGTGAGAATAATTTTTACAAGTATTGTTTTTCTTAATCAAGCAATTGACAAGAGAGGATAGGACCACACTTTCTGGGATCTCTTGATTCCTTTCACCCTGCCTACTTTCACCCCCTACAGGAAGTATAGTTCTTTTAACCTAACCAGGACTCAAACCAATGTCCATACAAAGTAGTCGGATATCATCTTAAATATTTCTCCCTTGATGTATTCATGATGACTGCTCCTTGTAACAGGTGAAAGCAGAGGAGACCCAGTTCATTGCTGACGACGCCCAACGCGACCTGGATGCGGCGCTCCCCGCCATGGAGGCTGCCACCAAGGCGCTCGAGGCACTCAACAAAAACGACATCAACGAGCTGAAGGTGTTTAACAAGCCGCCGCCACTCGTCAAGTTTGTCATGGAGTCTGTGTGTCTCCTGCTCGGGACCAAGTATGATCTGTTCATCTCAACATTCATTTTACTTTACACAACCCGCTTTGGTGGCCGTATGGTCTAAAGGTGACACTCTCGCAATAGACTGGATCCACCAATGACAGGGAGAGTGGGGTTCGAATCCAGGTCGAGTATACTAAGGTTGTTTTTCCCTAATTAGTTTCTCATTATTTTTCCACACAAATCTGGTTAGATTCCCTATAATTTCTGCCTTCCTCATCTCTACCTCTTTAGTGTAATGATAAATAAAATGCCATATCTAGGCTACGTCAATCTTTAGCTCAGCTTGCGGAAAGATTAGCCAGTACTAATGTACTGCTCCAGATGTACTAATCGTACATCCTTTCCATGTCCTGATGAGATGAGAGGATGATGAAAGGGAATATGATGGGGTGGAGCCAATTAATATTTTAAACTATCTCAAGCCTAATTAACCAAACTGTGGTGACCCTGGGAATTATTTCTCTTTCAAGGAAAATTGGCCCCATATTATCCAAGAATCAAACCCGGGACTTCTAGTTCAGCAGCCAGGTGCTCTGAGCCCTCTACCACTAGATGGGTTTCCTAAGTGTAAATATGTGGATAGCTCAATTGGGTGGAAAGGCAAATGCACATTATGTTTTTATACTCTTCATTGTCTGTTTATTAGAGTTTTATAAATAATCATAAGACCAAAACACCTATCATGTTTAAAAAACAAATTTAAATAGTTTCAAGAGGAATGTAATATTTTAAAAGTTTCCTTGTCATATCTTGTTGGGACACTTTTCCGTCAGCTACCAAGGACAGGCTTGGACCTGTCTGTATAGTTATAACGAGCTATGCACATCTTTATTTTTTTTGGTACACGTGTATAATTTGTTTACCAGCCAGTCTCTAAATTGTTTTGAATTAGAGTCCTATGTCGTCATTCCCCTCAGGACAGACTGGCCAACAGCCAAGATAGTCCTGGGCGACACCAACTTCCTGAAGAAGCTCCAGGATTATGAGAAGGACAAGATCTCAGAGGCGATGCTCAAGAAGCTCAAGGAATACGTGGACCACCCTGACTTCATCCCGGACA
Source organism: Timema californicum (assembly GCA_902141385.1). NCBI lineage: Eukaryota > Metazoa > Arthropoda > Insecta > Phasmatodea > Timematidae > Timema > Timema californicum. The sequence continues at coordinate 197,817 of CABFOW010000593.1, forward strand.
AAGTCGCGACCCAGTCCAAAGTCTGCAAGTCCATCTGCATGTGGGTGAGGGCCATCGACTGCTATGCCAAGGTGTTCCGCGTGGTGCAGCCCAAGAGAAAGAGGTACCGACATCACCACTCACTCACATTTTCCTTGAACCTTTGTCTCTTTTATGTCTTGTGATTTATACTGCGAGGTTAAATTCTTACCGCCAGCAGGTACAGATAGGGATTCTCACTCTGCCGTGGGGGATAAGCCGCAGGGTTAAACTCTTATCACCAGCAGGCACAAAAAGTGTGCCTTGCTCTGACCTGGGGGTTAGGCTGCAAAGCTAAATTCTGGCATCCAGTAGGCACGAATAGTGGGCCTTTCTCCGACCTGGGGGCTGGGTTGCAGAGCTAAATTCTTATCACAAGAATCGAGGTTGATTTTTCCCTCTTCCTCGTGATAACTACCCGCCAATATTTATTTTTTTAACTAATTGAAATTGCATCTGTACCTGTGGCCATAAGGTCTAAAGTTCCATACTCTTACTCAACTGGACTATCAGTGATGAGATTATGATTTTTTTCCATCACTGGGCTATATGTTTATGGACTAATTATCTTAATTGGTAAGGATAGAGAAGGTTGAATTTAGAGTAAGTGAATCCGCATCTACGAGGAAAGAGAGTGGAAAACCATTTAGGGGAAACCACCCTTAGCACACCTGACAAGGATCTAACCACAATATCTCCATAATCTGTAGTCTAGTCTATTATGAAAGTAGTGCCTTAGACCATGTGACCACCGAAGTGGGTGATTATGATTCAAATTGGCCATATGCACTCAGGAGATTTTCAACATGTGATTAATTATTGTAGTATTCTAATCCCCTCTGCTGGTGCATTTCCTCTAAAACCACCTTAGTCACCTCTATCCTCTAAATACTAAATATATCCGCCAATAACCTTGGTGTTAAACATGATAATTAGTCTGTGCTCCTTGGTAGGACTTGAGTTCTTCAACATGCCATCAAGGGGCATTTAAAAAAAAGCTCACTTTAAACATGGTTCCACTAGAGAGAACACACAAATATACTTTGGCCGACTTCCACAAAGTGAGGTTTGGGTAGAGAGGCCCAACCTCCTATTCACATAGTCTTACCTCGTAAAGAGTTTTCCCAAACAACTAATTACAATCACAATGGTCCCCATATGATGAACATGTTAAATGTGAGTCGTTTAACAAACTGCACATTTAGAAGTGCTTTTATTACTCAGCATTGATACTAATATAATGGGATTCAACCTGCCTCAAGGAGCGCAGTGAAACTTCCATCCATAAGATTGAGGATCTGGTACATCCTCGTCGGTGGTCAAGGGTCATATTCATACATAACAATCATTTGGATATATCAATGCCTGCATTAAAAAGGACAGGGTTGGATTAAACAACCAAGCTATTACAGTTGACAAGTACGGTCTTAGCTGCATCTAAATATCATATTCTTATCTATATAACATGACTATATAATAACTTGGCTATTCAATCCATTGAATGATATGGGCATTATTACATTTATTGTCACTGTACTATTGGGAGCATTAAACCCTTCTGAGTTGAAGGTGGTTGCACTATCTGATAGCTTGTGATTTTAATTGAACTCTCAAATATAGCCGACGATTCCGCATATCCATCACAGCCTCCGACTTAAGGTATGAGTGAAGAATGACTCTGGAAACAGGTTTATTCCTGGATAGCTCAGTGGCTAGAGCATTGGTGTTCTAAGCATAAAGTCCTAAACTCACATCCCATCTTCAGGAGTTATTCTTCAATTCAAAGTACAAGGTTGTTACGCAGCTGGAAAAGTCAGGGATATCAATGTGACAAGGACAAATTTGGGAGAAGTTTGATATTTTTTGTTATAATTTTCGAAATGAGAAGTTTAAGATCATAACCCAGTGTAGACCATTAGTTTTATCTACGATTCATGTCCCCTAATTACACAAATAGAAATTATCTAAAGGCTAGATTATCCTATAGTTATTAGATTATTATCAACTCACTCTGGTGGTCAAATAGTTATGGTGTAACTCTCGTGATAGATTGGGACTACTGATAACGGGGAGATTTTGGTTTGAATCCCAGCCGGTTGCACTGAGGGTGGATTTTTCTAGATAGTTTTTCACCCTTCTTGCACAAAAACGAGGATACATATCCTCAAAATTAAACCTTTATTATCCTTAGCACATTAGCATACATATGCTTATAACCTGGACGGGTGATTAAAAAATTAGTTTAACCTCTAATATACTGGTAAAATGCATTTATTTTTGGTCTGGAAAACCTGGAGTAGTGAGGGAACTTCAAAACGTATGGAGTGTACCAACCCAACCCTGAAGTAGAATTTGGGGAAATGTAATAAAATTAATCCCGAGGGATTTATTAAAGGGGGCAGTGATCACAAAAGTCTTTCTTCTTAATGTTTCAGGCTGGAACAGGCTGAGAGAGAGCTGACAGAAGTGATGGCTGTCCTGAGGGAGAAGCAACAGAAGTTGGCAGAGGTGGAGAAACAGATCGCGGAGCTTGAGGCGTCGTACGACCGCAGCGTGGCGGCCAAGAAAGAGCTGGAAGACAATCTGGAGCTGACGGCCAACAGGCTTGTGCGAGCGGGCAGGCTCACCTCTGCCTTGGAGGACGAGCAGGTGCTCTGGGAGAAGTCCGTAAAGGTACTGATCACATGGCCTGAACAATAATTAAACATACACGTTTTATTTTTACCAGTAGAGTTCTTGAAGTGGGCTGGAAGAGAACATGAGTTAATTTCAGTATTTTTTATCATTTTTATGAAAACACTTTTATTGATCAAAATTAATTAAATACTCGTGGATCGTTGCAGCAATGGTTTTAGATTATCTGGCTGAAATGTATTCAAAACCTTTTACTGGGAAAAGTTCTATAGAATGTGGCATCACTCGACTTTCTAGTTAAAGGTTTACTCCCCAAAGGCCATTAACTTTCCGTAGATTTGAACTACTAAGCAAAATGTGTATTTTTCCCCTTTTACACAGCAATGAAAAATTGAAAACAACACCTCTCACCCAGCTCATTGCATCTACCTCAACTCTAACACTTTTTTAGGGGTAGATTTTTATAATTATTCTAGTAAATTAGATAAATACTACAAGAAATATTTAGTGTACCTTTATCCAATAACACAAAAATAAGGTTTCCGTGTGAACAAAGAATGATTGTACAAATGAGCCGCTGCACAAACATCAGGAAAACGGGAAATTAGCCAGGAAAACCAGGTTATCGTTGGAATCTACTATTTTGGCCGACATCCTAGACCCCTAATCTATAAAGTGAGTGTGCATTTTCAAAATAGGTTTGGTTGTTTTCTCTGAATTTCAATTGCCATAAAAGGACCGGTCAAATTATATATTATAAGATTGCTTCAGTAGATAGTTTTAGTTTAATTATCTTCACATAGTAGGAATAGGGAGGCCATTAACCTAGAAAAAGGATGAAAATCTAGACTAAAAAATTGCATGCAGAAAATCACCTTCTATCAATGGTGACCCTATTCGCTGCAAGTCTGACGCCTTAGACTGTTCGGCCATCATGGCAGGCTCCCAAACGTTTCTTTGTAGTAATGTTAATGTTTTTGAAGGAGGTGTGGGCTATCACTCATACAACTTGTCGACAGGAACTGAGCCAGGACATGGTGACGATGATGGGCGATGTGTTGGTGGCTGCAGCGAGTGTCGCATATCTGGGTGCCTTCACGAGCAACTACAGGGACGAGTTGATCAGCTTATGGCTGTCTCAGTGCCAGGAACTAGCCTTACCCACGTCAGAGAAATACAGGTGGGTCAGAAATAACAATATAAACTAGTATTAAAGATGTCACGATTATTTCTCATCACTTTGCCGTCATAATAATGGTGGGGGTGGCAGTGGTGGGGAATGACCTTCTCATTAAAATTATGCCTGACATAGTTTTTCCATGGTAAAAAGAGCTCTCTATTTCTAGCAAAATTGAACAATTTGGTAAACCTGCATGTGTTTAAATAATTATCTCACATTATATAAAGCTGGAAGGAGGTTTTGATTAATGAAAGTTGAATTGTGGTGAAGGGGAGGCAGCAAGGGCGGATTTTATTTTCCTGTCGAACTATAATACATTATACTTAAAATTTTCCATATCCTGTAGAAATTCTTCTTCATTGTCGTCATTTTTGCACATTTCCGCCAGTTCCTTTGCCTTAATCTTCATCACCACATCGCCACCCCCTTCATCCACCCTTCCATACACACACTCTCTTGGTGTAACCCCCCTCTCCCCTTTTCCTACTCAGAGCCTGGGGAATACACCCTGCTTGCACCTCTTAGCAGTGCCACTGGTTAGTAGAGCAAGCAAGGGTGAGATGGTATGGACATGTAATGAGGATGGAAAAAAAATCAATCCCAAGGAGAGTGATAGGGATGAAGTTTGAAGGGAAATTTATTACTATTAGGGCTTAGAGGTCCGTCGACACAATAAGGCCATTAGGGCTTGAAGGGAAAAGACCACAAAGGAGGCCAAGAAATAGTTGATTTATAATAAATAAAACGGTAGAATAGTAGGAAAATAATAGAGCACAAACAAAAGTAAAAATACTATTATTACTACTACCACTACTACTACACTGTTTTTACTTTTATTTGTGCTCTGTTATTTTACTATCAGTCTTATCATTTTATTCTTTACAAATTGTTTTTGATCAATGCACTTTATTTCATACAATAAATAGATAAGAGTGAATAACAGGAAGTGTGCAAGTGGGAGCAGATGAATGGACAAGAGTATGAGAAGAAAAGTAGTGGATGGACCAAAGGAGAGGAAGGTATTATACTAAACTTACTCGGACACACAGGCTGATGATAAAGATGACTTTTAAAAGGTGTTTATATTAATGACTCGCGGCTCTCTTCTCAGTCTCATCAACATTCTGGCAGACCAGTTCGAGATCCGCGAGTGGAACACGTACGGCCTTCCACGGGACAATGTGTCGACAGAAAATGGCATTCTGGTGATGCATGCTGGGAGGTGGCCGCTCATGATCGATCCACAGGAACAGGTCCGTTACTGGACAGTTTGCAAAGCATCTGTTCCTTTTTTTTACATATTCTATCGTCTGAACCGGTGGTTGTGTATTCTTACGATTCGCTCTCATGTTAGACTGAATTTCTGATGAAGAGGAGATCGGGGCTCGAATCTTGGTCGGAGTGCCAGAGGTGGTTTTTCCTCAACTGGTTTCCCCACCCTCGCTCCACACAAGTGCAGGTACTATTCTTCTAAAATTATTCTTTCCTTATCCCAATTACAATAGCATAATTAGTGTATGTGTATTGCCCGAACTAGTTTTAAGACTAAAAAAATCAATTATTTCCAAATTTTTACCAAAAGAAAATAATATAGGAGACAAATGAATAATTGAAAGTAAAAACATAAAATCTCTATAAAAAAAATTATTAAGACAACTTACCAATTAAAAATCACACAAAATTCAAAATAAAATTATAGTAAATCGTTTCTTTGTTTATGTTTATTAATTACAGTTGCAGTCGCATCTAAATATAATATTATTAGATTGAAAAATTACATCTGGACACGGAAATCGAACCCAATACCTTTGAAATATGTCCAGTTGTCATTTTTAGATAAAATATATAATATTAATTAAGATTTGTGCCCACTTTTACTAGAATCGTTATCTTCATTTTAACTATGAATCACGAATCTTGGGTTTTTAAATTCCCCACATTAATTGGTAAATTAAATTATCCAGTCTGGTTGTTAGGTTTGTTATTTAATTATTATGTTGTTCTAAACCGGTATTAGATCTCATATAACCTTGAGTAATTGAGGATTATAAGATTTTAGGGGCTCACTCCTAATAATAACATTAATAATTAATGTAGGAACTAATATAATTTTATATTTAAAAAAAATGTTGTGTTCAGCATGGCCCCACAGGTGAGAGTGTGTATTTCCTGTTCCCGGCAGGCCAACCGCTGGATCCGTCAGATGGAGGCGAAGGGTGCGCTGAACATTGTGAAGCTGACAGACGGAAACTTGATGAGGATCCTGGAGAGGTCCATTCGACTGGGACTGCCCGTCCTCCTGGAGGAAGTGGGAGAGTTCCTGGACCCGACCCTGAGACCAGTACTCCTCAAACAGACCTTCACTCAGGTCTGACGAGATAACAGGGCCGGTCTTTCACTGACAGTGTGATATTACTTTCACTCAGTTCTAATGGTTAAAAAAATTTTTTTTACTGAGAAATAAAACTTAACTGTTGAGAAGAGTTAAGAATTTAAACTCATGATGAGATATTGAGAATTTTAAGTCTTAGCAAGGAACTTTATTTTGAGTAAAGTGCATCATTCAAGGAATACAATTATTTAGACTTGCATAATAATGAAAAATAAAATGTATAAAATTAGTAATGAAGGAATTACAAATTTTTTGATGAAAGAAAATCTATATGCTAATAATTTATATCTATTTATCGAACAGTAAAATTACAGTATATTTGGATCTATAATGGAATTATGGTATGAAAGTACTTTTGTAAAATACAAACTTTTTATTGCTATTAATTTTGATGACATTTTACTTTATTATTGTTAGCTAATGCACTAGTTTCGTGTTGACCTTGACTGCTAAGGACAGGGAGACTGAGGTTCGAATCTCGGTCGGGTGTACTGGGGGTGGTTTTTCCTAAATGGTTTTCCACTCTCCATCCATGCAAATTTGGTTTCCCTTCCTCTAAATTCAACCTTCCTAATCCCTAGCCCATTAGCCTAAATTAGTAGTTAAGCATATAACCCAAACAGATAGTAAGATGCAGTGCTAAGTAAAAAAACTTTATTATTAGTGTTATTTTATGAATATTTTTAATATCTATCACACCTGCAGTTAACATGATTGTATGAATATATAAAACATGACTGTTTAAATATACATAACATGACTGTTTAAATATATAAAAATTGTTTTAGTAAGTCTTATAGCTTTTAAAAAAGTTTCTTCCTATCTAAATCGGACTGTAGCTATCCTATCGTACAGGGGATAGGTCCTTCATAAAATGACAATTTTATTTATATAACTATACTGTGAATATTACATAGTAAAACTCTCAAACAAATTCATATTAAAAATATATCTTAATTATTCTACCATTGATTGGTCTTATTTCATACTAAGCTTATCTGCATATTTATATATCACCTACGCAACTTGCATTGTGTTTCTTGGTTCATGTTGAGGTTTGTCTAGGGGGGGAGGTTGTTGATCCGACTTGGCGATTCCGACGTGGACTATGATGACAAGTTCAGACTGTACCTGACAACAAAGCTGAGTAACCCACACTATCTGCCTGAGATCTGCATACAGGTGACCATTGTCAACTTCACCGTGACTCCATCTGGCCTGGAGGACCAACTTCTCAGGTGAGCCTCGGATCTTTGCACGCCCGTGAATGTGCTAACACTCTGATCTTTCGTTTGAAATTAGATACGCTCTTTAAGAGGGAAGGACCGCCTCTGTGGTCTAGTGGTCAGAGTTCCTGGCTATAGATCCAGAGGTCTTCCAAGATTTTTTTGTGAAGCAGCGAGTCTGGAATGAGATCAACTCATCCTCGTTAGGACAAATGAGGAGCTACTTGAATACATAGGTAGCTGCACCGATCTATAAAACTCAGATTAACAGCTAGTGAGTTAATTGTGTTGATCACATGATATCCTCTATTTGCAAATGGCCACTTTGTTGATATAGCTCACTTGAATGCTGATGCCAGGATTTTTTTTTAATGTGCAATGCAAAAGATTTGAACCTAACACATTAAGCTTAGATGGCCATTGCTCTACTAATTAATCTTTTTTTATAATCACGTCTTACTACCTGTTCAGGTTATACACATTGATAACTACTCTAATGGGGCAGGGATGAGGGAAGCATTTTGGAGGTAATCTTCCCATATTTGCATGGAAGGAGAACATGTTCCTCTATAGGAAAAGCCACCCTCAGTAGATGCGACCGGGATTTGAACCCTAATATCCCGCTTATCAGAAAGCAAGTCTTACGTGAGAGTGATGCCTTAGACCATTGGCCATTCGGCAACTGAAGCCAGTAATTCACCTCTTTGTCTGAGTAATATAACTTGGATAGCTCACTTGGTGGCTCAAGGGTGTTCCACAATATAAATGGTTATAATCCTCAATGCGAACATTTTGCTCAAATATATTTTAACATTTTATAGGGACATGCAAAGTCATTTTTTTTCAATTTGAAGCGAAGTCGAATCAAATCTAAATTAAATATATTTCCAAAGCCACATTGAACTTTGATATATATATATATATATATATATAATAATAATGTTTAGAAAAAAATACATGTTACATACTATATAAATTAACTGTTTCCAGCCTGTGTCCGGGTCGGTTTAGTAAAATGCCTCCATCTTTTTCTATTCTTCCACAAGTCTTCCTCCTTTAATTTCTTCCATTATTATTCTCTCACTTGAACACTTACTGTTATCTGCTCCTACCTTCACTTAATTGGCCTTCCTTGCAGTCTTTTTCCTACATACTGCATTTTCCACATTTTCTTTGTCATCCTCTCTTTTTCCATTCTCATTACATGTTCATACAATCTCTGTCTTGCTTCCTCTACTATCTCATGTACTCCCTGTACCTCCACTATTTCCCAGATAACTTCATTCCTAAACTTGTTTCTCCTTGTGACCAGGTGTCTCCTTTCCCTTCCTCTTATTACTTGTCCTTCCACATACCTCCTCTGCAGCTCCAATCAAACTGTTCTTAAACCTTCCCTATTCTACCTCTACACTTTACATCTCATCCTCGGGTATTAAGATTCTTTCCTTTCTTAGGATATGACTCAATAAGGAAAACCTCTTTTCGCTTTATGAGGCAATTGTATTATATTTGGAAGAAGGTACAGGAAAGGTGGATAGAAACAATATAAAAGGGGGACAAACACAATATGGCCATTATAATGAAAAGAAGAACACAGTTCACACTTTACACTGCTGCCAATGGACAAAGATATAATGGATGTTTCTTAAAGAAAATTGATCATCACCGCCCAATCCCCCGAGTTCGAAATTAGATTTGAAAGGCTTCATTACCACAAAACAAACAGCGCACGGCACACAGTACAGGCAACAACTAAACAACGCTTCCTGTGTGGTGTGGTGAGGGGCTGATGAGGGAGTGGGCGATTATACTGATTCAGAGGGAGGGGGAGGACGTCTGTTGCGTGTAGTGGGCCCTGTACTGTGCTCCCTGCACATTACAAAACACCCGTAAATTATCACCCAATATATGGGCCCCTCAATCCACCAGCACCCGCCTCCCCCCTCGCACTGCGGGGTCTGCAAGGGTGTAAGTTACGCCACTCCAAACTATGCTACCTTTTGACCAAGGTTTTGGTCACGTAGAAAGTTATGTAAGAAAACATGTCCAAGTTACTTATACTCATGGACAATGAATATATATTTTGAAAAGAACCTGTAATAAAAGTAGATTCACTGTAACCCATAAGAGTCAAAATGACTTGGTTTGGATGCTTTGAAAACTATGTTAACCTTTCGCACAAAAACTGAAGATAAAATTCCAGTCAAAATTGTTATTATTATTAATATTATTATTATTAGCACCGCGTCTTACTACCCGTTCGGGTTATACGCACTTACGCTAATGTGTAATAGGTAGGGTGATTTTGAGATGAAATAGAGGACCTACAGATTAACGTGGAATCCGAACCACAGTGGAGGCCTGGCATTCCCCAGTCATAATTGAATGATGCTGTTGCGTTTACCATATCAAAACCTGATTGAATACGATTGAAAACCAAGCACAGCTATAGTGGTGCGGGTTGCATAGTTAATTTTCATCCACATCGGCGAGTTGGATTTCCAGAATGGGCACAATTTCTCAACAAATACACCACTCAAAGAAATATTGATGGAGCCAGAATGAAAGATATAGAATCTTTAAAAGATTGTATTCCAGCAGTACATTTTGACAGTTATCACAAAACCCCCATAAAAAAGTAAGAAAGGTAAAAGGTGAGTTGGATGAGGATGAGACCGGCATTATGGAATAATTAAGCAAATCAGTGTATGAATGTGTCAGAATTTAAATACCCACATAATTTTGTTTGTTGGCTATGTTATTGTGTGACTTATTACTTTTGAACTAAAAGAAGTAATTTTTATTTTTCATAATGGTGATAGTGGTAATATTAATAAAGTTTTGATTATAATTAATTTTATTTGGGGATGATTAAGTTTGTAAACCCAGATTTTTTTTCCTCTTTTAGGTTTTTATTTAGTAATATAAATACTTTAGTCTACAAAGTACTTTGAAAAATATGTTCCTACAACTATTTTGATTCCTCTCTTATTTTGCTTTAATAATAATAAAATGAGAATAGGTATTTATAACTCGTCGTTTATTTAATTTTTTTAAAGGGTTTTTTAATGGTAAATTTTTGGATTTATCTTGAAATCGATTTAATGAATTAACTTAAAATCATGTACTAGAGAAATGTGTATATAATGAAATTTTTAAATAATATACTGATTTCACAGTTAAAAATATTCAATTATCTCAAATGTTCATGGATGAAGGTTACCATGTCTTTGCCCACAGCCCTTCATTTCATAAATGATAAATTTTTCGGCCATACCGGGAATTGAACCCGGCACCCTCATCTCACTAGGCAGTCATGCTACTGACTGAGCTAAGGACCTATATATATTTATTAAAGTTGGTTTGACTAGTATATTAAACTCTTCAAGCATAAATAATAATATGATGGATTTTATGTTAATCCTATTTTTTATGTTTGATCATAACTCGGTAATATTATGTGCAGCGACGTGGTCCGCCTGGAACGCCCCGACCTGGAGAAACAACGCAGCGAGCTAATCATGAGGATCAACAATGACAAGAACCAACTAGAGAACATTGAGGACAAGATACTGAGGATGCTGTTCGCCTCGGAGGGCAACATACTCGACAACGAGGAGCTCATAGACACGCTCAACGAAAGCAAGGTCAGTTTCTTACCTTAGCTTTGTGTGGCCGGAATCTTCATTATGAAAATTAATTAACAATGCATTTTTTTAAATTTAAAGAAAGTTAAAGCTAGGCCAAGGGAAATAAAACACGCCTACATTATCTATTAGATAGTGCCAGAACTAGCGCATATGTGGAAAGCTGATCATATTGGTTCGTGGCACTAAATTTTGTTGGTAGTGTTTATGAAACACTCGGTGGCCTCTTTTACTGAATATATTTAGTTGTAAGATGTCTAGCCTTACATTATTATTTACAAAGGATGAAACTATAAGATTACATAAATAAAATAATAATAAATTAATTATATAGTATATAGAAATTATATTATTACTAATTATATATTATATAAAAATCATCATTATTATTACTATTATCACTATTACCATCAGCATAGAAGTCCGACACCTTATTCCTAGACCGCCAGGTCACCTAATAATAATAATAATAATTGTTTAACTGCACAACAAGGTGGGCATTGTGTCTTATTACCCGTTCGGGCTATACGCTTAAGTACTAATTACGCTAATGTATTTGAAATTGGGAAGGTTAGGTTTAGAGGAAGTGAACCCGCATTGCTTTTAAAGAGAGATGGAGTGAGTGTGGAAAACCCACCCACAGTTCATCCAACCGAGATTCACATCTTTATCTCCTCGTCCTCAGCAGTCAAGCTCAACACAAAACTGACATTTTAGCCAACTAAACCACTGAGGTGGGTTTGATAATTACTCTAGTGGGGCGGGGATGAGGAAGGAAACATTTTAGTGGTGATCTATTCACATTTGCGCGTAAGGAGAGTGGAAAAGAATTGAGGAAAAGTCACCCTTAGTAGATCCGACCAAGACTTGAACCCTAATCTCTCCATCATCAACTGTCCAGTCTGTTGTAAGAGTGACGCCTTTAGACTGTTAAACAACTGATTCAGATTCATAACATTAATTTGACTATTATAGAATAAAAATAATTGTTTAAAAGAGCTTCTGGACCATTTCGTGTGAAATGATCCAATATGTTGACATTTTTTGAGCCCATATGAAACTTTACACATATGATGCTAAAATATAAATTAATGGGGTTTTTCCCTTCAAAATTTCAAAAAATCTGTTTTTGAGAAATTTATGATAAACATTTTTATGCAAATATCTTGTAATCAAAAACTGTCCAAAACTAGTAATGTTAAGTATCATTATGAACACTTGTAAAATAATTTATTAAACGCAATTTTTTTATTTCATTTATAGCTTGAGTAATAATTTATTTTGTAATTGCATATCAACGTAAAAATTGCTTTTTTTTAAGAGAGTCGTAACTTAAAAACTATTGCTAGTAAAAATCTAAAACTTTTGATTTTCTACTATCTCTGGAGGTACATTATTAGGTAAACCAAAGTTGAAAAAAGATACAAGAGAGTAAAATTTAAAAGTGTTAGAATATTATATAACTTGACACAGACCCCTGTCCCCTGACCCATGTGTTGAAATTAGTTCAATCAGTGACGTCTTCCCACTAAATATCACAATGATACAAACTGGAACCATATGAAACTTTAGGCATACTTAGTTAGATTGGTATCACTGATTTAGTGCACAGTAATGTTTTTCCTTACCAAGTAAAACACAGAATGAAGTATCAAACACATGGTCTATTATTAAATATTCTCTTTGTGCATATTTCACTGTTATAAATATATTTCACAGCTATTCTAAAGAAACATTAGTTATTTTCTCCATAATGGGTTTTGTTCGTGAGGTAAAGTTTTACAATATTAGAAAGAAAGAAAATGCTAATCCTGTTTCTTCTGAAGCTATCCATGTAAGAGTTGGGGTACAGGGAGTACGTGAAATAGTATAGGAAGCAAGGATGAGAAGGTATGGACACATAATGAGGGTGGAAAAGGAAAGAATACCAAAGATAATGATGAGATGAAGCGAGACCAAGAAAGAGATCAGATGAGCAGGTAACAGCAAGTGTGCAAGTGAGAGGAAAAGAATTAAAGCAATTTAAGGAGGATGGATGGAGGTATTTTACAAAATTGACCCGGACACAGGCTGGAAACAGTTGTTAATGATGATACAAAAGAAAAAACACATTATAGACAACCCCTAAAAAAAAATATGTCTTGTGATTTGATCATTTCTAGAGAATTAATCACCCCAAACACTGCAAGGACATCCTTACCTCATGTTCACAGGAAACTGCGGCGATAATTGAGGACCGTCTCATAGAAGCCGAGGCGACCGAGGAGAACATATCCATAGCCCGAGAGAAGTACCGCGTGGTGGCCACCAGGGGCTCTGTGCTGTATTTTGTGGTGGCGGAGCTTGGCAATATCGACCCCATGTACCAGTATTCGCTCAAGTACTTCAGTCAGGTCAGACATGAACCGGGCTGGCACCGGGCTGGCCAACCAGATTTTATTCTGGAATTATTGCACCACTGAGCTGTAGAAGATATGTCTCAATATTTGTGCCAATTCTAGTTTATATTTAGATATTTATGATATAATGGATATCATGTGTGTTGTACAACGATTGAATAGGTACACCTAAATCACACTGAATCACTAATTTTGGCTATAAGCATATGTCACCACTTTCGTTAGATAACATGTTCACAACTTTGCCAGTTTTATTTTCTTTTATTATGTACACTCAAATGCAGAATTAAATTTATTTTTCATCCTCACGTTAAGTTTTACCGGCCTGTACATAGCAGGACAATTATATTGTAGCATGTAGGGTGAGCCTTTGAATGAAATTTAATCAAATAATTAAAAACTACCGCCCTGCCTAATCCACAACCCAGTTAATCCGATCCCAGATAATCTAAAATCTACTTTATTTAAGAAAGATCTTTGACGAATAATCTAAGTTACATCATATTAATTTTATCAAAGAACTTTTATTGAATAAATTTGACAGAGTGGTGCCACTCTTACTGTATGAAATATCTACATTTAATCACACTGATGGGATAGTGATAATTAAGATAGAAATTAGAGTAAATGTACCCACATTCTCTGAAACTGCCTTCAGTTCAACCCACTGGAATTCAAACCCTTACCTAATCACTGTTAGTAAATCAGAGCAGATGGGCTTGATGCCACTAATCTATTTGATTAATTTACATCTCAATATGAGAAAACTGTTGATGCATCGCTTATTTAAAACAAGAAGATCTGTAAACAATCTCATTGGACAGTGCCATAATTGTTCCTACAAGTGTTTAACATGTTGATAGAGACAACAAAGAAATCCCCTAACCTTGAAGTGTGAGATCTCTTTGGTCATTGTCATCATTGTTCCTACAGGTGTTTAACATGGTGATAGAGAACCGGGCTGGCCAACCAGATTTTATTCTGGAATTATTGCACCACTGAGCTGTAGAAGATATGTCTCAATATTTGTGCCAATTCTAGTTTATATTTAGATATTTATGATATAATGGATATCATGTGTGTTGTACAACGATTGAATAGGTACACCTAAATCACACTGAATCACTAATTTTGGCTATAAGCATATGTCACCACTTTCGTTAGATAACATGTTCACAACTTTGCCAGTTTTATTTTCTTTTATTATGTACACTCAAATGCAGAATTAAATTTATTTTTCATCCTCACGTTAAGTTTTACCGGCCTGTACATAGCAGGACAATTATATTGTAGCATGTAGGGTGAGCCTTTGAATGAAATTTAATCAAATAATTAAAAACTACCGCCCTGCCTAATCCACAACCCAGTTAATCCGATCCCAGATAATCTAAAATCTACTTTATTTAAGAAAGATCTTTGACGAATAATCTAAGTTACATCATATTAATTTTATCAAAGAACTTTTATTGAATAAATTTGACAGAGTGGTGCCACTCTTACTGTATGAAATATCTACATTTAATCACACTGATGGGATAGTGATAATTAAGATAGAAATTAGAGTAAATGTACCCACATTCTCTGAAACTGCCTTCAGTTCAACCCACTGGAATTCAAACCCTTACCTAATCACTGTTAGTAAATCAGAGCAGATGGGCTTGATGCCACTAATCTATTTGATTAATTTACATCTCAATATGAGAAAACTGTTGATGCATCGCTTATTTAAAACAAGAAGATCTGTAAACAATCTCATTGGACAGTGCCATAATTGTTCCTACAAGTGTTTAACATGTTGATAGAGACAACAAAGAAATCCCCTAACCTTGAAGTGTGAGATCTCTTTGGTCATTGTCATCATTGTTCCTACAGGTGTTTAACATGGTGATAGAGAAAACAGAGAAATCCCCTAACCTTGAAGTGTGAGATCTCTTTGGTCATTGTCATCATTGTTCCTACAGGTGTTTAACATGTTGATAGAGACAACAGAGAAATCCCCTAACCTTGAAGTGTGAGATCTCTTTGGTCATTGTCATCATTGTTCCTACAGGTGTTTAACATGGTGATAGAGACAACAGAGAAATCCCCTAACCTTGAAGTGTGAAATCTCTTTGGTCATTGTCATCATTGTTCCTACAGGTGTTTAACATGGTGATAGAGACAACAGAGAAATCCCCTGACCTTGAAGTGTGAGATCTCTTTGGTCATTGTCATCATTGTTCTTACAGGTGTTTAACATGGTGATAGAGACAACAGAGAAATCCTCCGACCTTGAAGCGAGGCTTTCCACACTTATCCAGGAGATAACCTTGTCCATGTACACCAACGTGTCCCGAGGACTATTTGAGAGGCACAAGCTGGTGTTCAGCTTCATGGTGTGTGCCAACATCCTGAAACACAGCGGGGACATTAAGGAGCCTCAGTGGAACTTCCTGCTCAGGGGACCCATATCCACCAAGCAGGTACCTCATTCATGACAGTTGGTAGCACTGTACGCACTTGCTGAATTCAATGTTGGTTCTTTATTTGTCTAAGAATGTTCAAGAGAGATGTAAATTTTCTTAACACTTTTTTTAAATTGAGAAACCATCTATGATCACTTTTTTTAACAAATACTTATGGAAATATTCTCAATGTCTACTACAAAAGAATCTTTTGCCCTTCCTACCAAAATTCTATTATACCAAAGTGACTATAAAAATATATACAAGATGTTTCAAGTGTTCTCATTGGTTCTCAGACATATCCTTATGTTTAAGTAAAAGTGTATTTGCGTTTTTATTCAATCAGATGATATTTTTTTAAACACAGTTTTATCTATGAATCATTAAACGTTATCTTGAGTCATTTACAATGCTCAGAATGCTGTACAAATTAATGTACACACACCCCTTACATTCTTTTGGAGCATGTAAGAAACAAAATAAGAAATACAATGACCCAACAGTCAAATTGACTCGCCATTGCAGTCAATAACAGCGGTAGAGCGTTGTATCATTCCCTAGAACAGAAAGATAAAAAAACCTTTGTATATTTTATTCTGAAAATTTAAAAATGACACCTAGACACGGAAATTGAACCCGGAACTTTTGACTTAGTACGCCAATGCTCTAACTGAGCTATCTAGAAATCGTCCTGTGTCCAGGGTCATTCTTCACTCATATTTTAAGGCAAAGTCTTTGTATATTTTGGTCACTTATTAGGAGCTCATTAAGTATCTCATTTTTTAAAGTAAACTTTATTTCTCAGTTAAGAGAAGCACAAAGGTTTAACTAAGCTCTGTTTTATGATATTTAATGAGTGAAAATACTGTGAAATATTTACCTCTTAATCCCCTTCCTTCTCTAGCAAGTCATATCATGGCCTTGGTGTTAACTTACTCCAGGGAAAAGTAACTAAATATTTATTGCCGTGTGGATTTTCCAGAGCTTACTGAAGAAGCCGGATGTGCCGGTCCTGTCGGACGCAGCCTGGTTCGCAGTTTGCTACCTCAACAACAACTTCAAGAGCTTCCAGGGACTGGCAGGGGACGCTGTCGATAAGATACTTGTCAGCATTGGGGATTTTGAACAGGTCGGTCAGCAAAAAGTTCTTAACAAACAACACTGTTGAGTTGTTTTTGCTTTATCATATAGGGAAAGTAATGTCATATTGTGAAACGTTTTATGCTCCGAGATTGGTGTATATATATATATATATATATATATATATATA
>CABFOW010000593.1:216579-239126 GCA_902141385.1 Timema californicum
GGGGGGGGGGGGTGGGGGGTGGATATTGGCTTGAGTAAAACCTGACCTAGGCCACGGCTGGAAACAGTAATGGAGGTAAAGAAATATCTATAATTATTTTGTTTTTATGAAAGAAGGTACAGGAAAGATGGAAATAAACATACAAAAGGAAAGAAACACAATATGTCTTTTATAATGAAAAGAATAACACAATTCACACCTTACATTGCTGAAATCTCCCCAAAATTTCACCGTCCAATGAATGTTGCGTCCGCAGCAACTAATGAGGCTTATTTGTCTGCTCCACAGCTAATGTTTGCAATCTCCCAGTATGTGAGGATAAAACTTGGACAAGCGTTTATAGAGAGTCCACCGATATCTCTGCATAGCTTGTGAGTATTGAGTCGATACACGAATGGCAGAGTGGATATGACTGGTGCATGGTTAATGTTTTATTTGGTGACAGTTGAATAGTTTGTCTGCTTCGCTGGCTTCGTGGTCTAATGCGCTACTCTCGCACTAGACTAGACTACCGATGATGGGGGGAATTGAGGTTCGAATCTCAGTCGGGTGGTTTTTCCAAAATGGTTTTCCACTCCCCTCCATGCAAATGTGGGAACACTTCCTTTAAATATACATTACCTATCCCTAAAATCATTAGTGTAATTAGTACATAAGCATATAACCCAAACAGATAGTAAGACGTGATGAAAAAAAAAAAATTGAACAGTTTCAGGGGTTGGTATGACTTGTTGATAACTGTTTTATTTTGTGACAGTTGAATATGCCATCGGTTGGTATGACTGGTTCATCAAGCACAAATTTAAGGGGGGAACACAAGGGCGCACAGGGGACACGTGCCCCCCTCAGGTAGAATATTTGACTAATAGAATATTAGACTAATGGAAGTGTGGGCAGGGATAGGGGAGTTGGTAGGGGTGGGCAATGGGCACTGGGCAAGGCATTTGGCAAGAAGGAAAAATATGCCTATCAACCCACACAAATGTTTCTTCATTCACTATATTTGTGCCCCCACCCTTTTACAATTTCTAACTTTGTGCTTGTGATTCATGGTTACTTTTTAATTTTGTGATGGTTGAATAGTTTCAGGGGCTGGTACGACTTGATGATAAGTACTGTTTTATTTTTATGACAGTTGAATAGTGGTGGAAAAACGTTCCGTAAATAACTACTCAATAAAAGTAAATGTGAAGAAAGTCGATAAAATGTTGCAGGTATCAAGACATGTCGATCATGACACCGCTGGTATTTGTTCTGAGCACCGGATCTGACCCTTTTGGGGGCTTCCAGAGGTTTGCCTTGGAGATGGGGTTCAAGGAGCGCGTCCAGTCCATCTCCCTGGGTCAGGGGCAGGGCCCCGTGGCTGAAAAGATGATCAAGCTTGGAGCCAGCCGAGGAGACTGGGTCTTCTTGCAGGTGCGGGCATTATGGGTGGTCATTACACAACAGTCACGGGGAGCTCAACCTAAACCATGAGCTCACAGAACCCCCTTGGTGGTCTCATGGTTTAAGAAGTCATTCTCAGAATATAGACAGGATTTCTAATGATGTGGTGATGTGGGTTCAAATCCTGGCTGGGTGTATGGAATGTGGTTTCACTCAATTGTGTGTTTTTATATATATATATATAAACACACAATTGAGTGAAACCACACATATATATATATATATAAACACACAATTGAGTGAAACCACATTCCATACACCTATATATATAGCAGCATGTCTTACTTCCTGTTAAGATTATCTGCTTTTTTACTAATTATGCTAATGGCTATCGGGATGAGGAAGGTTAAATTTAAAGGAAGTGCAACCACATTTGCAAGAATAAAGGATGGAAAACTATTATGGAAAAACCACCTTCAGAACACCTGACCTAGACTCAACTCAACCTTCCCGTTATCAGCAGTCTAGTCTACTGCGATAGTGATGCCTTAGACCATGTAGCCACTAAACAGGTAAGTTTTACCCTCCTTGCAGCTAACACCTAGCACCTAAGCATGGTAAGTACATATGTATACAACCCGAACAGCTAATGGGACACGGTGACAAGAAAACACATGAAATTTGGTAACAGTAAAAAAAAAAAAAAACTNCTAGAACATTAGTTAATTTGGGACATTTAACCGAAAGCTTAAAATAGTAGGTCTTTGAATGGATGAGAAAGTGAACTGAAGAATAAATCACGCTGATTCAAACTTGTCTTATTACTCCTTAAACAAGGGTTGTGAAGAGACAGAAGACGCATTTCCTCATCAATCTTAAATCATCCTGTCTTAAATCTGAGTTACATAACCTCACACTTTGTCAATTTAATGAAAAATAAAATTGTATTGCTCTTTTTTTTTAAATACAAGCTGTCTGGAAAAATGGTAATGTCTTCTGGAAAACACAGAGAATTTGGTAGTAAGAGAATAGTGGCAACCCTGATAACACACCTGGGACACACATCCTTAAATCCTTTATTTGTGATCTACACACAAACACACCCAGTGGGGACCCTTGGAGGGGGTAAACCAAGGTTAAGTAAGATCTGTACCGCCATCTGTAGCTCTCAAGTGTTTACATTGTACTGTTGATATGAGAGATTTTGGTAGATATCCCGGTACGGTCAGTTTTAAGGTTTAAAGGCAAATAGGACATTATTGATAAAAATTAGATCATAATCATTCTCATCATCTCCATGAACTGCTTCCAGCTTGTGGTTGGGTCAATTGAGTAAAATGCCTCCATCTCCATTTGTCCTGCCGCCATTTTTCCTCCATTACTCTCATGTTTATTCTTCTCCTCTGTCTCACATACTTTTTGTTATCTGCTCCTTCTATCTATTTATGGGTTTCCTTTGTGATCTTTTTCCTACATTCTTCATCTACATAGTTTTCTTTGGGATTCTTTCTGATTTCATCCTCATCTCTGGTGTTAAAAACCTGAACCCCTTAAAGCCCCTTTAAAACATTCATCACACAAACAAACAAAGTAGGATCTTATTCCTCTTGATAATGGCAGAATCATACACTTCTAAATAAGTAAATATTATGATCATGCCAATGTTTTGTTGTTGCTGTGTCGGTAGAACTGTCACCTGGCGGTGTCGTGGATGCTGCCGATGGAGCGAATGATACAAACCATGGCAGAGACCCCAGACAAGATTCACTTGGACTTCCGGCTGTTCCTCAGCTCGATGCCGTCTAGGTCATTCCCCGTGTCCGTGCTACAGAACTCGGTCAAGGTCACCAACGAGCCCCCTCTGGGGCTTCGGGCCAACATCCGGCGAGCCTTCACCGAGCTAGACGAGGACTTTTTCGAGGATCACCGTAAGCATACAAACTATTCCTTCACTCAACTGAAACTTGTGAACATACAAACTATCCCTTCACTCACCTGAAACTTGCGCAATTGTTTAAAGCAATGTGTTTTATAAAATGCTATTAATTATTGATTTATCACTTATAAAAGAAACCGTGCCATCACTCGTCTGTAAAGATGACGATAAATCACTATGAGCATGAGGTTAAACAAGCCTTAGTTCTTCAAGTCATGGCTGAACACTGGATTTGATTCCACTCCACGGGAAACTACTAGATATATTTTCATGTAATCCGCTTTGAGTGTCGAATAGTCTGGATCTGCTGATTATGGGGATATTAGGGTGAGGAGCTGATCGGATCAATTGAGGGTGGTGTTTTACACTCTCCCTCCACACAAATATGGGTACACTTCCTCTAAATTAAACCTTAATCGTTCCTGACACATTTGGGTGATTAGTACATATGCATATAACCTAAACGGGAAGGGAGGCACAGTGACAAAGATAAACTATCTATAGCTTTATGTTTTCTAAGTCATTAGCTTTCTTCTCCTTTTTTAAAAAAAATCTCATTCTTGACAGCTTCAAGATAAACATAATAATAATTTGTCAAGACTGTATTTTTTTTATATGCCTTCTAAAAGTGTCATATTAAAATAAACCTTAGCAATGCTATGGGTGAGGATGGGACCCTTGAATTATTGAATCCCTTGAAGATATTCAAGGTTTTTGAGATCTGAAAAAAATAAAAAAAGACTGTTTTTGAAAAATTTCTAGTTAGAATTTCTTTTAGAGCTCTAATACTGGCCATTGGTGGTTCGGTCCCAACTAATTATAGGATAAACTTAACAACCAGACCCTCGACTATTAATTTACCAACTAATTGAATGTATGAATGTTAACATTCAGTCAATTCTTCTACTTTCTAATATTCCGTTACCCGCTTCTGTGGCAAAATGGTCTAAGGCATCACTCTACTGATGATGGAGAGACAAGAGTTCAAATCTTGGTTGAGTCTACTCAGGGTGGTTTTTTCTAAATGGTTTCCAACTCTCCTTTTACACAAATACGGGTAGGTTACCCCTAAAATGGTTCCTTCCTCATCTCTACATCACTAGAGTAATTATAATAAATATGTACAACCTGAACAGGTAGTAAGACATGGTGATAAAAAAATATATGTATATTCGCTTTTTTTTATGTTAATCATTCTTTACAAAATTTGAAATCCAGGATTCAAAAATAAAATAAAGATTAGGATTCAAGATTCAGATTCATAAAATACTCTAATTTTGAGTAAAAAAGAAACAAAAATTATGTTTCACAGCACTGAGCGGCGACTGGAGGCGGATGGTCTTTGGAATATGCTTCTTCCATGGCGTCATCCAAGAGCGCAAGAAGTTTGGCCCCCTCGGTTGGAACATCACGTATGAGTTCAACGACAGTGACCGGGAGTGTGCGCTCAACACCATGAAGATGTTCTGCACTGGGCATGACATCCCTTGGGACGCATTGGAATACATCACGGGTAATGGTTCTATCTGCAGGAGGGGAGGGGGGAAGGGTTAATTTGGTTTCTAGGTGTGACCTTTAGACACTATTTTAGAGTGTTAGTAGTGGGAAGGGTTAAGTTTTGCTATGTTCGAGAAGGCTGAGGTTTTAGTTTAAAGATTCACATCTCTCAACCAATTAACTGAAAAATTAGATACACGATTACACTCGAAACATAATTTTCATTAATTTATGGTGTTCTATATTCTTCATTTGAAAAACCCCATGGCGTCAGGCCTCAATCGAGCTGTACCAACCCAGGGGCCGCCGTCTGCTGGCGAAGATAATGCAAAGTTCAACAGATAAAGCTTGTCATACCGTCAGCACAACGCATTATTTAGCTGTTAATCTCAGTTTTCTAGACTGGATCCACTAACTCCTTGTTAAAGTAGCTCCTCAGTTTTCTTCACGAGGCTGAGTTAACACCGTTCTAGACCCAATGTTTCACAGGAGAGTCCAGAACCTTTGGCTTAGTTCAGAAATTCTGCCCCCTAGACCACAGGACAATAAGCAACAGCAAAATTTGGGATCAGTTTGATATTTAAAAAAAAAAGTTGAATGATTATTTCTCTATTTTTATTAAAAATTTTATATCATAGTGAAATAGTTTTGATCCAACTGTTTTATAAAATAGAATATGGATAACTAAACCTTGATGTGATGTCTGGTTCGAGCTGTATCACCTACAATCTGGCAATATTAGGAAGGACCTTTAAGAAAACACAAACATATTCTTTTGTGGCCAAAATCGACAATATTTTACCATATTGCTAGTGTTATTTAATAGTTATTGATGATTTCTATCAAAAGTAACAACTGCAGATCACACTATTTGACGTATGAGTATGTGAAGGTTGATCAAGTAGTAATTTATCTAGCGGTCAGATAAGGCTCTTTCTATGAAAACTGGACTGTACCTAAGTTAGATGTTATCAGGGGAATGAAACAAGCTCTTAATCAATTAATGTATTACATTGGGGCGTCTTAAGGAGAGATGATATTCATATTCTGATCAGAGACTTGAAATTAATATTCAATAGTTTTTTCTCTCTGAAATCGTGCCGGAGATGTTGGTGTTTTCAGTAATCTGAGCTTATAAAAGCTTATAACATCACTTTAAATACTGGTTAGTTTTATCAGACTTACCTTAATTTATCCTACCCAAAAAAATATATGATTAATAAAACTTAAGTTACCTTCTTCGGTGGCTGAATGGTTTAAGGCAGGTGGATCTCCAAATCTTTGGCACGCGGGCTACATAATATATTTTACACATTTTCGCGGGCAAAAGTATGAAAACAAAATTAATGAATAATATTTATTTGGATCTTTTTGGGGAAATCATCATGAGATTATTCAGAAAATAAGAGAAATTTAGAGGTTCTCAACCTTTAGGTGCCCAATGTTTATCAGATAAATTTGCTCGATGGTTGGACTTGACGCACTTCATAACTCATTCTTGAGAATTTTTGTTCACACAGATTGTTTTGCAAAAATTTGACACAGCTTCACAAGTAAATCGCTTATAATTCGGAAACCGCTCATGCTGCATTGATTTATAAAATTGGCTCATATTTCCTTCTTTATACTTGTGTTTCAGCTTGTCATTTGATTCGAGATCAATAATTTCCATTTGAAACTGATTTTGTAGTGTTTCAACATTGCAGTCAAATGTATTTTAAAACAGCCTTATTTCAATTGTTTTTCCATCAAGATCAGAAAATCATCCCTGAAATAGTTTTTTTAGTCAAAAATGAATTCTAATACAAATGAAGAAGGAAATTCTGATTCACTTTCTTCGTGAAATTTTTCACATCACGGGAAATGAACCAAGCTATGAACTTTCACCTGTTCCTCAAGGAGCATCATTTTTTCCCTGAATATCTTGACATGCGTGAATAGATCATACATCAAATTTGTTTCAGCGTGCACCCGCCTCGGTGCCGTAGTTGGCTAACGCACTTGTCGTGTTAAGCTCGATTTCTGAGGACGGGGAGATCGAGGTTCGAATCTCGGTCGGATGAACTAGGGGTGGTTTTTCCTAAAATGGTTTTCTACTATCCCTCAACGCAAATGCTGGTTCACTTCCTCTAATTCTACAATCTCAATTCCTAATCAATTAGCGTAATTAGTACTTAAAGTGTATAACCTAAACAGGTTGTAAGACGCGGTGCTAAATATTATATAATAATAATTTTTATAAAATATTTCAGTGTGCAGCTTAAGATTCAATTGATTCTATGGCCGGTACCGTCTGCAAAAAAATTCCACTTTCTAAAGCCAGTCAGTGTTTGATAAAAGTGATTGAGGTTGATTCTTCTCTGAGAGAAATTATTTAATTTATATTTATAATAAGTAGTTAATATAATTACCTATTTTTAAAATTATGTAGCATTTTCATGACTTTCCTTTTATAGCCCTCTGCAGGAGAATTATAGACATGAAAATTATCCCAAGCTGCTCTGCTATAGGTACAGGGAGTGAGACCAGTCTCTTACACCGTGGTTTGGTTTCTTTAATTGTATGTTGCCTGCGACTGAAAATGAGCGTTTGCAATTCAACAACATTTTAGCCTGATCTTATGGGGGGAAGCGCGCGTGCGGAAGGGAACTGGACATGTCAAATATACTGCGTGTTTAATAAATAACCAAGAGAAACAGTCAGTTTGTTTTTTGATAAAATCTTGCCCCATGGGCCATAGTTTGGAGACTCCTGGTTTAAGGTGTCACGCTTGATATAAACTGGACATCAGGATTATAATCCCAGGTGGGTGTACTAAGGGTAGTTTCTCTTTAATGGTTTTCCACCATCCCACTTTGCAAGTGTAGGCACTCTTCCTTTTAAATTCAACCTTCATGAATCCTTCCCACAAAATTGACGTAACTAACTCATATGCTTATAACCCGAACATATAGTGAGACGGACTGAAAAAAAAAAAGGTGTTAATTTAACTTATTGGTAAGTCGCTTGGGACAGTTTCAGAAATGCTGTGACTGATGAAAGCTGGATTTTTTCTTAACATCGCATCCTACTACCTGTTGAGGTTATATTCAAGAAACTATTCCTACCATGTGTATTAGTATTTACTTGTACAATGGTGTTATATATAATGATGTGTGTAATTAACAGGAGAGATTACATATGGAGGCCGGGTCACTGACTACTGGGATCTCCGTTGCCTCAAGACGATACTCAAGTGTTTCTTTGCTCCACACACACTGAAGTCAGGTGAGCCGTACATTTATTGGACACAGTTTTAGTTTATATAGGGCCATGATATGAATAACACAATCATTTGTATGCGACGAACATTTATTTTATGCCTATAATTTTCTTGAATAATCCCAACAACACCTCACAATAGTAAAATATTTTTTATTAGCTTGCATTTTTTTTTCTTTATCCTTTTAAGATTGCACACACACACACATTAACTATGCTCTTGTGTTAGAAATGAAGGAGGTTGAGTTTAGAGGAAGTATGCCCACATTTGCTCGGAGGGAGCGTGAAAAACCGTTCATGAAAAAACTCCCTCAGTACCCTTCTTAGACCATTTGACCACCGAATCTGGTTTTATATTATTAATACTAACAGGGTTAGGTAATCCATTCATCTTTTTAAAACAAAGCAACACTATTATTACATGCACCAGTGGCCACGGAGAGGTGGGGGGCGTGACAAAGGCATAGGTCTCATCTTGTCTGGCTTCACCAATGAAGACTAGGTAGGTCAAGATTCAAATATTGGCTGTGTGACTGAAGGGTTTTTCTTAATTGATGGTTTTATATATTCTACCTTCCTCCCTTTTAGCTCGGATGGACTGATTACACTATGGTTCTATCTTATAAACTACACCATAGTGTAACCATGCTACTTTACAGAGCATACGAAGGGTACAGTCAGCTTCATAGTTTATCTGTCTGTTACAGGGTACATGTACTCAACGTCTGAATCATACTACTGCCCCGAGGCTCCTGGTTTACAATCTCTCGACCAGTACAGAGAGTTTATCGACCAGCTGCCTCTCATAGAGGGACCCGACATATTCGGTATGCACGAGAACGCTAACATAGCCTTCCAGGTGAGCATCTCGCAATAACATGAAGAGACCTGCTTATTGGGGAAAATTAGTAGTTAGCCATGTGCTCCATTTTTTACCTGAGAGCCAGGAGTTAGATCTCGGGATGAGTTTACTGCGATTGCTTCACCCCTTCCCCTCTCACCACAATCTGATTTCTCACTGTCGCCAGCTAAATGCTTGTGTATCCCATTAAAACAACACTACTTTTTATCAGCACCGCGTCTTATTACTTGTTTAGGTTATGCACCGATGTACTAATTACACTAATGTGTTAGGGATTAGTAAGGTTTAATTTAGTGAAAGTGCACCCACATTTGCATATAAAGATTGGAAAACCATTCAGGAAAAACCACTCTCAGTGCACCCGACCACAATCTCGCCGTCTTTGGCAGTTTGGACTATTGTAAGAGTAGTCATCGAAGTTGGTAGTAACACTATTCTCCTCACTCGAACAGTATTGAACCTCAATCTCCTTGTCGCTGGCAAATCAGGATAATCCTATGGCCTAGATGGGGTTTTCCTTAAATACATATCATAAGAGTGATGCTTTAGACCAAGCAAAAATTGATGTGGTCACACACATAAATTTATCCCATAATTTACCGAAATAGGGTTTCCTTTGTAGAGTTATTCTATTACAACAATGTTATTTCAGATTTTGGAGTATATATTATTCTCTCCTGTAGCTTCTCCTTTCTAAATAAAACTATTTGATATTAGGTGCATGGCTGGCAACAGAAGTCTTGGAGCCCGTTACACTCACAATTTTGAGGCCCCCTATACTTCCCCCCCCCCCCTTCACTACCCATTCACCCTTCACCCATTTAAGACATGTACAAGGGCGAGATCAAAAAGCNTCACTACCCATTCACCCTTCACCCATTTAAGACATGTACAAGGGCGAGATCAAAAAGCAAAAAAATTGTAAAAGCTATTTAATATTACAATATTATAAGTACCTATTATGTATGATGACTGATACAGCTATTAGTTGACTAACTTACTAGCACAGCACAATAAAAGTAACAACACCAACACATATGTACCACACACGTCATTATTTCGATGCTATTGTAGCATCTTCCTCAGGAAGTAGTAGTAGTAGTTGGACTGAGTCTGGTAAAACATTTAGGACTGAGTCTAACTATTACAACTTCCTGAGGAAGATACTATAATAGCATTGAAATATTGACGTGTGCGTAAATATGTGTTGGTGTTATTACTTTAATTTGTGCTTTACTATTTTCCTACTATTCTTTAATTTTATTTATTACAACTTAGCACAGCAAAAAAAATAAAATAATAATAATCAACATAATCATAATTATCTCATTGTCACTGCAGCAAAGTCTTTAATTACATCACTAAAACGTCCTTGAAGATAGGGGTCCCCCCTAGCTTGGGGCCCAGTACAGCTGTCACCGGCCCTGATTATGTGTGAATGCTTTTTGTCAAGATTTAACAAATTAATATCAAAGCTATGATTAAGAAGGTTTTATAAAGAATAATCGATTTATTTTAACTTTTCATGAATTCTAATAACTAACAGAGAGCTAGCAAAGCAATTTCTGTATTCGATTCTGAATCACCTGAAAATAGTTCTGACCAGTTCTAAAGCTTTACTCCCAATCCCTGATGCAGGACTTGAACTGGAACTGTCTTGCATCAAAGCTTCACCTTCTTCTTCCTCCTAGCCAACCTTTCTGTCTTGGACCCTATAACACCCTCACCCTGTAGGTAAAAGAGCCAACTAAAAATAGTAATTTTTTCTTTTGAATATTTAGTATACAATTTACGAATTTATTAAATAACAGCTGGCAAACTATGTTCAGCAGGTAAATTTAACTTCCATGTTTTATCCCCCTGTTGTGTTTTATAAATATATATAACCATATCAGGCTATACACATATGTACTAATAATGCTAATGAGCTAGGGGTGAATTTATAGTAAATTTAACCACATTTGTGTGGATTGAAAGTAGAAAATTATTCAGGGAAATTACTCTCAGTACACCCTACCAGGATTCAAACCAGCAGTCCAGTCTATTGCAAGAGTGATGCTTTTAAACCGTTCAGCCACCAAAGCAGGTTGTTGTGATATATAGTTTAACATCTGTCCCTTTTCTTAGTACAAAGAGACGCAGGCTGTGATCGGCACCATCGTAGAGGTCCAGCCGCGAGAGTCTGGCGGGACGGAGGGCCGCTCCACCGATGATATCGTGTTTGACCTGGCCGACGACATCTTGCGCAAGCTTCCAGAGCTCATTGACCCTGAAAACACACTGCCCCCATTGCTCAGGGTAAGAATACACCACCTAGAAAATAGGATCAAGGGTTAAATGTCTTAGAAGAAATGTTCATTCACTTTCTTGAAATGAATAATGAGAGACCATTAACTCATTCCCTGGCACATCTGTAGCATGGTCATAGTATAGCATTGATCTGGTAGCACCATCTATTAGCTTCAAAATGAAGTATTCACAATAGGTGAAAGTACATTGGTTCATTGATAGATGGCATTACAATAACTTATTGCAATTAAATGTAAATTCATGCTCATGCCAGGGAACATTTGGGCAAACAAAGACGCCAGGAAATAGTTTAAGGGGAAAACCCACTTCAGTGGTCGAATGTTCTAAGGCATGGTTTCTAAAACTTTTTCCACTCTAGACCTCTTTTCGCTCGAGAAATTTTTACGTGACCTTGGGTATATAAGGTATATAAAATAGGTATATAAAATAGGTATACAAATCAAACATTTACCGATAGTAAATCTTAAAGAAATTTATTTTAAACCAATTCTTTGGTATACCTATTATTTTACCATTTATTAAATATGAAATCAAACTTGCATACTAATGAGATGGATGTGCGTGTTTATTTTTACATAATAATTAAATCTTGGCTGATTATTTGGTACTGCAGGACATCTTCAACGTTTTTCAAAGTTGATCGATATTTTGATTTCATACTCTTCAATGCTGAGAACGTAGCTTTGCATAGATACGTAGTACAAAATGGCAGAATTATGTTTAGGGTCATTTCAGAAATTGTTGTAAATTTTGTCCACTTCCCAGGCCAAAATTCATTTAGCCATTTATTTTAGGGTACCCAAGTTTTAAACCTGTGTCCCTTAATAACTCGGCAAATTCTTCTTGAACTTTTAATATCAGACGACTGACAGTTTTGATTTCAATTGCGTATGGTTTATGAACCCAACTTAAGGATAACATTTTGAAGGTATTTCTGAAACTGTAGCTCCAGAGCCCAGGCAGGCACTTCAGATGATCATCTATAATTCTTACAATTAAATCTTTGGGAAACACATTTTCAATTATAAAACCATCTATATGGTAGCTTAAACATTTCTAAAGAACCATTTTCCACCTTATTCTTCCATATGTTAACTTTTTTTAGTAAAACTTTCAATGTTATTGTTTAACATTTGTTGTGTTCAGAACCAAAGCTATAGTGAAGTTGCGTGATGCAACACCCGTGAGCGCTGCCAGAAACACTTGGGATTCATTGCCCGTTCAGAAAGCTTTTACTGTTGTCAAATTTCTAGCGATCCCCACATTCATTTACGCAACACCATATGGGATCGCGACCCACAGTTTGAAGACCTGGTTTAAGGCGTCGCTCTTGGGTTAGATTGGCCTGCTGAAGATGATGAGATCGAGGTTTGAATCCCGGTTGAGTTTATTCAGGGTAATTTTTCCTAAATCGTTTCCCACTTTCTTTCCATGCAAATCCATATAAATTACAAACTCTAAAATGTTTCCTTCTTCATCCATACCTTATTAGAGTAATTATCATATATTTTTGTAACTGAAAAAGTAATAAGACCTGATGATAAAGAAAAAACACTAAGGGGGGAATAACAGCTCAGTATGTCCGCTCCGACCTCCGTGTCACCGACTTACTGGTTGGAACAAGGCATTCACCTTTATCCATGTGACATATATGTGGATTAGCATTAAACAATATTATTATCAGTAAATAATTGATCAAGGTCAGGTGTTTGACTTCAAATTAAATTAGAAGAGACATCCACTCTCTGATTTAGATAAGAAGGACCTTATCTGACACACACGTTACCAGATTTATTTTCATTTTCTTATACATCAAGTCATGTGAACTAAATATGAAACAATTTTTTGACAGTTTCAAAAGTTACTAAAATCCTTTTTTGCTAAGGATGGGAGCCTAGAATTTGGATATTTAATATTCGAGACTTAAATCCTTAAAAAAAATTATACTTTCAATTTAAACTTGTTTTAGAGCTCTGAAACAGACTACTGGGGGTTCAGTACCAACCAAATTTAAGAACGAGTTCAATAACCAAGCTACAGACCAGTAATTAAATGAAGTAAGACGTGGTGATATAAAAAAAAGTAATTTAACACTTAAATGATGTATGAATATTATAATGAAATGATCATAAGAAAAAAATGCTAACATTTATTTACTATTTGTTTATTTTATTTCCTCTGAGATTTATAATTTTTTCCGAGATTCAGATTCAGATTCATAAAATAGTGCATTTGACCCGAATCTACTTTTTATACATGCATATGTCAAGCCCTGTGATCTACGACTGTCACTTTTGATATATATTAACAATACCAACAACAATAACAATATAATATCTATGAACAAAATGCATTGAGCAAAAACATTTTGTAATAAATAAAATGATAGGATATTAAGAAAATGCTAAATTACAAATAAAACTAAAAACACTAACACATATTTACACACACTTCAATATTTCAATGCTATTATTTAGCATCTTCATCAGGATGTTGTCTTCAGTGATAGCAATATAGTAAATTGTTATCAATTTATATTTTCTAAAAGTTCCTTTCTACAAGAATTGCACTGTAAAATATTGTACACACTGTGCTCTAGTTGGACAGCAAAGGTCGGCTCCCGTCTCTGAGCACAGTGGTTCTACAGGAGGCGGACCGCTACAACAAGCTGCTGGTAATCATTCACGCGTCGCTCGACAACCTACAGAAGGCCATTAGAGGCTTCGTCGTCATGTCCGAGGCCCTTGAGGAGGTGTTCAAGGCGTGCCTCAATAACCAGGTGCCCAAAATGTGGTCCAGCGTCTCCTATCCCTCCCTCAAGAGCCTGGGGTCTTGGATCCAAGACTTGCTGCTGCGATTGGACTTCATCGAGGTCAGTGTTATCATGTGTGCACCTTACTAGGTTCTAACATGCGTCATGTTGGTGGTTGCATGATGTAATGCACCACTCTCGAGTTAGACAGGATTGCCGGTAACACGGAGATAAGGGTTAGAATCCTAATCGGGTGAAATTAGGGTCATCCTTTCATCATCAATAACTGTCATTTTGGTAAAATTCCTCCATTTCATTCTGTCCTTTTACCATTCGTCTCCTTTCACTTGCTGTTATCTACTCCTCCCCATAGCTTTCTTGGTCTCCCATGCAGTATTTTCCCTCCAAACTTGATCTCCATCATTCTCTCCTTTTCCATCCTCATTACATGGCCATACCATCTCACCCTTGCTTCCTCTCCTAGCTCATTTACCCCAAATTATAATTGAACATCTTGAGTCTAAGCCTTTGCGAGAAAGATATCCCATGGGAACGAGAAACATAAAAAAATTATTAAATTTTGAAGCACCTCAAACTTAGCTTTCACATTTATTTCAATTAAAAAATAAATAAACAAATAGTTTGATAGCTTATAGCGATTTGATCAGAAAGGAATAAAAGTTTATAGTTTCAAATGTATGATAAATGACAAAAAATCTTAATCAATTTCATTTATGAGTCTGAACAATAAATTTAAATTTTGTGATCTTGTAGGAATTCTGAAAGGAAAAAAACATAGTATGCCTAGTAATTTAATATCTTAATTATATTTAAATTGTGAGTTATCCAAATAAAATCTAACTAACATTTTGTCTAAAGTGCTGAAAAAATAGGCTTAATACAAATACTATATAATATAGTGTATTTTTAATCAAAACTATGTTGTGTGAATATAAATAAATTTTATGATTGAACTAAAACAAAAATATATATCTTACTATCTTACTAATATTATAAACGCAAAAGTTTGTGTGTTTGGATGTTTGTTACTCAATTACGCGAAAACTGCTGAACGGATTCGAATGAAACTTTGTATGTTGGTAGAGTGTGTCCTGGAATAACATATATGACTATTCCCAACCTTTTATTTTACATTAATTTTACAATACTAATGTTTAAACTTTTTGTATATAAGATATCTTATATAATATCATATATAATATTTCGTAGTAAAATAAATATATATTATTTAAGTTATCAATTATCGCAGGCAAAGCCGCAACGGGTAAAATCTTGTATATATATATAAACTATAATATAGTGTATTTTTAATTAAAAAATATTTTGTATGAATATTAATAAATTTTATGATTGAAAGAAAACAAAAAAAATAATAGCATGAATTTTAATACAGTAAATCCTCTTATAACGTTGTGCTATGTTCCTGAGAAACGCAACTTTATAGAAAACAATTTTATAAAATATTAGTTATATTCATAGTGATTTATTTAAAAGTTATGTTTTCCCATAAGAATCGATGTTAAGTGTAGGGGTTTGGTTCCAAGGTCTCCCAAAATACTTACAAATACATGTAGTATCATATCGCGGAAACAATTCAGGACAGGAATACATTTAATTTCGGGACGTGGATGGGACTGGCTCACCACTCATAATCTTATCCCCCTCATGTGTCACCATGGCGGCCACTGGTTGAAAGACTGCGCGGATAGTTTGCTGCTTAGCGGCACGTTTCTTTTCTTTGTAAAAATCCTGCTAACATGTAAGGCCCTCCATGATAGTCCTGTGTACTCTTGCGTTGCGTTCTACAGCAGTGTCTTCATCAGCCAACATTTGAAGTCCTTCTTGAATGCAGTTAAATGCAGTAGCCATGCTCTTTATATTAAATGTGCGTGAAGGTTTGTCCTCTTTGCTGTCAGCTTCAGGGCTTGGATTTTGGGCCAGCTCTTGTAGCTCCTCGTTACTGAGTTCCTCGAGCTCAGCGTCCACCACCTCCAGATTCTGGAAGCCTGCTTCACGAGCAATGTTGAGGAGGTTTGTGTTTGCACTTGGCGCAATCTCTTCAAATCAATTAAAATCATGCAGGCCATAGATTTTGCCACACCGCATTGAGGCACGTATGGAAAACCTCTTGCCAAGCCATGCATATGTTGTTGATGGCGTTAAAGAGATTGTATCTCCGCCAGTACTCCTTGATGCTGGTCTTGTCTTCACCATCTGTAGCTGCGACAAGTTGCTCAAACGTACACCACAAGTAGTACCGCTTGAAAGTGGCAACTACACCTTGGTCGGATTAGAGGTGTCATATTGGGAGGGAGGAAAACAATCTTCACATGCTCGTCCAAGTCAGGAATGTCATGAGGATGTGAAGGAGATTTATCAATGAGGAGGAGAATTCTGAAATCTAAATTCTCCTTCGCACAGTACCTCTTCCATGCGGGTATTGCGTAGACTTTCAACCATTCCCAGAACATGGCACCAGTTATCCATGCCTTTTTATTGGCTTTGTAAATAACAAGAAGGTGCTCCTTCGTCTTTCCTTTCAAAGCCTGTGGATTCTCTGATCTGGCAATCAGGAGTGGCTTTACCTTGTAGTCACCAGATGCATTCCCACCTAGCAACAGCGTGACACAATCTTTCGCAGCTTTAAAACCGTTTGGCTGTCTATTACATGGTCCAGCTTGTATCGATCACTTGGTCCACGTTGTTTCTTCGTGTTTAGCAGTTGGCTGTCTACCACTTTATCCTCTCGTGTCGGCCACTTTGCCTGCTACTATTGATAGGTTGTCTATAATTGTTACTTTTTCTTGAGATTCGGGATCCCGCACAGGCCTATGAAGGTCGGTCTAAATGTGATTTTTTCAGATTTAAAAAACAAATCTAGTTTTTCAATGATCAAATTAAAATTTTGAAAATATGCCTAATTTTTTTCCCCAAAATATATTATGTTAGATATCAAATGAAAGCTCCTCTAATAACATTTAAAACAACGCCTTGCACAGGTCTCTAGTTCTCATAGATTTCAAGAAAATGGCTTTTAAAATTATCATGGGCCAATAATTTTGAGCTCTTTGACCCTTCAAAAAAATCATAAACGAGGGGTCTGAAAAAAAAAAGTTCATTTGGTGGTGAATTACAAACATACCAAAAAATAACAACATCCATGCTATCAAGGTTTTGTGCATTGATAGATTTGACCCAATACAATATCATTCTTAATCCTATTTCACCTCTTGACGATTAGAATACCCTCCACGTTCCAGGTCTTTGTTGCGTTTATAATTATAGGTAATAAGTCTACCTAAGACATCACCTGTTTGAGGGTAGTTATCCCCACAATCTTTCAATGCAAATCCATGTGCCTTACCTCACATATCTTAATCATCCCTATCCTGTTAGCTTAGTTAATTTATGCCTACAACTTGAACTGGCAATAATACGTGATGAAAACAAAAAGTGGTATTCCTTTTGATTCGATACATCAACCTCTTTGTGTTACAGACTTGGCTTCAGCACGGGCCACCTGTCTCCTATTGGCTGTCTGGGTTCTTCTTCCCGCAAGGGTTCCTAACCGGCACCCTCCAGACCCATGCGCGCAAGTACGACCTCCCCATAGATGAGCTTATATTTGATTTCAAGATGGGCACTGTGGTTTTGGACCAAAACCTTATTCGAGCCAAGCATCTGGAGTTACATGGAGAAGTTAGTACACATCTTGTGGATTAAACAATTCCTGCTAATGAACTGTGGATGGCCACAGACCCACCTTAGCCGATGATCCAGATCTTATTGGGTAAACTCTCTTGCAGATTATATACTATCACACCCACTTGAGACTATGGGCCAGTTTCATAGTCAAATTTAGTACACCTCAAGTGCGGCGCTACACTAAGTACAAGACGATACCTACCTAAACCAGAATGGAATGGGCCGTTATCGCATAGGAGACTGGCCCATTCCATTCTGGTTTAGGTAGGTATTGTCATGTACTTAGTGTAGCGCCGCACTTGAGGCGTACTAAATTTGACTATGAAACTGACCCTATGACTGATTGTCTCGCTGATGACATATTTTCTTAAACAATCAGCCATTACCTCTATAGTGAGTGGCATCAGTGTGAGCTATGTTCCTGTTTTCATTGTAAAAGCCATAATATTGTATTTTTCCATAAGGGGGTTAATGAGTGAATAGAGGCGGATAAGATGGAAAGGAGGGGTATTCTAGGGGATAAATGGCTGTTTGGGTTTGGTAGAATATCAGACTTGACACCATTCGATAGATATTTATTTGATACCTTTATTCATATCATCAACAATTTCATCAAATGCTTCCATCTTTCTTCTCCTTTCACTTGCTGTTATCTGCTCCTCTAGTCCTCCCTTGTGGTCATTTTCCTACATGTGTCTCCTTTTTCATCCTCGCTACCCACTCCGGTGGCCGCATAGTCTAACGTGCTACTCTAGCAGCAGACTAAACTGCCGAAGACAGGGAAATCCAGATTTGAATCTCAGTCGAGCGTACTAAGGTCGGTTTTTCCAAAATGGTATTCCACTCTCCCCCATGCAAATGTGGGTACACTTCCTCTAAATATAATCTTTCTAACCCCTAAAACAATTAGAGTATAACCCGAACAGGTAGTAAAATGCAGTGTTTAAAAAAAATAATCCTCATTACATGACTATACTACTTCAACCTGGCTTCCTCATGTACTCCTGCTATTACCTGGATAGCTTCATTCCTAATGGCTATCATTCGCCTCAGAAACTTTATTTCAATCATTCTATGAGGGAAGTATGATACATTATGATATGGCTTTAATTAAAGTGAATATCTCCTTCAATACCTCACATTTGTTACATGTGTAGGCCTGAACTAGATGTACCCCAACTCTCTAAGCTAGTCAATTAGTTCACATAAATGTAAGTTCTAAGAAAAACATGCTTTAAACACAGGCTCCGGAACTGTACAGTGGGTTGGACGCCCCACCAGATGGAGTTTGGGTTCATGGGCTGTTCCTAGACGCAGCCCGCTGGGACTTTGCTGGTGGGAAGCTTGCAGACCCCAACCCAGGTAAAAAAATATTCCGTCACTCTGTTCCTAGAGGTTGTATGCTCCAACACAAGAGTCGCCAACTGGTCGATCTCTAATCGCCTGCACAAGAAAATCCCATCATTAAAAGTATATCTTTTCTTTTGAATCCTTTAAGCTCACAAACGTACCTAATTTCATTTGAGATGTTTTTACTTATTTTTTATAAATGTGGGTAAATTTGTGTTGAATATAAAATCAACATAATCAATTATTTCCAGCGTTTGGCCAGGTCAGTTTAGTAAAATGCTTCTATCCTCTCCTCCAATCTTTTTCCCACATACTTCATTGCTAACCTTTTCTTTGACATCCTCATTACATGCCCATACCATCTCAGTATTGCTTCCTCTACTATCTTATGTACTACCTGTAGCCCTACTCTTTCCTGGATAAATTCATTACTAATCTTGTTTCTCCTTGTGACAGATAACTTGTCCATCACAAACTTCATTCCCATGGCCTCCACTTTCCTAGTCTCTCTTACATTCATTGTCTATGTTTCTGCTGCATATGTGACAATGGGTACAAAGTACACCCTGTACAACACCCCCGGGTACTTCCCTTTCCAATAGCAGCTCTCTTACACACGTATAGAACAACTCTCCTCTACTCATTAGTGAATATAAAATGTAGAGACATAATATTAAAAGTAAAGTCGAGACCCGACCTTTGATAACCTGACTATAGAAAGGTTGCTGACTAGGAATCACAATTTCAAGCTTTTTTTAGTTGTTGTCTTGCATTGTGTTACAGAGGACAGAGAAACAGAATATAAGTGTAGGGAGGAAAAGAAAAATGCAAATAAGATAAGGGAGAAAAACATGGTTGAAATAGTGGACAAAAGTGCTACAGACCGACGTGGAAGGGAGAGAGAAAGTATTGTACAGCCAATTGAGCGGGGAAAATAGAAGAGAGGTCCAAATGATGGAGGAGATAAAGAAGCTGTTGGAATCAAATTTTGAGAGATTGTTGAACCCGGAGAGGGAAGTATGTAGAAGAGGAAGGGAAAGGCACCAGGATTGGATGAACTCACAGTGGAAATGGGTCTACATTAGTGGTATAATAGTAAGAACAGTGTTGAGAGAGAATAAAGTGGCAAAGGATTGAACAAAAGGTATAATAATATCAGTATTCAAGAAAGGGGATAGGAAGAGGTGTTAAAATTACAGAGGCATAAAACTGATGTATCAATACACAAAAATATTCTGTAAAGAGAAGATGGCGAGAGGAGCAACACAGATCCAGGAAAAACTTTATCTTCAGCTTATGCAGAAAACTAAAATTTCTTTATCATCAGAAGTAGCAGGTGAATTAACATTTTGACATTTGAAAACAAATTATATTCATTAAGGTGTGTGCAGCAGCACTTAAAGTTTGTATTTGAAAACAGCAGGGTGTGAGGTTTTGGTTAAATAAAACAATAGATTTAGGGAGAAACCCGCAGACTTGGCAACACTAACTGCAGAAAATATATAGGAAACAAAGGGTATACTCCCTTCAAGGAAAAGGACTTATTTCCAAGTCAAGCTGCAAAATATGTTGCACCTACTGGCATTTTTAATATTGAAATTGACACCCCCATTGCGAGAACCAGTTTTTCCAAGCAGATTATTGGGGGGAGGATATGGCCCCCCAGCCCCTCCTTTAGCAGAAGAGAGTAAAACACAAACTGGTCTATAGCGTTGCCTGTCACTCCCCCCGCATAAAAAGGTTTAGGCTTGGATACTACATTCACTTGTGCCTTTACTCTTGGCAGACAGATAGGATGTAATATATACAATCCTTTTTTTTTTACTGACTGGTGTGAGTAGGCCTGCTTGGAAGAAAAGGAAAGAAGATTATCTAGAGTTGTATGAGCCCTCCCCCCAACCAGTGAAAAAAAAACTCGGATAATATGATTAAATATATTATATCCATCCACCAAAAGTGAAGACACAAGAGAACAGGCAGCATCTAAGCTTGTTTTTTACTCCCATTTGCTGAAGAAGAGGACTGATGTATCTCTAAAAGTACGTAATTACGTGTGAACGTTGAGGCCTTGGCCTTCTCTTAATGTTTAATCTAATAAAGCTGTTTGGCGCTATTTTTCCTTTGAGTATATTTGAAAGTTATGCCTTTTACTCAAACACTTTAGCTCGCAGACTCCCGCCTTAATATATGGTTGCAGAGAATGCGAAAAAAGGCTGGTGGTTGTCAGTTTTTATAGCATAACAAATCAAATATTGAGTTTAATTTTCTTCACGTGATGCCCTGGGATCTAGTGAAAACTTTGTTAGATATCTAACATGTGAATAAAATTAAAAACTCTATAGAAACACAGATCTTTTCTCGTGTTCCCGCATCCCAACCTGTCCAGTTGCTGATACATTTAAACCTCTCTAATCCCTAACCCTTGTTTCTGCAGGCGAGATGAACCCTCCTCTCCCAGTGATGATGTTCATGCCAAAGAGGATCACCGACCAGTCCGAGGCCGGCAGGTACATCTGCCCCTTATACAAGACCTCCATCCGAGCAGGCGTCCTCTCCACTACAGGCCATAGCACCAACTTTGTGGTGTCTGTGCTCCTGCCGACGGAAAAGCAGCAGAGCTACTGGATACTTAAGGGATCAGCCTTGCTCACACAGATCACAGACTGAACTCCATCATTACTTTGTACCCAAGATAAAAAACAGCAAA
Organism: Timema californicum; assembly: GCA_902141385.1. Lineage (NCBI taxonomy): Eukaryota > Metazoa > Arthropoda > Insecta > Phasmatodea > Timematidae > Timema > Timema californicum. The sequence continues at coordinate 238,367 of CABFOW010000593.1, forward strand.
TAAAAAAAATATATATTTGCATGGAAGACTTCATGTGAACACCTGACATTTTATTTCTCATTCCTTGTATGACAGAATAAAGTATTCAAAAACACATGTAGGCATGATAATCCACTATGGGCAAAAGTTAAGTGCATTCCTATATCAGAACACACAAAGTAAAAGTCTCCCTCAGAGATCAGAAACTAAAGTAGGCAAAGGCACATGAGCTAGACTAATGGGTTAGTAACAATTTCCATTCATCATTACATGTGGAACCCTACACATAGCTTTCTCTCAATATACTGAGGAAGAACACCTTCCTTCTCACAATAAAAATAATTCAACTTCAGATATATAGTAAATAAAGAACTAACACTATAGCACTAGATTAATTTTAAATATTTACAGCTACAGTAATAATATGAAGAATCAACATCACAGCGCTTGCTTAATTTATAATGCGCTCATCACTGTGCCAAATCAATTTAAATTCCTTGCTATAGTAGATAATAAGATCAACATCAGATTCAAATGTATCACGAGAGTGCCATAGTAGATATGGTCAACATCACATTCTAATGCCTCACCTGAGTGCTATAGTAGATATGGTCAACATCACATTCCTAATTTATAATGCCTCGCTAGAGTGCTATAGTAGATATGGTCAACATCACATTCCTAATTTATAATGCCTCGCTAGAGTGCTATAGTAGATAATATGATCAACATCACATTCAAATGTATCACGAGAGTGCCATAGTAGATATGGTCAACATCA
>CABFOW010000594.1:2221-23477 GCA_902141385.1 Timema californicum
CATTTCACCTCATAATCACCCTACCATTACACTTTAGCGTAATTGCGTATAACCCGAACGGGTAGTAAGACGCGGTGCTAATAATAATAATAATAATAATAATAATAATAATAATAAAATAAGCATTGATAATATATATTAAAATTGATGGTTTATGATCACATGACTTGAAGTAGGAATATATGAAAGTACAGCTAGATACTTTTCTAGATGCCAGACAAGGCCCTTCCCATGAAAATTAGACTGTAGTTTTTCTCTGCGCGCACATAGCCTCTCTGATATTTCAGTGAAAGGCAAGAAGATATCAATCCAGACAAGATTGATCAAAGATGAATTCTTAAAATCCAAACTTTACACCCTTCCTCCAGTAACGTAATTTTATATCAGTGGTAAGCTCCATAGTTACGAGGTATTTATTATTACTAGTTAATACTGGTAAGACTGTAGTAATGATAAGAACATGAAGAATAGAGGTATACTGTTCACAGGACTATTAGTAGCTTTTAAATAACTCTTGTATTGAATTTAAGAATAATTTATAAACAGAAAATAAGAACGTAATTCTAAAGATTATCTTATGAAGATGTTGTCCCCTAATAGAGGACTACTAAATATATCTTAAACGAGATTCACTCATGACAGAAGTAACAAATTAACACGGAGAAGCACTCTTGAACTATCTAGCGCCGTTTGTAGGGTAAGACATTACAGCAGAACCGCAAACAATAATTTAGCTGTTATACGCTGAGGTACGATGAAGCTTTAAAGCTGGAAAAGCCAACTAACTAATAGGGTATTGCTTTAATTAGAAATAACTGAAAGATTAATTTAAATTTTGAATGAACCAGCGTTATTCGGGTTCAGTTTATTATTATTATTATTTAGCTCTACGTCCTACTACCCGTTCGGTTTGTACGCTTTAAGTACTAATTACGATAATGGATTAGGAATTGGGAAGGTTGAACTAGAGGAAGTGAACCAACATTTGCGTGGAGGGAGAGTGGAAAACCATTTAGGAAAAACCACCCCCAGTTCACCCGACCGAGATTTGAACCTCGATCTTCAACGTCCTCAGCAGTCGAGCTCAACACGACTAGCGCGTTAGCCAACCACGCCACCGAGGCGGGTTTCAATTAATTAATAGAACAGTTAATTATTAGTTTGTGATTTACCTTTTGTGTTGCGATTATCATCGTTAACTAACCATGAATGGTGTGGGGTTATAGGCGAGGAAATGACGGTTTATTTTATTTCTGTGGTGCAAGATTAATTATCCTAAATGTGAATGGCTTTATACTTACTAACAAGGTATTTATAAGAGTAAAACTTATGCCGAATCATTCATTGTATTATGTTTAAATATATCATTAATGTTAGCTTTGCCTTATTATTTAAAAAAAAATTTTTTTAAAAAAAAGGAGGAGCAGAAGAAAACATCAGACAGTCAAAGAGAAAAAAAAGTAACGATTCTCTTGGAATTATGAAAAGTTAAGAAAAAAAAATTGTAGAAGAAGGAAGGGAAAGACATTTAGGTTTGAACTTTCAAGTGGAAAAATATTCAAATTTGTAACAGAATCGTCCCTAAGGAAATCAAGAAGAACCCTTTCACACTTATCTCTAAAAACTTCGTTCAAGTTTGTTAAACGCGGTCAAATTATGTCAATACTTGAGAATTTTATACCATTAGAGGTTCTTTTTATGAAAATAAAAAGTTTTTTATTAGAAGGCATTTGTAGGTTTATTTCCGTTTTCCAATTTTGTTTCTTGTTAGTTTCAAATGTCATTAAATACTATTTTTATTGAGTTTATTTTAAAGCTTAAATTATAAACTTAAAATAAAAATATAAAATCACCTTACAGCAATGGTCACATGTACAAACGCATCAGTCTTATCTAGCCAGGTGTTTTCTGTTACGAGAATATCGGATTTCGAATCTCTACTTGATGCAATAAAGATTTTTTCCTACATAGTTTTCCACTCCTATTATATACAAATGCGGGTACATTTCATGTAATTACAAGTTTTTTAATTCATTCACATAATTTTAAATATGCAGATAGCCCTTACGGGTAGTAAGAATGAACAATCAAAAGATGTTATTTTGTTTCATATTGGGTTATTAAATAATGAAATGTCTCTTCAAGCTGTATCTCCCTGCGAAGTTAAAACCAGTTCAGATTAGGGGTCCACGCCTAAGCCCTCATTGGCATTGATGAAAGCCACTTTGATGAAATTATCTAAAAGTTAATTAACCATTGGTATATATTTATTCGTAAAGTTATTTTTGTTTATAGGATTCATAACTTGGTTATAAAAAAAACTTTGAATAAAGATGTAATAAAAATTAAATACTTTGTTAAAAGTTTAAATTTAAAATGGCTCGTACCTTGAACCAGTGTATAAAAGTTAAATAAAACATCTCGGGGATGTAAGTCAAGAGCTTCTCAATATTTTCTATCAAAACACACACCCAACTTGTGAACATTTTTAATCAGAAGCCCAACATTAATATTTTACGCTTTATCAAGGATGGCGAAACTTTTCCGACAAATTGTGCCACTTAAGGACTAGATGAATTTTCAAATATTCTTGTGTGCAATCTCGTATTTACGTTTATTAATGAGTATTTAAAAATCAAATATTTTGAATATTATGGAGTGGAATAAACAACTCATATAAAATTGTAGTTATTTAAATAATGACTAAATTAAAAAAAAGTAAAATTTATTAAATTGTTAAAGTGATTGTCTTAGTCAATATTAATTTAATTAACTTAAAGTAAAAACATTTAAATTAATACCTAAGGGGAGGTGGTAGGGAATAAAACAAAATTATGCATAAATGTTAAAACCAGAAAATTACTCAATCTTTATTTTATTATAGTTTTAAAAGTGTTTTATTTTGATGTATTTAAACTATTATATTTTATTAACTACGGATAAAGCCACATCTAAATATCATATTATTTAAATTAATAACATATTAGTTATTTAATCCGTAATCAAAGGCGCATCTGTACAATATTGGCAGCAAAAAGCTAGATACCGAGTTGATGGTGGCTGCGTTATATAATAGCTCGTGATCTCCTTAATTGATCACATATTTGTAGCCGTTTATTTACACACTTCCCTTTCAGACTCTGCCTTAAAATAGAGTAAAGAATGGCCCTAAGCAAGGGAAGATTCCTCGATAGCTTAGAAGTTAGAGCATTAACATACTAAGCTGAAAGTCACGTGTTCGATTCCCGTGTACAGACGTCATTTTTAAATATAAAGACTATGTTTTATTTTGCTAGCCAATATTTATATTCGGTGTATAGCTTATTGTCTTCCAAAGGACACAAGGCGATTTCTAAACTTTTACTTCACAAAGCCCATTGATATATGTGAATGACAAGGCTGTCACGATATTATTTACTTTACAAAATAATATTACGTTGGTAAATGTTGTATTTAGTGTTTATATATTTCATGTCGGTGCGCCACCGAAGTCTTGTCCGCGTGCCATAGATTTGCCACCCCTGTGTTACATTAACCGAAGAAAAACGTTTTAAAATTAGATGAGCGCGCGCAAAGAAACTGAATATCTTATTCGTTTTTTTTCCGGTGAATTATTATAGGAGTTGGGAATATAACTGGAGATTGGTTGTCTCGCTTTATCAGTTAACCGGAACATATTTCGTTGCGTGGAAAATCTAATCGCGGTTCCTCGATTCTTAGTTGTGTAAGTTCAAACAATATAAAATAGTTGTATCAATAAATACACGCATGCGATGAGATGAGTATAGTTGCATTTTAAAATAATTTTAATTTTTATGTCCATAGGCCCACCATATAAACAAGGAACTAGTTACAATTTGGAGTCGACACTTTACTTACTTTATGGCATTAAGAACTCGAAAGTTCATTGCCGCGCTTACGAAAGTACGCTACCTATCCCTATCTTGATCTAGTTATATCCAGTACAACTCATTACAACTTAGACCTACCTTGAGCTAGATATATCTAGTCCACCTCATTACACTCTATCCCTATCTTGAGCTAGTTCTCTCTAGTCCACCTCATTTCACCCTATCCCTAGCTTGAGCTAGTTCTCTCTAATCCACCTCATAGCACCCTATTCCTATCTTGAGCTAGTTCTCTCCAGTACACTTCATAGATCCCTAACCCTATCTTGAGCTAGTTCTCTCTAGTCCACCTCATAGCACCCTATCCTTATCATGAGCTAGTTCTCTCTAATCCACCTCATAGCACCCTATTCCTATCTTGAGCTAGTTCTCTCCAGTACACTTCATAGATCCCTATCCCTATCTTGAGCTAGTTCTCTCTAGTACACTTCATAGCACCCTATCCCTATCTTGAGCTAGTTCTCTCTAGTCCACTTCATAGATCCCTAACCCTATCTTGAGCTAGTTATCTCTAGTCCACCTCATAGCACCCTATCCCTATCTTGAGCTAGTTCTCCCTAGTACACTTCATAGATACCTATCCCTATCTTGAGCTAGTTATCTCTAGTACACCTCATAGCACCCTATCCCTATCTTGAGCTAGTTCTCTCTAGTCCACATTCATAGATCCCTAACCCTATCTTGAGCTAGTTATCTCTAGTCCACCTCATAGCACCCTATCCCTATCTTGAGCTAGTTCTCCCTAGTACACTTCATAGATACCTATCCCTATCTTGAGCTAGTTATCTCTAGTACACCTCATAGCACCCTATCCCTATCTTGAGCTAGTTCTCTCTAGTCCACCTCATAGCACCGTATCCCTATTATGAGCTAGTTATCTCTAGTCCACCTCATAGCACCGTATCCCTATCTTGAGCTAGTTCTCTCTAGTACACTTCATTGCACGCTTTTCTGTACTCTTCTGTTCCATATTTTGTTTGTGAAAGTACTAAGATATAATTTAAAATGACCGGGAGAGTAATCATCAAAATTTTCATCCCTGTAAAATAACGTTGATCTGTTCTTTTTTTTTTCCTTTTAGCAGGAGATCTGATTTCATCTTCTTCGCCGCTAAGCGGACGCGACCTACAACCACACCTTGCGTCTTGCCAAAAACAAGTCTTCAAGGTCGTACGGAAGATGACGTCACGGGTGGCATTAAGCCCACTGTAAAGCTAATGAGCCTCTTCCAGCCGACCGAGCTACACACACATGACTTGGCAACACTGTCATAAGACGAAGGGGAGGAGGTTTATATTCATGTGCAGTGTATACCCCGATTTTAGTAGAAAAAACGGTATCTTATAGTTACTAAGGTTACTAAATCAATTTTAATATATTTATACATCAAGTCATATGATCTACAGCTTTCATTTATGATAAATATTATCAATACTTATAAAATAACACAAATAAAATGGCAAATTATATCAATGTTAGCCAGAAAAAAGTTTAAATTTATAAATTGTTCTTCCGATCAAAATAAGGGTATACGTGCTTTATTTATACAGGAACAGTGATGCCAACTTAGTTCCCCCCTCCCCTTACCCTGCTAGATCGACAGTCTAATTTTCAGTTTTTTTAAACACCTTATTTGACAACTAGAAAAATCTACAAGATCTACTTTCAAGTATTCATACATCATGTGATCTGCAACTGTCACTTTTGATTATCAAGACCTAAGAAACAACACTAATTATATAGTAAAATATAGAACGGTAAATATGTTTGCATTCTGTTTAGGTGGGCTGCGGCCTAATCTTTAAATCGTGTACAAGTTGTGAACCACTCACTCAAGAGAGAGAGGTATGAGTTGCGTCCACCTAATTAGCAGTGTGCTCCCTATCACGCTGTCTTAAATCTCAGATAGAAACCAACATCGTCTCATGTCAATATCCCTCGTAATATCCAAACGTCTTCAGTTCTTCTCATTCAATGGTTTTGGGGGAAAAAATTGAAGGTTTGTTAGGTTAGGTTAGGTTAGGTCAACAGCCCGGGCCGCAATTAGACTGTCTCTTTAGAGGTAAACAACTTGTGTATCTGTAACTCACCTGAAGCCTTTGTATTTTCTAAAATTCTCCTCATGATAATTGATCTTAACTCTTTTCTGATGATTATATTAAATTAAATAGCAGATAGTGTACAGTCTAGATTTTTTTGTTTTTGGTGTGGGTTTTATCTTGCAAAAAAATAAAGAATTGTATGTATTTATATTGTTTTATTGATTTTAAATAATCCAATTGCGAGAGATCGAGATAAGTAGGTTTTCATTTATTTTGGAATTAAAGTAGTGGCTTAGCTCTCATTTTCCAGTGGGAAATGAAAGTAGTATTTCTATATAAATTGAAATATTTAAAACACTGATTTGCAAGATATTTATCATTGGAAAGATCAATCTATTTTTGGCGTGTATTTACTAAAATTTAAATGAACTGAATCCAATTCAGTAGCACATGGTATAAGAAAGGGGTAGGCAACCATTTTGATATAACCAGTTATTAAAAAAAATTGTAAATAGGTTTGGTAAATTTTACCAAAAAGAGTTAAAATTATATTTCTAATAGTATAGTAACTAATTAATAGTCTATTTTTATGAACACAACTGTTTGTTGGCTAAATATTTTGTTGGCCAGATAAAATCAATCGGTGGGCCGTATCAGGCCCGCTGGCTGCAGGTTACTGGCCACTGGTCTAAGACGTTACGCTCGCAATAGAAATTGGATTGCCAATGATGGGGAGATCGGGTATCGAATCACGGTCGGGTGTTCTGAGAACGATTTATCCTAAATACGCAAGTGTGCAAATGCGGGTACAATGTACATTTCCTTATGCCTACTCCATTAGCGTTATAACCATATGTGCGTTATAATCCGAACGTGTAAAGAAACACCTTGCCAAAACAAACAAAAAACACTTTTTATTTGCTTTGTTGGTGAACTGGCGGTCTAGGTGTAAGGTGTTGGACTTCTGTGTCGGTGGTCGGGGGTTCAATCCTCGGTCCCAGCATAGATTTATCTGATTGCCAAACCCTTCCTTCACCTCTGACAAGACGTGTATTAATCACTACTTGTGAATGTGTGGAATGCCAGGCCTTCACCGTGGTTCGGATCCCACGTTAAACTGTAGGTCCTCCATTTCATCTCACAATCACCCTACCATTACACATTAGCGTAAGTGCGTATAACCCGAATGGGTAGTAAGACGCGGTGCTAATAATAATAATAATAATAATAATAATAATAATAACAATAATTTGCATTGTTTTTTTAACTAAAAATTGATCATTAAAGAAAATCTAATTCTATTCAGCTAAAATATAACGGGAAATTAAATCATTCTGATCATTTGAGTTGTATGGGTGGTGCAGAGGAGATTCCTGATTACTCTGTCGGTAGAAAGGTTGTTTAGAAATGACGTACAATTAGTGTGTATATATCTCGGTCCGGGTGTATTTTATATTTTGTGAAATGCGACAACTAACATTTTTAATCACTATTAAAACCATGATGTGACCTATAGGACGGGTTAATAAGTCCGTCCAGGTGTGTTGGTAGCTTGACAGCTAGGAAAAGATTTTTACTATAAACATTGGCGGAAAGTCATTAATGTTAACCTACGTGTAAATAATTATTGTTTACTTAAGTAATACTATATTATCAATAAAAAGTTTCATCAAACGCCTACTATAATACTTCCCTAATAATTACTGAACAATAGTTGGCTTCTTCTTAACTAAATGAGAGAGAAAACAATATTAATAAAACTATTAGGATATTTTGTTTTACGGTTGTGGCAACAAGGCATATTAAATAAAATAATAAGTTAAAAAGTATTATATTTTCACTTGTATCTTACTATAACTGGGCAACAATTTAAGTGGATGTTTTTATAACTTATAAAAAGCCACACAATATTAGTTTCAAGATCAAAGTTTTTATTTTGTAAATACATGCGCATGGACACAACCGAACACGGTTTGTAAGACGTCATCAACCACCTGGATAGCCTCTAGTTTCTCATATCATTTTTTCAAAGAGAAGGCAGCCATTTACAAGCAATTATCTGTTAATAATTTTTAAGTGAATCACAGAGAACCCCACCACACACCAAAACATAAACATCAAAATGGTTATTTTCATAAATTCGTATTTAAATAATGCAAAAACTCTTAAAAGATAATTAAAAACAAAACGTTTCTTGTGAAGGTTTTTTATTGCCAAACTTGACAGCAGCTCAACATATGCCCTTACAGATAATATGGCTGGGCGGATGGATATATAAAGAGTAAGTCTGATAGCTTTAGCAAGCTGTCAGTTACCACCACTTCAAATCTGGATAAACTATAATCTGTGTTTGAGCGGCTACGTGTTGGTTACGCCCTGAAGGAAAATAACCGTGTGTGTTTGCACCCACTGTATATTAATATACTTCTTATTGTTCTAAGGAAAGTAAATATTTGTATTTACAAAATATGTTTATGTTATTTGCTTTCAAACACATTTAATTTTTGTTTTATCCCCCCCCCCTTTCCATCTCCCAGCAGAAGAAAGATATCAGCTAACCTTACATAACCTAACTTAGCCTACCAACATTCTTTCATACAAGTAGATCTGAAACATGACCGATCAAAAAATAAACGTCCCAGCCTATACGACATCTTAATGACTTGCTAGTATCAAGTCTTTGACTCGCCGTCGGGCGCGAGCACGGTTTATTTTATGTGGACGCAAACGCCCACGTTTTTTTTGAAAGGACGCTAGCAACACGTGCGCAAAAAAAACATGCTCCCATTTGAGCTACCATTCTGGAATAATCAAAACATATATTCGGGCACCGACAGTGTTTTTATCACAACTGAAAAGGCGTGACACTTCCATCAGAAAAAAGTCTCTACTAGAAGATATGACATAAGTTGATTTTTTGGGTGGTGGTGCTATAAATTAGTCCGTGCCCCCCTCTCCCTGTCTAAAACCCCACAAAATATATTTAGTTTAAATACCTTCATCTGTGGGTACGTGGGAAAATACATCTGTCTCAGTCTAGTCTGTTTTTGGTTATGGGAAGGTCAAGGTTTGAATCTCGGTCGGTAATTAAAGGTTTCTCCTTCTCCCTCCATGCGAGTATGGTTAAATTTCCTCTCAATCTTATCGTACTTATCCTTATCTCATGAGTGTAAGCAAACGGATAGCCCGGCCAGGTAGTAAACCCATGGAAGTTAGAATGTATAGGAAGTGTACACGCATTTGTTTGGGGAACCATTCAATAAACAACTCAGCGTGCCTAACTGGGATTTAAACTCAACCTTCTCATCACCGGGAAAAATAGACAAACTGAGAGTGAAGGCTTTGTCCACCGGTGTAGCCAGTGTCCACACTCTACACATTCGAATATCAAACATTGTTTTGCAAAAGAGATCCACATTTTCTAACAGTCAAGGGTAGATTTACCTAAATCTATGATTTTCGATAAAAGGATTAGAAAATCATGTCATTTAGAGTCAATTACACAGTCATCAAAAATCATTTATATTAATTTAAAATTGTGGCAGCGGTGGGATTCGAACCCACGCCCTTGCGGACTGGTGCCTAAAACCAGCGCCTTAGACCACTCGGCCACGCTACCTTACAATTCAAGAAACTGTGCAACCATTTGGGACTCAAATTCCAGACGAATTCCCTTAGAGTGTTTTTCCGCTCATCCTGCAAGAGATTGCTGTTACACTTCCTATAAACTTTACCTTCCTCATTCCTAAACCACTGGTGTAGTTAAGAGGAGTATAGCCAGAATGGGTTACATGCATATCCACTGGTCGGTGGAAAGGTTTTTTTCAAAAGGGCAGTGACTTGGTGGTCTAGGAGTAAGGTGTTGGACTTCTGTGCTGGGGTGTTCGGGGTTCAATCCTCGGTCCCGGCACAGATTTATCTGATTGATCCTAAATACGCAAGTGTGCAAATGCGGGTACAATGTACATTTCCTTATGCCTACTCCATTAGCGTTATAACCATATGTGCGTTATAATCCGAACGTGTAAAGAAACACCTTGCCAAAACAAACAAAAAACACTTTTTATTTGCTTTGTTGGTGAACTGGCGGTCTAGGTGTAAGGTGTTGGACTTCTGTGTCGGTGGTCGGGGGTTCAATCCTCGGTCCCAGCATAGATTTATCTGATTGCCAAACCCTTTCTTCCCCTCTGACAAGACGCGTATTAATCACAACTTGTGAATGTGTGGAATGCCAGGCCTCCACCGTGGTTCGGATCCCACGTTAAACTGTAGGTCCTCCATTTCATCTCACAATCACCCTACCATTACATATTAGCGTGGGTACAACCCGAACGGGTAGTAAGACGCTGTGCTAATAATAATAATATAAATTCAAAAGGGCACTAAATAGCAACAACCAGATCATCCGGGGCATGGGTCATTACTGCGCTCCGGCTCACCCTCAACGCGGTATCAGGGACGGCGTTGTGAACCCTCCTTCGTGGTCGTCTGGAGGTAACCCAGGATTCGAACCAAGGGGTCTCAGCAACCGCCCCTCTACCAATAAGAGGTGAGGAATAGTGGGGGTGAGGCCACCCAACCAAAGTTACCGGCACACGATAAAGATGGGCTGTGAACGGGGTGGGTTGGGGGAGAGGCAGTATGTTTTTCGGTTCCTAGAAGCGGACACTTTTGAGAGTCCTAAAGGGGTTTGTTTATTGTGAATGTATTAATATTGTGTGTTGTTCTGTATATGATTGAGTAAGAATAAATAACTTTTTAAAAGGAAGAAAAAACATATCTCATAACAAGATTTATATTTCGTGTTTTCACAGGTTTTTAACTTCATAAACACTCTAACGGTAGGTAGTCGTATCCATCTCTGCGTCCTTGGTTCGGATCCTGACCAGTTTAGTATACTGTCTGATCGTCCTGAATTCAAGTACGTCACTTATATCTCTACGAGCTAGATTGGAAATTTGTGTTCGGGTGCCAGGTACAGTAGCCCCATGGCTTCTTTGGTGCTGACTGACAGCTCACAGCTGACTTCTGACACTCAACATTTAGGTATATATCTAAATTTTGACCGTCAGAAGTGACAGCTGCTAAACACATGTTTTTGCATATCATATGGTTCGGCGTAGGGATACATAATTTGGTCTGGTAGCTTTTCAAAGCTGTCAGTCCCCACCAAAGAAGCCATGGAGCTACTTTAGTTACACTTTCCCTACCAACGATTGGACTGGGTTTGATTTAAATTAAAGATTACCTGAATTAAAGCATTACAAATTAACGTTTTGTATTAAATTATTGCACATTTTGTTGGCTATGAATAATTAATATATATTAATTTGGCACCGCGTCTTACAACCCGTTTGGGTTATACGTTTAAGTACTAATTACGCTAATGGATTAAGGATTGGGAAGGTTGAATTTAGAGGAAGTGAACCCGCGTTTGCGTTGAGGGAGATTGGAAAACCATTTAGGAAACACGACTAGCGCGTTAGCTAACTACGCCACCAAGGCGGGTTATAATTGATGTAAAGAGTGTAAGTTGAGTTGGAGCTAATAGTTAATTTACAATTATCCAACTGCTCAAATGTTTAACACACGTCCACTCTGTTTACTGGTGTTATCGCTAGTGCTTTTACAATGGCTGCCGCTAGGGCTTTTTGCAACTCTCAACCATCTCCTTGGATGATTTCCTTCTTAAAAATAAATCGGCCAAGGTCGCTTATTAATAATAATAATAATAATAGTAAAGAAAAACCTTTTATAGGATTAAGCAATAAATATTTTACTTTCAAAAACAAAACAAAATCTCATTCCGTAGATGTTTCAGCTCTACATTTTCTGGAGACTTTTGTTAAACATTAAGCCTGGCAATGAAACGTTTGACGTAATTTGACTCATACAAAATTGCTTTTTTCTTCTTCTTCTTCGTCCTTTTAAGTTATATAAGCTTGTCTTATAAAACAGAATAAGCAATAAGGCGTGCGAGACAACAAATTAAATAACAAGGGAATGGCAGATAGATAAATGATAGCGATCAGAATCTCGCTGTCGATTAAAATGCTTGGAAATACAAAAGACTGACTAACAAACGACGGGAGATGAATGCAGGCAAGTTTGTTTACATGTTTATATTTTACACTTTATTTGTATGTATATCAGCATATTTTCATCTAGGTCTATATATAAAACGGAATGCGATTTCTTTTGACAATAATCTCCGAATTTTAGCAAAGAGATTTTCAACGTAAGTTTTTTTAAATATAAGCTTTTACGCTAATGATGTGACAAAAAATTTACAATTACAAAAATACTCAAAGGCGAATCTAATATTTTAGAAAGTCTTTTCCTCTCTGGCTCTTAGATTAAATAGTTAGTAAATTTGTTTTTAAACATATTCGTGGAAAACCAAAAGGATAGTACTCCAATCATCCTCGCCAACGGCAACCCAGCACAACGCCTTGGTCCACTAAGCCACCTATGCGAGAAATAGTAGAGACGGAAATAGTTTCACATCAATATTCCCGTGGACAAAAGAACCATTCTCGTCAAATCTGGTTTGTATTTGATAGGCAGGCTGAGGTTCTTATCCCTGTCAGGTGAAATGAGAGTTTCATAAACGGTTTTACACTCTCCTTCCACGAAAATGCGTGTACATGTTCTTTAAATTTTATCTTCCTCCTCCCTATCTTCATTTGTTTAAATATGTGGCAGACCTGGGCGGTTAGTTAAACGTGAAGCACAGATAAATATTATTTTAATCAAACCATTAATTTACTCCAATCTTTTTTTTTTTACTATTTATAATATTTATCAAGGATTTCATTTCAATGACGGGTTATTTCTTCTCCGGATTTTTTTTTCACGTCCCTTTGGAAAGTTCCAAGAGCTCTTGAAAGGGAGTAAGGACTTTATTAGCATCTGGTGTTGGAAAACTGGCCTCCGTGCTTACCTTCCCCAGCCCCGTCCCCCCTCTTCACCCCGGTGATTCATGACTCCCCAATTACACTGCAGGGGAGATCCATGCACTGTGTAACTTGCATATTTAGGTCACACCAAGAGGTGGAGTCTGCTACTCTCAAGGAAAATTCTCTTTTTTAATCAACTTTTTTTTGGAGGGTAAAAATATAGCTTTTGCCTTTCTACGGCTACATATTAACTTAATGATTCAACTATTCAAATGTACTCGCGTATACTCTAAGATCACTCTAGAAAATAGACTTATGTGGTATCCGTCAGGTGAAATTTAAACACTGATTCCATACAACACCACCAGCCACGGTGGCGTAGTTGGCTAATGCGCTTGTCTTGTTGAGCTAGAATGCCGAGGGCGGGGAGGTCGAGGTTCGAATCTCGGTCGGGTGAACTAAGGGGGGTTTTTACTAAATGGTTTTCCACTCTCCCTCCACGCAAATGCGGGTTTACCTCCTCTTATTCAACCTTCCCAATTCCTAATCCATTAGCGTAATTAGTACTTAAAGCGTATAACCCAAACGGGTAATAAGACGCGGTGCTAAATAATAATAATATATCTCACCCCTAGAAAGCGTTGTAGGTTCAATAGGCATATTGAAGGGTCAGAGTGAGTCAAAATTATTCTAAAGAACTACAAAAATTTAAACTATTTCTTCTGAAATTCATTGCAACAATACCTCCAAATAAGAGAGCCACTGTTAGCGTGTTTGCATTTGCGTCTTAAATTAATTTAGGTATTTTTCCAGTTATTTTGTAATTGCGTATAAATTAGATTTCTTTTGATGTTCATTGCAACAATACATCCACGAAAGAGAGCCAATCTTGACAGAAGGACTGCAAACATTTAAAGTATTTATTTTGGATTTTTACTACAAGTACAGTAGCCCCGGGGGTTCCTTTTGTTTTGACTGACAGCTCACAGCTGACTTCTGACAGTCAACATTTAGGTTTATACCCAAATTTTGACCGTCAGAAGTGACAGCTGCTAAACACATGTTCTTGCAGATCATAAGGTTTGGCGTAGGGATACATAATTTGGTCTGATAACATTTCAAAGCTGTCAGCTATCAGCTGTGAGCTGTCAGTAAGCACCAAAGAAGCCATGGGTCTACTGTAGTCGTTAATATTTGTGGCGTAGTCAAAATATAAAACATTTCCCTTTCCCCAAACCTGAGTGAAATGGCGTTTTTTGGTATAATAAGTTGATTATCTGGAAAAAAAAAGTTAACCAACCCGAATGTTTGCGAGCGAAGCCGCGGAAAGGAGATAGCTGTATATAATATGCTTAAAAGTGAATAAAAAATGACGCAAACCAAGAAAATATTACCTAAAAATAAAAAAAGCATTTAATTACCTATAAAAACATTTACTCAACTAGAAGACAAAACCAGCTCAGTGTTATGATGATCTAAGGCGTCTATCTAGTAATAAACTGGACTGTTGACGAAGAAGATATTGGTGTTCGAATCCCGGTTGACTGTACTTGAGGTGATTTTTCCTAAATGATTTTCCACTTGCACTAACACGTAAATATGGGTACACTTCCTTCAAAATTCAACCTTCCTCATCCATAACGCATTATCATATTTAGTACATAAGTGCATAACCCGAATGGGTAGTAAGATGAGGTGCAAAAAAAATATACACAGGAGATGAGGAACTTAATATATGTACTGTTCAATACATGAGCATTGCTTGTGATGTAGTCAAATAAATGGTACTGTGCACTGCAGTGACTTTCTTTCGCTTTTATCTTAAAATAAATATTTCCTAAACACTCGTAAGATTTGTGAAACGAAATAATAGGTCTAAACATTGTTGTAGAAAAAACTATACAAACGATCATAGATGAAATAATATACACTGTTACTTACTCGCGCTATGGTTTTAATGACTAGGAACTATGTTACAGAAAAATTGAGAAAATAGAATCATCTTTGTCCACCAAAGAGCATAATAATCAAATTAATTTTTAAATAACTGAATTAAAAATTGTATTATATATATATATATTTTCTCAAAAATTACTGGTTTTATAAAATTATATTTCAAATTAAAGATTTTTACTACAACTTTACAATGATAAATTATTTTACATTTCAAATAGTTCCGGAGAAATTATGAAAATTTGAAAATTTTCCGTAAGTAAAGTACCCTCAAAATCATTTTCATAAGAAAATGATAACTGCCATTTTGTTTATAATGATACACAGTGTATAAATATAAAATTTAACCAAAATTCTTAAAGCAAATTTCTATCAAATCGATTTATTTCTCTTTCTGCCTTTCAGTAAACTACTCTTAAATTTAGGGTTAGAAATATAATTACGAAAAACATCTTGGAGGGGACCTTATGAAAACCCCAAACACCAAACTTTAGCCCAATCGGTAAAATAGTTTCAGACAGACAGACAGCATTGTGAAAACAACTTTTGTTTTCGGGAGGTCATATACATGACAATCGCTTTGTTCATTGTGTGCCCCACCCCTTAACCCCCAGTGTGTGTAAACTAATGTAATTCCAGCGTTGATTTAAACGTTGATTTATTTGTACAATTTTATGATTCTAGCTATCCCATAAGTGTGTCATAAAAATTTTAAAAAATGTGTGGAAAATGTGCAAAATTTACCCAAAATAAAAAAATCTACCTCTGGTGCAATCTATTTTTTGATAGATCTTACCGTTTAGCCACAAGAGGCCTTCAAAGAAAGGTCCGGACCGACTTTAAAGTTGCTCCACTATTTTGAATATTATTTTCAGGGGTTAAAAGTTAAATTTTTTAACTTTTTTGAAATTTCCCGTCGGTAACAGGCTAGAAGCTATAAGTTTGCCAAATTTCAAGTTTCTAGCTCATCTGAAAGTGGGTGAACATTAATGTCAGTCAGTGAGTAAGTGAGTCAGCCATGTGGCTTTATAATATAGTGAAGTGATGTCATAAAAAAATCCAAAGGATGATAATCACGTTTCAAGTTAGCTCCCATTGATAAATCGGTTTCTATCTCGTTCCGTGCTTGTGATGGTACCTAAAAGAGCGGTTCGTGTTTCCTCCCCCCTCCAACCCTTTCAATCATCCTCGTCCCACCCTGTCGAAATAACCACCCCTACAATTCACGTGTGTGCCGGTTGTTTCAGGTCGATACAGCAGACCCAGTTCTTACCGAAGACGTAAGGTACGTACCCCCTCTTCTGGTTGTTGCTGGTTGCAGCCAGGACTATACGCGGGAGGGGTATATTGATCACTGTTGAAAGTATATCTAGGTCACCGTCACAAGAACCGGTGAACAGGTCTATACTGCCCTCTCGAAATATAGAATCAAGCTCTTTGGTTGTAGGGAATCTTTAGTGAAATTTTTGTGGCGTGGAATTATCACGCCTGTCAATATTTTCGAAAGGGTGGAGTTTTGATCCCCGACTGAGCTCATTCTCTTGTTTTCTTTAAACCCACGTAGTAAGACGTTTAAGGGGTTGTGCGTAGATTATAACAGTTAATTTAAAGGGAACAATTAAGGAGGAAGGAATTTTTAAGTATACTCATTCCCAAACTGTTGCGATTATTGCTTGTAAAAAAAATTAAACCATATATATCTACTGAAGCAATACTTAATATTGTCGGGGGACGGGGAGGGGGGAAGTCGTAAAGTTCTTATTTTATTTTTTATTTGGGGTATTTAACGTGCACTTTCTGAACCAACTGATCATATCATTATATGAGAATTTCTATGAGCTAAAACAGAAGGGCCTACCTAGGGATGTGGTATCGAAAGAGAAGTATCGATACTGTAATCATTTAAAGTATCGGACGAAAAATATCGATACCGTACTGGTATCGAAAGAAAAGTATTGAAAACAGTAAGTATTGGTATCAAAATTTTAATCTGGATTTTTTTTATCAAGTAATACAATAATAATACAATAATAATAATAATTGTATTTTCGTATTTATTTAACACTGAAAACTATAATGATTTAACCATATTATAGTATATTTAGGTATATTGTGTCTATGCTATGTGAACTTGAAAGGTATGATACGTAATGTCGTATAATGGAAATTATGAAAGGGGTTAGCATACCAGCTAGAGTGTCTTCTTGCTTGTCATACAGAAAATGAGCTAGGATTAAGAAATAGTGTCATATGTTCTTCCTCTACAGACCACCTTCGTAAACATTAAATCTCAGCATGGGCCAGGAGTGAAGATAGCAAAAAATGTGTTTCTTTTGATACCTATTCGATACTGGAGTGTGAGTACTAATATTAGTAAAAGTATCGAGTAAAATACTAGTATCGAAAGGAAAATATCTACATTAGTTAAGTATGATAGTATTTTCACATCCATAGACCTACCGATAGTGCCAGGAAAGGTATTTTCACAAACCTTACAGGATTATTTTAAATGCCACAATCGACATGGGACTGACGTCTTTATTTCCCCTCCAAAGGAAGTTGTGCTACTGATTTCTATCGCTCATGGAAAAATTCGTCAATCCTGGCTGGGTTTGAACACACAATCATCGAGTCTTGAGGCAGCACTTTACCCTAAGACACTTTTGTCTTAAAAAACTGACAAAACAAGGACCTTAACTCGAGTTTACTTTCATCCCACCTTAATACCTTAATAACACTCTTGGCTTGTAATGTCAACTCGATGAATGTTAACGCCTTTATCCATATGATAAGGGTGGAGGGAGTAGCTTAGAGGTGTAGCACTGGCATTAGCGTGGAGAAGAGATGGAAAACCATAGTAATAAATCACATTTGAAATATTATCCCCCCCCCCCCACTTTCCCCAGTGCACCTAACCGAGATTCAAATGACAGCCTTCCTATCAGAGGTAAGTCAAAATATTTTTAGAATGGTGCCTTGAACCGTGTGATCGCTGATATTGAAGCAATATATTTATATAGAGTTATTAAGTTATCCAGGTGACAAATCATGCATGTTGTAGGAGATGACAATCCAAGTGTTCTCACGTAATGGCGACGCCAAATGGTGATTTATGAGACGTCAAAGTTGACGCTGTACCCATCTGAGGAGCAGGCAGCGAGCCACGCAAACCAACACAAGCATCAACTTACCACTCCCTCCCCTGGCGCACACGACGGTGTCAGAGTACCAGAGCCAGTGTTGCCCATTTAGCGACTTTTGTAGCTAGAGCTAGCGACTTTTACGGATCTGAGATGACTAAATTTTCATTTCTAGCTGCTAGCGACTAATCTGGCGACTGGCGACTTTCCTTAATTTTATGTCGACTACATGTTAGCTATTTTTAATTTTAATGCTGTATAGTTTTGATTGTTGTAGTACCGTACGGCAAAAACGTATAATGCATTGCTTTGGTGTACAGAATAGATTAAACTATCTATATATCATTCAAAAATCACAATGACATCGTTTCGGATCCGTGGATCACCTTAGTCCATTGATGTATCTTAATTTCAATTCATATTAATTTATGCATATATTTTTTTGTTTGGCAACAAATCTGACGATTTTTTAAATTTTTCGTTTAGTGACAATCTAGTGACTTTCTGGTACTAATCTAAATACAACACTAATATGGTCATTGGCAACAATGAGCAGAGCTTCAGTGCACTTTTGGCTGTCAACACGGAGGTACATTACACGTTATACCTGTAATGGTACAGTAGCCCCATGGCTTCTTTGATGCTGACTGACAGCTCACAGCTGACTTCTGACAGTCAACATTTAGGTATATACCTAATGACAGCTGCTAAACACATGTTTTTGCAGATCATATGGTTCGGCGTAGGGATACATAATTTGGTTTAGTAACTTTTCAAAGCTGTCAGGTGTCAGTCAGCACCAAAGAAGCCATGGAGCTAGTGTAGACATGCGTTGTGTGTACGGTGCAACTGTAGGCAGCGCAACATCTGTATGACTAGAGAGATTTTCAAACAGATAAATATTCTAGCCTGCTACTAGTCACAGCTTATACCCCACCCCACTTGCTATGTGCTTAAGACTGATGAGTTGCCTAACTTCCAGGTGCATACAGCGTCAACTTTGACGTCTCGTAACGTTGCCATTTGTCGTCGCCGATCCCAAGTTCCTTTCGTGGAAATATTTGTCATCTAACCTCCTACAGCCTGTATAATTATTTGCCTGGAGATCTGCATAGTGACACATATATGATTATTTATTTATATTTATACGCCGTAAACTCATATACTAAACTGCACATATAGCTTGATTGTATCAAAAGTAATACAAAATCCCTGTAAATTTACATCCGGAAAATTATTCTTATACCATTAAATTGTGTTCAAAGTTTCAGCTTAAAACGCTAGAAGAGCAAAGTTGTTCAAGCATGCGTGTACGACAAGTTGCATATAATGACAAGCACTTTCTGTGATGTAGGACAGTTAATGATGACACCTCAGAACGTATTCTCATTTCTATATGGACTGGTGTGTTGGTTACTATTAACTGTGGTAAGTTATGCTGCCGTGCTCCAAGAGGTCAAGGTGTGTAGTGCCACGCGCCTAACTCCTATGCAGCTTGTTGTACACGCATACTTGAACAGATTTACTCTCCCGGTGCCATACGCCGAAACTTTGAACACAATTTAATGGTATTAGTATAGTTTTCCGGATGTAAGTGTACAGGAATTTTGTGTTACTCTTGATTAAACGAGCTATATGTGTGTAGTTTGGGCTATGAGTTTCCAAACACCCTATGTATATAAATCCTTGTATGTATTATACATATACAGGGCTATATTGTCGAAAACTTAAATATTGTTTAAGAAACAATTTCTTTGTTTAATTATACTCACAGAGCTACATGATATGTATTAACTATCGATCGGAAAAGTTATTTGATTAATACTAATAATTGCCTAAAGTCAGATAGTAAAGATGCATACTAAACTTAAAATAAATTGTCATCTGTTTTTTGTTTGTTCATCCAGCCAGATGTATCTTTTGTTTCCCCGTAAGCTCCCCTTAATTCCCTCTAAAATCTTAAAAGATGAAAAACCATTCTTGTATTCAGTACCCTGAAAGGATTCCTAACAAAAGGAAAGAAAGTTGGAAATATACTGTCCTATTTTTCAAGATCTTTCAGTACTTTCTGAAAGCTGGGTAGAAAGAAGTTTTCTGGCTAAAAATTTATGACTGGGTAGGAGGGAGGGGGGGATTATTGCACGCTTTTCCCTGAGTCTAAACTTGACTGGAGACAGTTGCTAGCAGAGCATTCTGGGAGTTTTAGTATTAACGTCAGCTGGTCATTGATCCTTTATAGAGCAACAATGAGATAAATCAGTAATCAAGTCAGGATTAACTTACAAATTTGAGGGGAGAGGGGTGGTATAATCAACTATATTAGAAATATAATTAATTAAATGATCAAAATGATTCATGCAAAAAATCAAAAAATTAAATTTCATTTTGAAAATAATAATTAATTTTAAATTTTATATGTAGTAATTTATTCTTAATACATTTATCTATATTTATATATGTATATATAACACACATATACACTATATATATATATATATATATTGGTTTTAATTATGATTTAAGTCCATCTCAAATATCAGATTTTGTAACATAGTAATTAAGATTTACTTAATTGTTTTCAAAACGTTAAGGTCACCTTGTGAAGAAAACTAAACTCTATATTTGAAATGAAGAATAATTTTATATTTTTTTATATCAAAACTGCAAAAACACTGCCCTCTTCTAATGTCCTTAACACTCCCATCTTAAGATCTCAATTTAATATGATAAAAAAAGTGTTACGTCCCATTTTTTTCCCCTCCAGAATATTAATTCATCTGAGGCAGAAACAAGGAATTTGGTGAAGCTCACCATTTTCTTATTATTCTAGAATTAACATCACCACCTTAAACAAACTTCTGACCTCCAACTCTTCAACTTCAACAGTTCAAGGGGGTTTGGCCGCTCCCTAAGGGTTTAGCACAGGTTTTTGTTGCATTTATTAAGATAGAGATATTAAGGATGTTGTAGTCTAATTTATTTATTTTTACTTTCGAAAAGTTGTATAAAAATATATTTGTAGCATTAAAAAAACGTTTAACTCAAGAGACAAGATAAAATTGTTATTAAATTGAAACCCACCTCGATGGCGTAGTTGGCTAACGTGCTAGTCGTGTTGAGCTCGACTGCTGAGGACGGGGAGATCGAGGTTCGAATCTCGATCGGGTGAACTGAGGGTGGGTTTTCCCCTAAATGGTTTTCCACTCTCCCTCCACGCAAATGCGGGTTCATTTCCTCTAATTCAACCTTACCAATTCCTAATCCATTAGCGTAATTAGTACTTAAAGCGTATAACCCGAACGGGTAGTAAGACG
>CABFOW010000594.1:32296-51909 GCA_902141385.1 Timema californicum
TTTTTTTTTACTTTATAATAATAAAATAATATTTTTTACTTTATATAAAATAGCTATGAACGTAATAAAACTATTCTTTTCATTGGATTTCTTAAACAATTGCAATAGACTAAACTCCCTATCTCACTCGCACCCGCTTGAACAGTTGTCACCTAACGCTCGCACCTACAGCAGATTTTCAATGTGTCTGGCAAGATGTAAAAACCATTAAAACTGTCCGGCTATTGAGGTAACATTTTTTTATAGGTCCCCAAGTAACATATGTAAAACCCAGCTTTTATACTATAACGAAAGTATAATTATAATTTATTAAAGTTTAGGGGTGTCTGGCAGGGGGTTGCAACCGTACTAAGTGTCCGGCAATGGATGACGTGATTTCTAATGTTATTCCGAAGAAAATATAAAAAAATTAAGCTATATGCTATAACGAATTTGAGGTACTATTTTATATATCTTTACTATCTGTTACCTGCCCAAGTAACCACAATACCAACTCCATACTCGCTGCTCGTTCTTAACCTCTGTTGGAGACATGCTCTGAGAAATTTTCTGCTTTTATAAAATAACGAAGGTCTGGCCGTCGTGGGCTCTTGCTCTACTGTGTACTACAACTACAAAGGGTTTCACAGTATAGTACTATTAGCTGTGGTAGACGCCAACAAGAAGTTCATGATGGTGGACGCTAGAATAAACGGTCGAATATCTGATGGAGGTGTACTTTTTTACTCCAAATTTGGAGAACTGTTAGAACAAAATACTCTAAATCTTCCAGATCCTTCACCGATACAGAACACTACGGAAAGTTTCCCGTTCGTGTTCGTTGCTGATGAAGCTTTTGCGTTGAACGTAAATTTAATGAAGCCTTATCCATTGAAGTTACCTCTGACCAGTGAATAGCCGGAATATAACAAACGTTTATCTCGTGCTCAAGTAGTTGTGGAGAACGCTTGTGGGATACTGGCAACTAGGTTTGGAGTATTCCAGAAACAAACATGTCTAGAACCACAAAAAGCTACCATAATTACGTTGGCTTGTTGTTATTTACACAACTTTCTTTCTAAAGAAAAGTGCCAACACATACTTCCCTTGTAGCAGTGACATTACAGATGAGTACACTCTGGCACCTTTACAAGGTACCTCCCATAGAAACAGTTCAAACAACGCTAAACAAGCCAGGGCACTTTTGCGAGTGCTTAAGCAATGATGGCAAAATGTGAAATTCGTGCAATGAATGATTGTAAATAAATAAAAACAAATAATAAACAAATATATATTAAAAAATTCAATACGTTTGGTAGAAAGGTAAATTATTATTGTATGCTTTGTTTGTAAAAATAAGGGTTATTAAAAATATATGTTAAGTTAATTTATTATAAACCTTTTTTTTCTAAACAACTCCATTAGTTCGCGTCTACTCTCAAATTCATCCTTGACATAATTAACATTCTAGATCAGGGTTCGCAAACTCTCGGCCCACGGGCCAAATCCGGCCCGCCCGACATAGCTGACCGGCCCGTTCACCTGCTATACTTTTATATAACTATACAGCTATGCAGCTCTGGAAACATGTGAAGGGCTAATTACAGTTCTGCAAAACTACATAGATGATAGGCGGATGAATAAAACATTGCTTTTATAATATTTAACATAGATTTAATCAAAATTAATATAAATGTATTTAATTGATATTAAGGTTGTTCAACATGGTGTTTTTTAAAAATTACAATTACAAAATAGTATTATCAGTGTATGAAGAAAATAAATACTTTAAAGTATGCTCTTCATTAGAGAGCTGACAGTTATTTAACTGTGTTTCATTAGGCTTAGGATGACCGTATAGTGGCTCGTTTGAATGCCGAGGATGATAAGGAGAGGCCCTGTTATTGTAGGAAGGAATTTGGCTGGTCATATTTGTAGACTCTGAATTAGACGAATAAAAAATGCTTGGACTTATTAATTGAAAACTTTAATTTATTTTTACTGAGTCCTTGTGTAACGTTCCTAATTGATCTTCGAATAAAACATAATTAATTGCCTTCTCTGAGAACAATCACTGCCTAGGATGAACATCTTTTAATTTATTTGCCCATACTTTGGCAATGTTTAAATACTCATCATTGACATTTCCTTCTTTTGATGAATTCGCCAAATACTTACACGGGAGGCTTAATAACTAATTTTGTTTTGCTGTAGAGCCTTGTGTCTTTTGCTTTTTAGCCGGCTGTTGTGTAGGTAGGTCTAAATCGAGCTTGGTGATGCAGCCATTGGTCTTGGTGTGGTGACCACTCTTAATGTTTGTGGTAAAGGTGACCCGCAGTGGGCCTCATAATGCTGTTCTACCTGGTTAGCGTCCGTGCATTAAGCTTGCGGTGCCTGGAAATCTAGGAATCGATAAAAAAAATATTAGGCATGGATACGCACACATAATGTATTACCATATTCGTAAATTATCCATACTATTTTAGTTTTCTGTTTCCAACAAGAAGTCATGAGTGGATTCAGATCGCAAATGATTTTGGAACGAAACACCAATAATTTAGGAACTCGGTAAAACCAACAAACTCAGGTACATATTTCTAGAAATAGCTTACCTCCTTTGTGGCAACCACTTGCATGGTTACATTAGCTGGAGGCTCACACGGGCCAAGAAATTGTAGGGCGTTGAATACCCAAGATGTCGGTTGGTAAATCTCCTCGGATCCAGCTCCAGAGCGTTTTGACGCATTAATTTTTTTTCATCCTTTTGCGGTAGTTGGATCTCAAAGTATTTATCTTTTTCCTAACATCTTCCTTGGTAGAGTCCGGCTTAATTTTTTGGTAGCACTCTAAAAATTTTAATAGTGCCGAATTGTGCTTGTGTTTATTCATATAATCAGTACGACGAGTGTCCCACAGTTCCAACAGACAGTTGTCAATGATCCCTTGATGCGGAGGTCGGGATTCAAATTCTGGTCTGTTGAAGTGAGGTGATGTTTCTTAAATGGTTTGACGCTTTGCTTGCAAACAAACGCGGGTATATTTACGAAAATTGAAGAATGGCACCTGGACAAGGGAATAGAACCCGTGACCTTTGGCTTAGTACGCCAATGTTCTATAATAATAATTGTACAAATGGCAGTAATAAGCCAACTACCGAGTCAAAGAGGGCTGCGCTATCTGATAGCTCGTAAATAAAGCCGACGATTTTCCGCACGTCCATCATAGGCTCTGCCTTAAAATATGAGTGAAGAATGACCCAAAATACGGAATGACTCCTGGATAGCTCAGGGGTAAGAGCATTGGCGTAATAAGTTAAGTGTCCTGGGTTCGATTCCCGTATCCAGCTGTCATTTTTAAATTTTCAGAATATGATATCTTGTCGGAGAAATCTTCTCTAAGCGCACAAATAATAGCATCGGCTAATTTGATACTTAATAAGCGGGTAGATTTTCTATCAAACTTTTAACATCTGTTTACAACCTAGTTAATGTAATTAAATGTGAAAAGCTCTTGAAGAATGAGACCTGTAGATTTTTTTTTATCAGCACAAGACTTACGAAAACACTTAATTTTAGAAGAGACACAACACCCAGTTTTCCAACCGTTAGTTCAGCCCAATAACAGTCACAGTTTTTCATATGATAATCTTTTCAATGATACTGAACATCGAACTCTAATATATTGGCACATTAGTGAGACGCACCACCTACCAATTTAACTAAAGTACCAAATAATGTTACTAAACCTGTAGTATTTTTTACTTAGTGAATAATTTGAGTAAATTAAGAGTGAGAAACCATTTAGGAAAGACAACCTCAAGACATCTGGCAGGGATTCGATCTACAGCTAATACAAATACATTGGTAAAGTTTATAATAATAAAAATTATAATAAATTGGTGATGGTATTAATACTAATACTACTACTACTACTACTAATAATTCTACTACTACTAATGATAATAATTATTATTATTGACGGTTCTAATAATAATACGTTAAGGTGATAATAATAATAATAATAAATTGTTACCAGTGCTAATATCTAAAATATGGGGTATTGGTGATAAAAATAGTAAATTGGTGACAGTGCTAGTAATAATTGGTGAGGTTCTAGTAATAATAAATTAGTGACGGTGCTAATAATAATAAAAAAAA
Organism: Timema californicum; assembly: GCA_902141385.1. Lineage (NCBI taxonomy): Eukaryota > Metazoa > Arthropoda > Insecta > Phasmatodea > Timematidae > Timema > Timema californicum. Next base: position 36,433 of record CABFOW010000594.1, read on the forward strand.
TTGGTGATGACTCTAGTAATAATAATAATAATAAATTGGTAACGGCGCTAAAAATACAAATTTGGCGATGGTTCAAATAGTAACAAATTGGTGCCGGTGCTACGAATAATAAATTGATGATGGTGTTAATAATAATAATTGGTTCCAGGGCTAATATAATATTGCGCGTCTGGACTACAATAATCGTAGCCCAGTAGAGGGAATATTAGCCAGTACTAATTCACCGCTTTCCAGGGGACGTTCAAATATACTAATCGTAACTCTTTTCCGTGGAGGCTCTTTCCATATAACAATTAGATGAGGTGGTGGTGATAGTGAGTATGAAAGAGTGGAGCCAGTGGAGCCAGTGGAAGCGCTTAAGCCTAAATCAAGCTTAACTAACCAAATCCTGATAACTGTTGGGGTAAATCTTTTGGGAGAAATAGCCAAGTTACCATCCAGGAATCTAGACCGGGACTCCTAGGCTCGTAACCAGGTTAACTGCACACTACACCACGGGGCCGGTTTATAAACTTAATATTAGGTCGATAAATCTGTTCCCCACCCTCCTCCAGGCAAACTATACGCGCCGTGGCTGATCCGGCCCCATCCCCTGGTTGGCTGGCAACTCCACTTACATTTATGTTAAGCACGTAGCTCACCCCTTACTTTCGTAGGCGAAGGGATTGTAAGGCCCCCAGGGCCGTAGTAACCTTGGTGAAAGCACCAGAAAATCCAAACTCAATGAAGGTCACCACTAAATTTCCACAGGGCTAGGACTAGGTTTAATTTATATTAATAATTTATATATTTCTCATGGAAGGCTCTTTTAGAAAATACAAACATGTTTTATGAGAACAAAATTGATAATACTCATTACACTATTAGTATTATTTTATAAGTATTAGTAATAATGTATTTGAAGTGACCGCTGTATATCATATGACTTGATGCATTAATGTGTGAAAGTAGATCTAGTAGAGTTATAGATGTCAGAAAAGGATCTAACTATGCAAAAAAGGAATGAATTCTTTGGGAGTTGACTTAAATAAAAGTATGTGATTGTTTTAAAAGTGTGTCCAGACAAGGACTCGATCCCCTGACCTTCATTATAATTATGTCTCTCTTCGTATTACCTGTGCGTGCTTTCCGCTTTTTTTAGACTAAAGGAGTATGAATTACTAGAACAGTATAATTTTAAATGTACAGTACAAGGATTAGTGTGTTAAGAGAGTGTAAAACCATTTAAAAGAGGGCGGGAGACAGTAGAGGTACGTCCAACAGGGATTCGAACCTCAACCAGAGATAATTAGCAAGTCACGTACAGATATAAGCCTGCGTTTAGAAAGGGAACGTTAAATACGTATTATAAGTTATAATCCAAAACAAGTGTTTAATTTCCTCTCCCTACTATTTTTTCCCTCTCTCCAGTCCATGCTCCCCTGAACCAGAACCTTATAGCCCATTCCCCCTCTACCCTTAAAACCCTCCCTACCCCTTTTCTGCTCTCTCTCTCTCTCTCTCTCTCTCTAATCCATGCTCCAGCGCACTAGAAACCTAAGTATCTACTCTTTCTTTACCTTTAAGCCTCTCCCTAACCCTTTTATCCTCTCTCCAGTCCATGCCACAATGCACTAAAAACCCTAAAATCGACGCACCCCTCCCCCTTTAAAACTCTTCTAGTCCCCTCTCTTTTTTTATCTCATGCCCAGACTTCTGTTGGACAAAATAAAAATCGTTTGGTCCTTAAATAAAATATAGGGTCCTTAAGAGGATGCGTCAAAAACTTTTAAAGCGTTACACTGATAGCAGCGTGAAAATGAGGGCGACCAAAAAACCGCAGACCCTTCTGGCTATTACACTCAGTCCCCCTCACTCCCCACTCCCCCCCCCCCTTTCCCAACCACATTACGTATTCAGTGAGTTCTACCCCCAGTTCCTGGCGAGTAGGTGTGGAGCTACTGACCACTCGGCTCCCTGTCAATATGGACTCTCCTTCTCCGACTAATCTGATCAGGACACCACAATCGGTGATCACAGCAATGATTTGGTTTGTTTTTTTATCACCCCACCACCCTTCTGGACTATCAGCATTATTTTTTTTAATTACCGCATCTTACCTGTTCAAGTTAAACGCATATATGATAATTACTCAAGCGAGGTAAATATGAGGAAGGAAGAATTTTATATGTAACCTACCTGCCTACCTGAGAATGGGAAACCATTTAATAAAAACTACCCTCAGTACACCCACCAGGATTCGAGACCTGATCTTCCCATCTAACAGAAGAGTGATGCCTTAAACCAGTGGTTTTCAGCCTTCTTTTTTTCGCGTACCCTAGATATAATATCTCATCGATTTTGTACCCTAAAATTATTGGTGCATATTATAATTTATAGATATTAGGTAATCTACATCAAAATATACACACACAAAATTACAAAATAACATCTTCAAAATAAAAAATAATAACATCCAACTAACGTATTAAATAGTTTGTTTTAAATAAGAGATATAATATAGACCTATATATGTTTATATTTACATACCCCTTAAGATATCTTCACGTACCCTTGAGGTTACGTACAGCTTAAGTTGATTACGGCTGTCTTTAATAGGTTATTACGTTTCTAGTTTCATGAAAACAATTCCCTCTTGTATGTGGGACCGAAAACACATTTTTGCTAAAAAAAAAAAAATTAAACCTTACATTTAAATATTCAAGTCAGTAAAAAGTAGGACACCTGATCTGTATTATGTTAAATTATATTTTACAGGGCGTTTCATTCCTTGAACAGTTTTTGCTATGCCATTAAATCTTTCTAAAAACTTGTTTTTTAAATCCAAGTAGGCCTATTCCATTTTCAGCTGGGTTCATTGAAGAGTTATTTCCCTAAATTGATCCCAATCTACAATTTTTGGAAATGCTGGTACATTTTCTACAAAAATTATGATACCAAATTTCAGGTGGTATCGTGTCTGCCTACTTAGGTAAGGGTTCTGGGTTCGGTTCCAGGCATGGCAAAAAAAAAAAGGTATCATTAGTGAAATATGGGTTTACACATTCACACTGCTGAATTAATGGTAGGGGGTTGGGTGTTGTGTTCTATAAATATAAGTTAGTTTGTAAGTCGTGTGCTTATATAATTAGTCGGATCAGAAAGAGTATCTCTAATAAAATAAACTTATTCTAAAGTCTACCTTGTTCCTTTTGTGTGGGAATATACGAATATTTCGTAAGTGTGGTGTCACAGAGTATAGTTTTTTTTACAAAGTGCAAAGGGTTAATTCCTTAAACAGGATCTATAGTATCTTTAGGAATGTCGACTCTTTTTTATTTTTATTTTATTACTAAATCAAGGTATTTATATAAAGTACTATAAGAACTATATATTACTCTCTCAATTGAAATTTGTCAAGAAATGTTACTAACAACGTATTTGAACTAATAACACCTTTACTTTTCAGCTTACTTAAAATTAGTTATTGGAACCTCAGCCTTCAAATCCTCTACAACTTCTCAAAGTTTAATGCTGGTACATTTTGTTTATTCCATGTTATTATTATTATTATTATTATTATTAGAGGCATTTTACGTGAATTAAATGATTTGATTGATTATATCAGCACATAGCTGATAAATTAACTTGTTTCTAGAACAGCCACAACACTCAACCCCCCGGTCTTTAACTCCTCACTGTAAAAGTGTAAAAATACATTTGAACACCGTAAATTATTCAGCCATGCCGGAGATCCAACTCGGAACGCTTATTTCATTAGTTCGACGTGCTGCCGACTGAACTAAGGCGTCGTATTATTCCATGTTATATTGTTTGTTTGTTTGTTTGTATAAATATAACAAACAAAGAATATAACACGGGCTATTAGGGTGACCTGGTGGTCTAGGGGTAAGGTGTCAGACTTCTGTGCTGGAGGTCCGGGGTTCAATCCTCGGTCCCAGCACATATTATTATTAGCACCGCATCTTACTACCCGTTCGGGTTATACGCACTTACACTAATGTGTAATGGTAGGGTGATTGTGAGAATGAACTGGAGGACCTACAGCTTAACGTGGAATCCGAACAACGGTGGAGGCCTGGCATTCCCCACATTCACAAGATGTCTTGTCAGAGGGGAAGGAAGGGTTTGGTAATCAAATAAATCTATGCTGGGACCGAGGATTGAACCCCGGCCGCCAGCATAGAAGTCTGACACCTTACCCCTAGGCCGCCAGGTCACCCCGGCACATATTTATCTGATTACCAAACCCTTCTTTCACCTCTGACAAGACGTGTATTAATCACAACTTATAATGTGTGGAATGCCATGCCTCCACAGTGGTTCGGATTCCACGTTAAACTCTAGCTCCTTCATTTCATCTCACAATCACCTTATCATTACAGATTAGCGTAAGTGCGTGTAACCCGAACGGGTAGTAAGACGTGGTGCTAATAATAATAATAATAATAACACGGGTTAGTTATGGTATGAAGTAGTCAAATAACGGAGTTAGATAACTCCCTTCCACGTCTCCCCAAGGGGATCAAAACGTGAGAGCTGGGTGGTTAGTTAATATTAATGGAGAGGCAACTCTCTGACCCCGTTCCCCCCCGCCAAACTTCTGATAAGCTCCGCTAGTAGAGGAACATGTTCCAGGTAAGTTCCTGGCAAACCTCCAGCATTCCAGATGAAGGCTCGGGTTTTAGGGTGGTTAGAGCCTCTACCGTGTCCGATAGATGTTTATCTTTCGTCATCAATAATTTAACTCTGTATATCCAAGCAAGAAAGTTATGATTGATTAAATTATTATTAGCACCGCAGCTTACTACCCGTTCGTGTTATACGCACTTAGGCTAATGTGCAATGGTAGGGTGATTATGAGATTAAATGGAGGACCTACAGCTTAACGTGGAATCCGAACCACGGTGGAGGCCTGGCATTCCTCACATTCACAAGATGTACTTGTCAGAGGTGAAGGAAGGGTTTGGTTATCAGATAAATCTGTGCCGGGACCGAGGATTAAACCCCGGGTTCCCAGCACTATGATTGCTTAACAAGTATGAGAAATATTACTACACTGAAGTTTGAGGTGTATTTTTTAAATCACCGCGTTTTACTACCCGTTCGGGTTGCACGCACATTTACTAATTACGCTAATGTGTTAAAGATAAGGAAGATTTAATTTAGAAGAATTGTACCCACACCTGCATGGAGGACAAGTAGAAAACAATTTTTTTTAAACTACTCTTCATACACCCGTACATAGGCGTATAACCCGAACGGGTAGTAAGATGCGCTGCTAAACAAATGTTTGTGTATGGCTCAAACAGGTAGTGAGTTATACACGTGAGTAAAATAAATGCTTAACGTATTTAATAAATATTTGACTAATTAAAATTTAGTAAAATCGTAAATTTATAGATTGATTGTATAATAAGATGTAATTTATATATCAATATTAAAATACAAAATAAAAATACCCGCGGAAAGCATGGTATACGCTTTATCATACATGTAAGCCAATTAGTGTGTTTTTGCGATTGGTTTTTTCTATCACCGTGTCTTATTTACTAAGTGCTAGTGTATATACATAATATGTAGTAATTACGCTAATGAGCTATGGATGAGTAAGATTGCATTTAAAGGAAATATACCCGAATTTGCGTAGAGGAAGTGTGGAGAAATATTTTGTAAAAAAAACATTCTCAGTACACCCAGATGGGATTAAAACCCTGATCTCCCCGTCATTGGCAGTGTAGTCTATTGTGAGTATGACGCCTTAGGCGATTAAATTTGTTTCGATATTTACGCTAAAAGTTGTTTCTTCACTGCCGGTATTGCGGCTGATTACGAATGTTTATGACCGAGACGATACTAACTCCAGTTTTATAACACTTTCATTCACCAAACCTTTGGGATAAATCACACAGAGTAAGCCCACTTCCATTGCATCAGGCTGGGATTCAAACTCCGGCCTAAATTGTAACTTTATGAGATGCGAGTCTAACTTTTTAGACCACTCGATCACCAATGTGGGTTGGAATCTAACTACAAGATAATTAAGATCCGTACTTATAAACTATAATCCAGCCTTTCGATGTAGGCTATATATATTTTTTTCTATCCCCACGTCTTACTACCCGTTCGGCTATACGCTTGTGTACTAATTACGTTAATGGTTTTTAGGAATTAGGAAAGTTATATTTATATGAAGTGTACCTACAGTTGCATGGAGAGAGAGTGGAAAACCATTTTGTAAAAACTACCCTCAGTATACCCGACCGAGAATCAAATCTTGATCCGCCAGTCATTGGCAGAATTGTTTACTGCAAGAGTAGCGCGTTAGACCATGCGGCCATTAAAGCGGGTCTAGGTGGTATTAATAATACCATGGACAGATATTCATGGCTTATCAATATGTCTTTATTATCGTCAGATAACATAATTATGACCCACGCGTGACGAGTTTATAAAATACCTTCAACGATTCGAGTAGAGTAGATTCCCGATTGTATGACCTAAACAGGACGACAAACTAGTGGTCGGATAACTGAAATGTCGGATAATACGGAAACAAGGGAAGGGACTGGAATGAAACAGATCAAAATTAAATGGTAGTGCAGAATATATATGACAATATGTAATAAATTACAAAACTATTATTTTATTCATATAAACGAAACCATTGATTTTAAATTAATTAAATGAGACTTTTATTATTTTACTGTGGTATGCAAAAATGCAAAAGTCACTGCTTGGAAAAAATTAGGGGTTGAAGTTGGTTTCCCAGCTTTGTTTCTCTTTCTTGCGACGATATTACGACAATAGCACGTCATATATATTATGTAAGATAAAATGGAATATTGAATAATCGGAATTCTACTGTTATTTGGTTGCGATGAGCTATCTTTCAATTCAATTCATATTTAGTTTCCTCTTCTAAGTAATGTGTAAACTAGATCTTAATTTTACATTCATTTCAAACACTTTCATCAAAGCTGTTATAAAAAAGGATTTAAGTGATAAGACTTAAGTTTTTATTTAAGATATAAAAATATGTATCTGGAGGCGCCGGGTATCGATCCCGGTACCTCTCGCATGCTAAGCGAGCGCTCTACCATCTGAGCTACGCCCCCTGTTGAGAGATCAATCTGCTTCAACCTATCAGAATTATTAAGTTCTAGCCTCGATATATTGCTCTACTTGTTGGTCCAGAAAATCAGGTTTCTTTCAAAGACCACTGTCACAGAGCAAGAAGGGAATATATCTAAAGGTGACTCGTAAATATTATAATGAGATTTTTTTTATCTTACCACAGTAAATATGACAGTTCAAGTAGAGTATAAATGACTTTTACATGTTTCAAAACCGTATAAACCGAACGGGTAGTACGACACAGTGCTAAAAAAATAAAAAATAAAAGGTGTTTAACACACTTTTAGTGAACTCCCAGTCTCACTAGCACCTCACCTACTTTCGTGTCAAGCTAATTCTAAATATTACTGACAAGAAATATATTTGGGGGAAGGTGAGGGGGGGAGGGGGGTTGATACAGTAAATGTCTTAATTCTGATCGATTGGTTCTAAAATTAGAAAAATGCCCAGGTAACTAAGTGACAAGGACTATGTCGAGAACACCGTGGGGTCTATAGGTATACAATACCCCCCCAGTTAATAGGGGGGATAGCAAGGTGCTCCCTCTGGAAATTGTAAAATTTTAGGCGATAGTTGGGCCTTGAATTGAGGTTTCAGGTAAATGTATTTTTAAAGTTATTTGTTTATTATGAATTTTTCAAGTTACAAGTATCATTTGTTTTGACATTCGCCATCATTGCGTGTAGGAATACTAGCACGTTTCGGCTCATAAAAACCCAAGTTTTTTTAAAAATAAAATGATCGATTTAAAAGATTACCTAAGCCCTTCTTAACGCTGTGTCTAGTAGGCTAGTAATAGTAGCCTTAAATCTAGTAATCAGAGAAAACGGTGCTACTAGCCAACTTGATTAACTAACCTTTATATAGAATTAACTACGGAAGATATATTCTTATTTCAATATCTGATAAGTTATGAATCTGGGAACTTTTGAGTAGTTAGGGATCGACTGTTGGTAAAATTTAAAAAGTTGTCTATACATGTCTGCGGTAAAGTATTTTCAAACATTAAAAGTACTGTGGTACAGAGTAATTATTCTAGAATTTTCAGGTATCAGTGTAGCCACAGTAGCCCCATGGCTTCTTTGGTGCTGACTGACAGCTTTGAAAAGTTACCAGACCAAATTATGTATCCCTACTCCGAACCATATGATCTGCAAAAACACGTGTTTGGTAGCTGTCACTTCTGACGGTCAAAATTTAGGTATATACCTAAATGTTGACTGTCATAAGTCAACTGTGAGTTGTCAGTCAGCACCAAAGAAGCCATGGGGCTACTGTAAGAGTGTAAAACTCAGACGGGTAGTAATACTCGTAGAAAATACTTATGATAAAAATAATAATAAAAGCACATTGCGGCTCAAAAGAAATTGTTTAAAATAAGATAGTTCCTCGTGACATGTAATTTGCTATAGTAACGCATTCCTCTCTCGCATTCATTTGCATGCTTCTTAAAAAGAGGAACAGGAGTAAAAACTGATACACGTTACCCTACCTGCGTTGTCTCCCAATTTCCTTGGACGACGTCTTTTTCTCTTTCTCCGCGCGTCCAGCGGCAGAGACATCGAAGACGACGACGACGATGCGTCGTCCGAGCTCTCTTCATCCGCACGCGCTGGAACGTAGACGCGTCCTTTGCCGAACCTCTTCAACCTTCCTTTGAACGACGTAATATCACAAACACCCGAGTCGTTCTTACTTCTCAGGCCTATCTTATTCCTAGTTGACATATACCCTTCACTGACGACGGCCGAGGTGTCCCCGGCGTCCTTAAGACCTCGTGCGCTGTCCCCTGACCTTTGGTCTCTTCTTGTGCTAGATCGAGCCAGCTTTACATTCGAGGTAAAAGAGCCTTCTCGCCGTTTAAATAAAACACCCTCATTCTTAAACCTGCTCGCGGTACTTACTTCATCTTGGTCTGACCATAAGTTATGTTTGAAGGAACCACTTGTTTTTTGTTTTAACGAAATATCTTTAGGAGGTAACAGTTTCCGATCTACACCCTTATCTTCTGTTTTCTTGTCAGATGACTTCCTAGAAACCCAACTAAATTCACCCCTCACACCTCCGTCAAAGACATTTGCTGAGCTCCTCACATTTCTGACGGGACAAACCCTTCTTCCTCCAGAACGGCCGTCTTTTCCTCCGCGTATAAGACCACCCCCCTGCATCTCGCTAGCAGCTTCCGAACGGTCACTGTCCAAAAGGATGGTCCCTTTGTCGTTCACCAGACGGATGATTGGCATCAACACCGACGGGGACGACGCGGACGTTGTCAGCTTCAACTTCCAGTGTTTGGGTTTTTTGATGCTCAATCTTATGACGGGATGGTCATCGCTCTCTTGTGAAGAGCTGATCATAACGCCTTTGTCAACAGTGACGACAGGATGGCTATCCTTTATGTTCTTTATGCATATTTTGGGACAGTACCAAGCGTATTTGTCTTCTATATTGCCATTGTTTTCCACGCTTCCTCCACCTTCATCCGAGGGGCGAAGCTCTTCTCGATTCACGTTTCTTTGCTGAGATAACCGTTCCGGTGGCGAATCATTCATGTTCCTCATGTGGCGATAGTTCTTCGTTCGAGCGTCGTGGACTGTATGGCCGTTTCTCCTTGAAGTCTCTCCGGCGTGGTTGTTTTTGGAAACCACGTTCGCTGTTACGTCATATGACAGGTCGTCAACAGACTCAAACTTTCTATTATTATTGTCGTGGTATCCCTCCATGCTTGGACTATTTTCGTTTAACTTTTGCACCATTTTTTTTCCTCCTCCCCCCTTTTCTCTTATCGTTTCGTATTATTTTTTTCTTTCTCTTTATTTCGCTCGCTTGTCGTCGTGTCGCCGACGGAACCCGTTCCTCGACTGACACACGTTTCTCTAGTTGTGCCCTCTTCCACCGGGAAAACTTCCAACTTTTTTTTTTTTTTGCTCAGCCTCCCGCTCTCGGAGACAAACGGAAATAGACCTGGCCCAAGGCGGTGTTTTTCGAGCGATGCCAAGAATTCATAACAAGGAGGCGTGTGACTGTAAGATGTGTTCGTGTTTTATTTTTTAAAATTAGTTTCCACACCATCTGGGTGTTCTTACAATAGTTTTGTGGTTAACATTATCACCAAGATGATATATTATGGCTACTTTACTACCATTATATTATGTGTGTGAAACAAGAGGTATTTTTATTCGTCACCGGTCGTAAACATACACTCATGCAGCGTCAATGACTCCACCATATATTTTATTTTTAGTATGACCTTGACGCCTGAGCCAAAATAGATGTTATCCATTGATTCATAATATATTATTGGTTAAACTTCAAATTCATTGGCTTATTTGGTAACACATTTAAAAAAAACACGAACACACTAATTAACGCCTTAGATGTCAAGAACAATTTAATATAATTGGTTCTATAAACTATTGATGGTAAGTAAGGCCGTAGCAGGACAACATTTCAAGTGCGGTGTGGGGGTAGGGGGTGGCACAAATCCCCAAACGGCCAAAGGAAAGGAAGATTACAAAAATTAAATGCCGTATAAGTTATATGGAGCTTAGTTTTTATTGAAATAAGGGCAGAGATTAAACATAGCAAGTACTTTAAATTTGTTTGATGTTTATAAACTTTAATAGCGTGTCCTTCATCCAAGTTTAAAATTTTACATTGCTTCTTAAATAAAGTCTCACCTAATGGAGGCAGAACCTGGGAGTGGGGTTTGTGTGATTTCAGGGAGGGAGTGGGATCTCAATAGGGATAATTTTAAAGACTATACTGCCTCCAAGCTCCATAGCCCGAAATTTGATCAAATGTATTGAAGACTTTGACTCTTGTATATTATTGTAAGCTGTTTGATAAAAAGGACCTCTTTCCCCTTATCTGATCCCATCTTTTTCATTCCTCTTTCTTTGGCGACTCATTTTCGACTTGTTCTCTAGACCCCCCCTTCTAAAATTTTACAGTTAAAAGGTTCTGTTTCCTAATCCAGAAGAAGCCTCCACAGTTCTCCCCACATTCATTTATACTTCCTTTTTTCGTTTGTTAATAATTCATCGTAGTCTACCCAACTTTGTTACCTGAATAATATTATTATTATTAGCACCGCGTCTTACTACCCGTTCGGGTTATACGCACTTACGCTAATGTGTAATGGTAGGGTGATTGTGAGATGAAATGAAGGACCTACAGCTTAACGTGGAATCCGAACCACGGTGGAGGCCTGGCATTCAACACATTGACAAGATGTCTTGTCAGAGGTGAAGGAAGGGTTTGGTAATCAGATAAATCTTTGCCGAGACCGAGGATTGAACCCCGGCCGCCAGCATATAAGTCTGACACCTTAACCCTAGACCGCCAGGTCACCTACCTGAATAATAAACACAATCATAAGCTATTTTTTTAATATACTTAAAAATTATAATACTTATATACTCGTGTATTCTAATTTTGTTTAAACCTAAAATAAGGCATTATTTTTTTATTGTCAACTTTCTGGGGGAGGGGGGCGGTTGAAACCAAATAACACCCCTGACTACGGCCTTGATAATAAGGCATAAGCAATTACTCAAGTACCCGCATCGGTGGTCACATGGTCTAAAGGAAATTACTCAAGTATATAATTTAAGAGCGTGCATCAAATGCCCATCAACTCTGTGACACAGTCGGCTAGAAATAGTAAATCTACACCAACACCATTGCACTTGGATCATTTCTGATCAAACATTAATGAAGATAAAGAGTTAATAGAAGTTCCTAAAGGTACAAACATACCAAATTGTCGGCTCGGCCGGCGGTACAACAAATTGGCAGCGTGCCTCCACACTGTCCGACTAGCTGTACAATGTGTTGTAGCTGTCGTGGTCTCAGAACGAACGCACTCCATGCCTTAATTTCTAACCGAATACCAAAAAAATGGATTAGCACTAATATCATAATCAATTAATAAAAATATTGCAAGAAAAATGTGGTTAGTAAATTGGTTGTTAGAAAGAAAAGAAAAATTACCTATGCAATTTTATTAAAAGATTCAAATGATTTTCTTAATTTAAAAAAAATGTATAATGAATGTTTTCCTGAATTACTCAGTATAGTGACATCATTTTATGACTATATCCACCTGAATGCAGCGGAGACTGACTAGCGTCAGGTTGGTCGGTTGGTCCAACATCGTTACATACACAACAACTTGTCGGGCGGCTGGCTAGCCGGTTGTCCCTACAAGTTGGTGTGTATGTAGAACCATTAATGCTGACCATTGTAGAAATATTAAATGCTATTTGGATAAAAACTGCATTGAAAAGGGCGTATTTTGACCATTTTAGAAATAGCTTCACAGATAGGCACTGTGCAAAAATTTTCATTCTTTCATTACAGGTACAAACTGTAGCTATTAACCAGAAACTTTGTCGCTTTGTCCCCAACGTCACCGCGTAAAATTACGAGTAATCATTCAAATACGAATGCACCGCACACATTTCTGGCATTTCGTAGGCGTTTTCTTTTCCCTTTTACTCCCATAGCTCGCTCTTGCACAAACAAAAGCTGGTGTGAGCCGGGATCTGAGTTGGGACCTGCTATGATGAAGGCTTTTAGCCCACACTGGTGGGTACGTGGGAAAAAAACCCATCAGAATTGTCGTGTCTAAAATTTTGATTACGGGGATGTCGGAGTTCGAACAGATTTATAATTTATTTTGTATCGCGTCTTACTACCCGTTCTGGTTATACGCCTGTGTACTAGTTACCCTAATGTGTTATGAATTATGAAGGTTTAAATTAGAGAAAGTACACCCTCATTTGCGTGGAGGGAAAGTGTAAAACACTTAATACAAACCACCCATAGTGCACCCGTCTGGGATCCAACCCTGATCTCCCATCTTCGACATGCTAAGTTATTGCCAGAATAGCGCCTTATACCATGCGGTAACCAGTGGGTGAGATCGACTTTTAATTACTATGTGGCTTTCTTATTCGATCGACTGAAAACTGACGCGAGATCGTACGGTCGATCGCGACCGATCAGTTGCTGATCCCTAAACTAGACTGTCAATGACGGGGAGATCGGGGCTCGAAACTAAATTGAAAGTGCCATAGTCGATGGTCACGTTAACTAAATGTCAGGCTCATCTGGTTTGTTTTACCAATGACGGGGAGGTTTGGGTTTGAATCCCGCTATGGTTTATTGGACTAGTCTTTTCTAAATGTTTTCCCCTTTCACACCACGTAAATGTGGATACATATCTTCTATATTCTGCTTTCCTAATATCTTCCCCATTAGCCTAATTAAAATGCGTATCCCGGATAGGTAGTAAGACATGGACCCCAAATTAAATTAGGACCTGCTGATGTTTGTTGCCATAGAGTGAATATGAAGTGTAGTCTACACAGTCAAGAATTTAAAAAAAAATTAATATATTTAATTAGATTATAAGTGTAGAATCATGGAGTTTTTTTATAGAGAGAAAAAATGTATTGTAAACTATATTTTAAACGTGGGATCAAGCCGTTTCTTTACAAGTAGAATGCCACTGATAAATTGATTTTAAAATAATTGGAGGCGCCGGGTATCGATCCCGGTACCTCTCGCATGCTAAGCGAGCGCTCTACCATCTGAGCTACGCCCCCTATAATGTGTGACGGCGTTGTTATCTAAATATCTTACCATACAGGAAATCTAATCGACTGTAAGCTATTCTGCGGTGAAAGCGTCACGTGCTCTATATTGTGTGACGTCATTAAAGACTTGTGCAAACGACAAGTCCCAACATATGACGGAGGAGGGGAAAGAGGGTCACGGCTTAGTTTAAATCATTTTATTTGTATCATGGTTTAAATGAAATTAACTTATTTTTTTTATTTAGTAGAAACAATCTTGTTCCAGTTTGGTTGTATCTTTCTTTTTTATTTCTTTACTACCTATAAAACAAAATGTCGTTCTGTATTATGCATGTATGTTTGTTACCTAAGAACGTTTAACGGATTGAGATGCAGGTTTTAGCATACATTTCATAGAGTTAATACAAGAGAAATATCCAATTAAAAATTAAGGAGAAATTATAAGATATATTTCAACTTGAAATCCAAAGACTACCCTGATTTTTTAATCCAAAGGAAAATCTTAAGACTGTAGAAACGACTATTTAAATTTGTCAGAACGTTAAGGTGTATTTATACTTACTAGTCGGCCCCGTGGTGTAGTGGTCAGTGCACCTGGCTACGAAACTGGGGGTCCCGGGTTTGTTTCCCGACTGGTACCTTGGGTTTGTTGCCCTAAAGAGGCACCAGAGTTTGGTTAGTTATGCTAAGTTAAGTTTAAGTATTTCCACTTGTTCCACACCCTCGTACTTACTATCACCATCATCTCATCTCATCGGGACATGGATAGAGCCTCCAAGGAAAGGATGTACGATTAGTACATTCGGGCGTCCCCTGGGCAATGCCGAATGGTACATTAGTACTGACTAATCTTTAAAAAAAACTGAGCTACAGACTGGTGTAGCACAGACGAGGAGTATTATTATTATTATTATTATTTGAAGTATTTAATTTATACTCTCTGAACTAACTGATTATATCAGCACACGACTTATTAACTAACTTAATTATAGAACAAGCACAACATCCATCCCTCCCAGCGTTAATTCATCAATGTGAAAGGGTGTCCTCACATTTAACAAATGTTAAATGATTCGACCACGCCGGGATTCAAACCTAGCACCCTTAGCTCAGTAGACAGACACGCTACCAACTGAGATAAGGTGGTGGGCTACTGACCTATTAATCTGTCCCATATCTTTGTTTACTTTAGTATATTGCTCAATCTCTGGTATTAAACTGATTACACATTTACATCATATTCGTCTATTCAACCTTTAACATTCAATTTATTTCTTATTTTAGTCTTAGTTATTATAACATATTAATCAGGATTTAGCTAACACATAATCAATACATGGTCATTTTGATTAAAAAATTAATTGCCAATTCAACGTTGAACAAAACAAACATGTTGTATTTCTATAAATATTTTCAGCTTTAGCGATATTGCTGTTTTTCGCTTTCCTTGCTTAGATGAAATGTTAAATAAAGACTCGCCCATCCTCTCTCCTTTTAAACGTTAGCCACCCTGACTAAATTCAAAATTATACATTAATTTTCATAGGAAGAACCTTTTAAATAAAATTATGACATTTTTTTTTACGGGCAGTATTGATGACATTTTAATATATTATTCTGGGGTTCAATCCTTGGTCCCAGCACAGATTTATCTGATTACCAAACCCTTCCTTCACCTCTGACAAGACATCTTGTGAATGTGGGGATTGCTAGGCCTCCACCGTGGTTCGGATTC
>CABFOW010000594.1:52608-67570 GCA_902141385.1 Timema californicum
CCCCCCCCCCCCCGATCCTTTCTTTCTTCTCCCTTGGCTATATCTATAGATATATAGATAATGCTTTTATAAAACAAAGGTAACATCAAAGTAAAAGGGGTTTTTCAAGTTGTTTTACATTACATTATATTACATTAAAAAACACTTTATCTTTAAACAATAATTCCATAGTGTTGGTAGGTGAAATAAACAAAGAACGTGGAACAAGCATAGTTCATCACTTTCCAACATTTTCTTCACTAAAAGAATATTATATTTAATAAGTTTATAGTTAAAATAAAATAATCTTCAGATACAGCTTTTAAAGTGGAATGAAAGGGGGGCCAGTGTTTGTGTAGTTTTTATGGCAAAATATTTTGTTGGACAAAATAAATAAAATATTGCTTCAGTACAAACATAGAATTTAATTTTCTTCACATGATGACCTCAACATTTTTTTGAATATCGTTCAAGAATGTCCCGGAATTTAATGACATCTTTTTCTCTTCATTTAAAAAGTTTGTTAGATGATTTCGCCATGCTCATGACAGATATTCAACAACTTGATATTACCGTGTGAAGAAAATTAAACTCTATTTTTGTACTCAAGCAGTATTATATTTATTGTGGCCGAAAAAAGTTTTACAATAAAAACTGCAAAAACACTGGCCTTTTTTCGCGTACCCTTTCATTATACCTTAAACACAATCGGTAGACCCATTTATATAAAAAAAAATCGTTATCAGTAAACTATCTTTAAGTAATTATTTATTCCAAAAACCAGTGCACAGTTTATTTTCTATGTAAAAGAATTACTTGATAATCAATAAAACTATTTTCAAAAAATGTATAATTTCCAATAATAATTAATCAGTAGATTACCCTTAATTTTGGGGATATAATTAAAATAATGATTTCACCTCAAGTTATGACTATACAACACCTAAACATCAAACCGTATCGTTTGTAACCCCAGTTATAGACATATAGACGGATAGACATGGGACATACGGAATTGTAAGGATTATTATTTTTAATTTGAGTGCATTTAGTACGTTCAAAATTAAAAATGGTGCGCTTATAGTCACGATTCCTTAAAAAAAAAACAGTAAAATTATAAAGGCCTTAACTACAAATAACAATTTTAAGTAATTGATAGAAGGAATTATAAATAGAGTTCATTGTGTAGTTGGAAAAGTAACAAAATCTAGAAAAGTACTAAATTGTATTAGCATAATTAATTTATTAAAAATAAGTGGACGAACAAAATAGCATTTGTCAGTGGTACCAAATATTAACAATCTTTTTTAATATTAAATGTTAAATATATTCACGTTAAATTAAGTTGTATATTTTTAAAGATTCAAATTTGTATTCAAGTTTCGAAAGAAAATTTAATATTCAGATTCAAGAAATATAGGATTTTACTCATCCCTAGTTAAGATCATCATAATTTCAAGATCAAACATCTACAACTTTACAATAGTTTTTCTTTGATAAATTAAAAACTAGTGAAAGCACCTCAGTGCATTTTAAAATGTATAAGGACAACCAAATAAACCAAAATAGCGATGAAAGTGTAGCAGAGCATTGGCCGATGTAAAGGGAAGATCCCGCCGGCTGTGAGAAGAACCTTCTTATTGGTAACCTGCTGTAGGAACAGCTGTATCTCAATCGTGATGGACTGATCCAACACGTCATTCAGGAGGTTCATCTTCTGCAGGACCACGCAAGTGCTGCTTGCCTCTGAACTCAAGGAGTCGCAGCCTAACCTCAGGAACACGGCATCAGAGACGGTGACCAAAGTCCGATACGCCGTGAACATAATCAGCTGATAAATCTTATCCGCGTGATTCGCATCGCGTATCTTAGAAATAAACACAGTCTGGAGGTAGAGTCGGTTTGATACGATAGAGGAAACTCGCCAGCCCGTTCAGCAACAGCTGGAGACAGAAAAAGGCGTCGGTAATATGTGCGGCGTCGCGCAAATCACTGTGGGCTTCTCTTAGGACGTCCAACAGAATGCGGTAAGGAGTGGCAGCCAGGATAATATGGATAAGGACTGTGAGGAGCTGTAAACCAAACAACTGCCAGTGGATATCTTAGCACGAGTCTCTCGCAGAGGATTTGTAAACAAGTAATTTCCTCTGAGACGGGAGGCGAACTTGAATAGCTGCCGGTTGAGTTGAGAGAATTTTTGATTGATTAAAAGCTCCACACGCTGATAAGAATGTTAGACAGGAATATGTTAGAATGAACCAAATGAGTCGAAGCGAAAGTGGTATACCTTTCGAACCAGTCATCCTTTAAATATATGGCGTCAAGAACCAAATAGGGGATAGATTGTGCACAAAATGTACCGATTTCCCACAGCACAAAATTACGCGTGAAGCTATAAACAGTTGATTTGTTTTCCCTCAATATATTATCCAGTTCATCTAAAATATCTAATATTTTACCTATTTTTTCCAAGTAACTCCGGGAAAAAATAATGGAAAGAATTGTTACGGTTACGGTAAATTGTATTGGACTTGTTTAATATGTTGATATAATGAATCGGTGAGGCGCTAACAATTATTACAACCAACCTTATATTATAAAGAATTCCAATAGTCGAAGCGTTGTATTTATACTTGATGAACTGATGTTTGACTGAGAGGCCATCCAAATTATCAAATAGGGGTAGTTTTGTGGCCCATTTGTAGGTTTCGACACCTCTAATATCTCGATCTTTAGAGCGGTTTATCGGTGCAATACCTAAAACTCTACACATGTAAAAAAAAAAATGGCGTCAACACAGATTGAAGATTGGTGATTTTCCTTTGCGCACCCATCTTAGTATTTGATTTTCTCATTGTCATCGATGAAACGAACTAAATCACTGTTTCCGAAAGGAGGTTTGAAAATAACCGTCGAAAATTATACCATTGGTAAATCTTCTCATACAGTAGGGCCGCAGAGAATTGTGGGGGGATGAATCTACTTGATTGGACAGAGTTAAGAGAACGTTTTAAAATATCTGAGTAAGAGACACACATTATTACAATTATAGCTTGGGATGTCAAAGCAGAGCACACAATCTGAGTTTTACAGTAAAAGAATAGGGATGAAATCAGATTAGAGGTGCTATTTATAAAAACAAATCATGAAGACACTTTCTGACGATGTTTACTCTAAAAAAGTCGAAACTTTTACATTGTATATATATGTGAAACAAAAAAATTGGTGTGTGTACTTATGTACGCGCGTGAGAAGTTATACTTTTTTGGCATCATTAAAAAATTGTTTTAATTGCATGCTAATAATATATATATAATTATAAAAAATAAAATTTTAAAAATAATAAATATATATGACATAATTTGTACTAAATATTATAAGATTCTTAATTTTAAATATTTATTATTGATTATTTAATATTTTAAAAGTAAATGAATAAATTTAATAATAAATTCAAAAATTGAATTTAAGTTTATTCATTTTTTAAATATTTATTATTTCTTAATTTAATATTCACTTTTCATTTTTATCAAAAAGTTTATTAAATGTTTTATTAATTTTATTTCTTTATTTTTTAAATATTAAATAACCAATAATAAATATTTAACAATAATAATTTAATAATATTTAGTATTAATTATGTTAAATAATAATATTTTAATTTATATCAATAAATAATACATACGGATAGTTAACCTCAATTATATTGGAGCACTTGAAAAAGTCTATAAGCACAATTTTTTTCACTAATATTTACGAATAGTAAATAATATTAATCAAAATATTCAATTTAAATCACTACTGAATATAATTTATTAGCACATATATAATTCGCACTTGTATGAAACTAAAACAAACGTTATTAAACGTATAAATACAACGTGTTGTGAATGTAGAAACTAGAAACATGTGGATAAATATTATATATATGAAAACAGTGATCAGAGGCGACGAGCGTACCAACATGCGCGACTAACAGAGGTTCTATTTCTATTTTGTTGGTAGCTTTTTTTTTTCGAGACTTAATGAGCGGTTTAGCTTCAACCTGCTACTTTTGTGTTACAGTGATGCGCGCGCATCTTAAAATTTCACTCTCATCATTTTTTTATAACGCGCCTAAAGTAGTATAACTTCAAAAAAAAATCTCATGTTTATTCGCGAATCATTATTAGTTGATGTAGTTCCACTCAATATAATGTGCCAATCACCAAATGAAAAAAAACATTATACTTAATGAAGCCTTTTGTCCATGTTTTTGCAACAAAGAAGATTTTTTGTTTTCTTTTCTATAATGTTGGCTTGAACTTTTGTGAACAAATAAAAACCCAAGATTGTGTTTAAATCAATCGCCCTCCAACCTAACCTTTCAAAACTTATCGAATAACAATTTCCCTGTACAAAATTAAAGGAAAAAAATATGTAGAGTTAATTAATCAATTTTATAAAAGCTAGGTAATAACTAAACTAAGCCACAATCTATTAAAAAAATTGAAAATCCTCATATATTTTTGGAAAATTCACACCAATCAATGTATAATTTTTTATTCGTTTTATCACCGCGTCTTACTACTTGTTCGAGTTGAACGCATATGTACTAAACATACCAATGTTTTAAAAATGAGAAAGGTCCAATTCAGAGGAATTGTACCCACATCTGCTTGAAGGTATAGAGTAAAACTATTTAGGAGAAAAAAAACTTTGTGTTCACGGCTTGGATTCAAACCCCGATCTCCCCACAATTGGCAGTCTAGTATATTGTGACCATTCGACCACCAAAGTGTGTCTGTAATTTGTTGGGATATATTAGATTTAAAATATAATAATTGTATTTAAGATAGTTTGAAATTAAAATGTGTTTTTATGTACAAAAAAAGTGGAAATTGATAAAATTAATGTTTACAAGGCAAATTAATAGTTGCTTTCTCGTGAGTATGATCTTATTTTACTTTCTCATCTAGTCCAGTACAAATTATATAGCCTATAGAACATCAAGTTAATAGAAAGTGAGGTGAGCTCTGATGGGTCCGGACCCCCATGGGATTTGATGGGCCCCTTTAGGTGTTATAAAAACTTTTATTGGCTGAAGGTATAGTCACGTTTTAATGAGTACCCCTCCTAGAAAAATTAGTTTACCAAGCCATTGAGCCAAACATTAGATTATTATGTAAGTTTTAGAACCCGTTTATTAGGAAAATAAAGAGATTACGTCATGCTAAGGGAGTGTTTGAGAGGATGAGCTCTATTTTCACACTTAGTTTGTTACGTTCAAACTTTTCCCGGTTAAACCGTAATAGAAGTAGATTTTTAATAAGTAAATTTGCGTGCTAGCTTGCCATGCTCCTTAGGGTTAATAAACTTACTGGATTATTATATGTATGAATCATTTTATTAAGAGTATTTAATACAAATTAAACTGATTACACTTATAAATATTCTATAATCTACATACAAATTACAAAATAAACAAAATAAATTGCATTCCAACATAATTGATTAGATAATACGTTTTAAATGATAAATGTGTATGTGTGTTTGTGTGAATAGTAAATATATATAACTTTTTTTTTTTAATTCTACGCGCCCCCTAAGATGTCTACACGTACTCCAGGTTGAATACCATTGTCCTCTTTCTTATGAACTGCATCCATATTCTTCTCCAGCAGTCACGTTAAATATTTGCACTGTCAATGGTTATTAGAAAATATATTCAGTACGATTAATCTAACCTATCAAGTTTGAATATAAATCAATCTGATACCGGACATTAAGTGACTTTGAAAAATATCATTCCATTCTTTGATATGATTAAATATTACAGATATATATATATATCTGTAATATTATATATATATATGTAATATATATATATATATATAATATTGTATATATATATATATCTGTAATACATATATATATATATAATAAAACAAGATTAAAGGTATTTTCTTTAAAATGAATCTCTCTGTTTAATTTTTTGAATAATTTATTTAAAGGTAAGAGGTGACCTGGTGGTCTAGGGGTGAGGTGTCAGACTTCTGTGCTGGAGGTTCGGGGTTCAATCCTCGGTCCCGGCACAGATCTATCTGATTGCCAAACCCTTCCTTCACCTATGACAAGACGGTAATTAATAAAAACTTGTGAATGTGGGGAATGCCAGGCCTCCACCGTGGTTCGGATTCCACATTAAGCTGTGGGTCCTTTATTTCATCTCACAATCACCCAACCATTACACATTAGCGTAAGTGCGTATAACCCGAACGGGTAGTAAGACGCGGTGATAATAATAATAATAATAATAATAACTCATAGGTAACAATCCAACACCTTAGCTCAGTCGATAAAGTTCCCTTGTTCGATTCTTCAGCATGGCCGAAAAATGTATCATTGTTGATATGTGGGTTTAAGTCCACCACACACATACAGGTAGGTATAACTGTGCAGCTATACCGGATGTGTTATTGCATCCACACTATACAGTTGTTCTTATTCAGGTCAAAGTTTTTTTTTCTTTTCTCGTTCATGTTGTTATTTCACTGTCGGCTAGCAATGGCGTCAACATACGATGTTTTGACGTTAGTTGGTTTATTAGTATCGACAAATCAGTGTCAAAAACGTAAAGTAAAACGAGAGATGTGGCGTAAAGATTGCTTGAACAGAAGAGAACGTTAGTCACACTTGAATTTGTTAAATGAATTGAAATTTGCACTTAAGGATTGTGTACAGCAATGATTTTATAAATAAATAATTAACCGTATCTAATTTGTGAGCGATGTGGCAGTGAGTGGCACCCGTAACAGATGAACAGAGACGCCTGCGCACTTCGGTACACACGCTCCGATGTAACTGCGCAGTTTAGTCAGACGCAGATATATCGAGTGAAATTATTATTATTTAGCACCGCGTCTTACTACCCGTTCGAGTTATACGCTTTAAGTACTAATTACGCCAATGGGCTAGGAATTGGAAAGGTTGAACTAGAGGAAGTGAACCGCATTTGCGTGGAGGGAGAGTGAAAAACCTTTTAGGAAAAACCACCCCTAGTTCTCCCGACCGAGATTCGAACCTCGATCTCTCCGTCCTCAGCAGTCTAGCTCAACACGACTAGCGCGTTAGCCAACTACGCCACCGAGGTGGGTCGAATGAAATCAACTATAGTAGCCCCATGGCTTCTTTGGTGCTGACTGACAGCTCACAGCTGACTTCTGACAGACAACATTTAGGCATATACCTAAATGTTGACTGTCAGAAGTGACAGCCGCTAAACGCATGTTTTTGCAGATCATATGGTTCGGCGTAGAGATACATAATTTGGTCTGGTAACTTTTCAAAGCTTTTAGCAGTCAGCTGTGAGCTTTCAGTCAACACCAAAGAAGGCATGGGACATGTATATTTGCTCCGGTCGTTTTTGTAGGCCGATATAACTATACAGTTATGTGATCCACATGCTTAGCTATACCGGGCAGGCGCGCCTCTACAGGTAAACAGGGGCGGATCCAGAACATTTTCATAGGGGGGGTCATAATTACAAATAGCATAGTTAATTACAATGTTAAATTTCTGTTTAAAGCCGTTTAATAATTACTCATTCATATTTAATCTTATATATGTTTAAAACCGTGGTCCTCTTCCCCAATTTATTTTTAAATCAGATAGTTTTTATAAAAAAAACTTTTGATACATGATTTATTCTAGAAGCTATGAATAATCTTCACCTTGATTTTTTTAAATTAAATTATTGTTTAAGCCATTTAAAGTTTTCCTCACCCATAAATTTTTGAAATTTGGATGCCCCTCAAAGTTATTTAGAGTGATCCTCACTTTGATTTTTTACGATAGTTAGATAGCTCTAGAAGATAATGTTTGAAGTGGTCTTCCACCAACAAAATTTGTAAAATTGAATTATTTCAGAAACTAGGCTATTTGGGGTGGTCCTCACCTAAAAATTCTTCAAAATGACATGCATCTAAAAGCCATTTGGACTTGTCCTCCACTAGACATTTTTGAAATTTGGATGACCTTGGAAGGTATTCAGAGATTTACTCCCTTGACATTTTCTGTCAGTTAGATGCCTAAAGTCTAGTAGTTATTTGAAGCGGTCTTCACCGGCAAATTGTTGACAATAGAGTGCCTCTAGAAGTCATTTAGAGTTTGATTTAATACCATCTTTCAGCTTCATATTCGATAATATCAGAGGATTTGAAATATATCTGGGAAGGGGGGGTATTTATTTATTCCCCGGGGCCAGAGTCCCTCCACAGTTCCGCCGCTCCTGCTGCCCACACATGCTCTATTTTCGGTATTCGTGGATGAACTGCTCTCAGGCGATTATTAGTCTCCTTTGATGTGTAGCAGTCTACCGTCTTTATGCGGAACATTGTTTGTTACTCGTTATGCTCAACCAATATTAGTACATTAAAACGAATATTTTTTCCACACTTGCGTGAGTCGTATTGAACAACGATTTATCATGGACGAATAATGCACCTGTGGACCCGGCTTGAGAGGTGTCTGCGCGTAAACAGATAAAAAGTGTATAATTTATCTGTATTTTATTTTGTTTCTGAAATTTTAACTTTATTTTTTTTTTGTATTAATTTTCTAACTTTCGCAGGGGGGGGTCAACTGTCCCTTTGACCGCCCACCCCCCTGATTCCGCGCCTGCAGGCGAACCTGTATGTGTGTAGCGGCCTTTATACCCTTTAACAGTGATAAATTAACGGCCGGGGACTGGATGTTGTGCCTGTCCTAGTATTAAGTTGTTTTATAAGGCATATGAAGCTAGGACAGGCCAAGCAGGCCGGTAGTGGGGAAAATAGGCCTAGTATGTCTTGAATAAAAAACTGACCCAATCTACAGTCTGGAAACAATAATGGATGTAAAAAAAAAGTAAAAACTTATAAGTAACACTATTCCAAACAGATTTGCTTACTCAATTTTTCTTATTGTTTAATTAATGTCCAAATA
Source organism: Timema californicum (assembly GCA_902141385.1). Taxonomy (NCBI): domain Eukaryota; kingdom Metazoa; phylum Arthropoda; class Insecta; order Phasmatodea; family Timematidae; genus Timema; species Timema californicum. The sequence goes on from CABFOW010000594.1 coordinate 61,552, forward strand.
TGTTAAAGCACCGAGCCAACTTGTTAAATAACTATTGACAGAGTGGTCCTTTGCTCGGTACAATTAAATAAAATGATTGATATGTGTTTATTGGCATAAAATATTATTATTATTATTATTATTATTATTATTATTATTATTATTAGCAGCAGCACCGCGTCTTACTACCCGTTCGGGTTATACGCACTTACGCTAATGTGTAATGGAAGGGTGATTGTGAGATGAAATGGAAGACCTACAGTTTAACGTGGAATCCGAACCACGGTGGAGGCCTGGCATTCCCCACATTCACAAGATGTCTTGTCAGAGGTGAAGGAAGGGTTTGGTAATCAGATAAATCTGTGCCGGGACCGAAGATTGAACCCCGGCCACCAGCACAGAAGTCTGACACCTTACCCCTAGATCGCCAGGTCACCCATAAAATAATAAGATTCCTCTTTTTTTGATATATTGTTAGTGTAACTTATAATGTTTATTTTGCAAAATATTCAATATATAGTAGAACTAAATTATAAATAAAAACACCAAAGATAAATGGTGAATTAGCCAATGTTATTTTATTGGCGATATTTAACGTGCACTTTTTGAACCAAATCTTCACAAGACTCCACATTTACAGACTATTTTAACTATAAAACACACAAACATCATCCAATTCCTCGGCTTTGAAATTCATCACTCTTTGAGAGGTAGCCCCAATTTCACCAATATTACATTAGGACCGTCTCCCGGGAATCGAAGTCGCACTCCTGGTTTGAGTTCTTGCCAGTTTTTACTAATAGCATGATTGGTTTATTATAGTTAATTTTATCATGTTTCTGGCGTTAGCGTGCTTAGGATAAATTAAAAGTGAAGTGTCACTTAAACTTTAAAGCTTAGGATATTTGGATTTGTTTCTGACACGTGGACCAAAAACTCCCTAAAAATAGCTAAGTTAGTTTAAAACAATAAACAAACCGCATATTTTTTCTTATAATTTTAACTTACACTTGATCATAATTAAGTTGGGAGTGTATTAAACACGAATTGATTAAGGCTACTATTTTTGCAGATTTTATGACAAAACATATTTTTAATCAAAATAAATCCAATAACTTTCCCGTAGAAATAAGTTAAAGAGTTTAATTTTCTTTACATAGTGAACTCAACAGTTGTTGAATATATGACAAGGATGTCCTAGAATTTAGCGATAACTTTTTATCATCATTTAAAAAGTTTGTTATTTAACGCTGCTATGCACATTACAGATATTCAACAACTGTTGATATCACCGTGGTTGGTGACCTGGCGGTCTAGGGGTAAGGTGTCAGACTTCTGTGCTGGCGGCCAGGGTTCAATCCTCAGTCCCGGCATAGATTTATCTGATTACCAAACCCTTCCTCCACCTCTGACAAGACATCTTGTGAATGTGGGGAATGCCAGGCCTCCACCGTGGTTCGGATTCCACGTTAAACTGTAGGTCCTCCATTTCATCTCACAATCACCCTACCATTACACATTAGCGTAAGTGCGTATAACCCGAACGGGTAGTAAGACACGGTGCTAATAATAATAATAATAATAATAATATCACCGTGAGAATAAAACTAATCTCTATGTTTCTTATGGAGCAATATTTGATTTAGTTTGACAAAAAAAAAACATGTTTTTCTATAGAAAATTGAAAAAAAAACCACTGTCATCAACTTGTAAACATTCTTTCCTACACCCTCCTATCCTAGAATGGATCGATACCAGGGCTAACAGATATTTTTTGGTGATGTCTTCAAAGTGTTCACCCCTACTCTGTTACCGCCGGTAGACCCAATCACTGATCTATGGACCACCAGGTGTCATAGGATCTAAAGATTAAAAAGGGAAGTATTACAAGAACACAACCGGGGATTGTCAAATAAATAAATGGTCTGACTTTTAGAGAACTGTGTCGGTGTTAATTTAGATATGACATAATATAATAATGATTAATGAGATACAAAGTATGACATAGTGATAGGTACCCTCGTAGACTAAACAATATACACACAATTTACAACGATGAATAGTGATGCTAAGGTAATAATAAATATATATCAATATGTGAATTTAATACAGTTTAGGGGTTGAAGTATAATACTTAGTTAGAAGAATGAAAAATATGGTAATTTAAAAGTTTCGTGAAACCATGTTTGGTGCTATTTTAAACATGATCATATAATTATAGCCTCAAAGATGGATGAAAAAGTGACGCTTGTAAGAAGACAAGATGGACTCTCTTTGTTGTCTTGCTAAAAGTTTGTTAATCATGGGATGAATATCCTTTTTGAATTGATATAATTTACATAAAGAATAAGTTTACACGGTACAAAGTACCTTCGTCTTGCTGGGCTGTGGGGTGATACTCCCTCCACAAAAACTGCCAGGTGTAAAAAATAAACATTCCATATGCTCTTCACTCATGGTGGAATTATGATAAACAACAACCGCTTACCTAAATGGTTGGTTCGTCGTTGATTACCCAGCGTATTCACTGTTGTAATACCTTTAATAATTGGTAAGACATATTCTTCATAAAAAGTCGATACTGATATAATCGAACTAAACTAATTACTAAATTAAAAGTCAATTTTTCACTTACACAAACTATTAATACGGCTTTCTTAAATGTATTTCTTTTTTGGAGTCCTCGAACAGCCTTCTGGATTGTTTTTATCCAACCCAGATGGTCATAGGCATAGTATATACTAACTTTTAATTAATTATATGAATGGCAAAAGGTTCTTTAAACATCTTAATTGCAACAAATATTTTAAAGTACTAATTAACCTTCCTTTAATTTATATCCATAAAGGCCGAAAAGTTCTTTAAACATCTTAAATATAACTAAACATAATACAATAATATACGTTTATAGAATGAGAGAAATCGTAAATAAACAGAAACCACTAACAACAAAACTGACCAAACTCAGTGCATTTTATGTAGCAGAGGCTCGTTACCTTTATTACAATTCTCTGAGTGCATTGGAAATGAACCACAAGAGCATATGGATCTTTTCCAAAGCTCCTAAATACTTCGCTGGGACCAGAGAGCTACGTTGGTAAAAAACAGAACTTAAACATTTAAATCATAGTTACCATTAATATAATAATCCTATTTAAAGATTAAATAAAGACAAATGAGCAAACCATTTAAGAGCTAAAGATTAAATAGCTTCCCGTGTCAGGCGGCCTTTCGGTGAATTAACCCATCTTCTGTAGTATGTTTAATTAGGTCTGAAAGCTATGTTTGTTACAAATTCGCGTTCTCAATACTCTCCTACTTTAACATCACACTGTTTCTAAACAAGTATTTTTTTATATATATATTTGCTTGGAGACGATTTAATTGTGAATTTCTTGTGACTGCCATGGTCATCAATATTTGTTATAAAAGTTCGTATCTCATCTTGTAACGAGGGTAATTGTAACCTGATATTCTTCTTCGAGTTTTTTTATTTTTTTATTTATAAAAGTCAACCTTCTGAAAGTTCGAGAGAAAAGCTTCCCCACTAAGTTCTGGAGACAAATGTCACTTCGACAGTCTGGATCAATGCACATTTGTCTAGTAATGTAGCATCTAACCAATACCATCTTCTCAACTTTACAGTTCAACATATCTTCTATCAAATCACAATGAGTTATTTAAGTAGCCTAGTATTCGGTTACAATAGATTACGACATTAAAACAAAGCCAATATAACCACCTGAAAATGAAGGAGTAGATGTATGTTTAGGCGATTGCCCAGTTCAGGACACATCCTGACGAGAGTTGTGAACCAAAAAGGTTGTGTGGTATGATATATATGTCCATTAGCTGTAGACTATCCTAAAGTTTCAAGCAAGTGAACCTATCACCATTACTAAATTGACAAGGAATTAAAACCAATATATGTCATGGAATCTCATTATATCCTTATTGCCTTGCACAGTAGACCGGTTGCTTGTAAAAAAAAAGTTTCCATTTGAATGGGCGGAAAATTTACCATAAGAAAACTAAGAAAGGTGTATTTTTCATCTCACACCTCAAATTAGACGTGCTATTGAAAAAATAAAGTGAAGCTTTGTTAAAAAAAAAGCTTAGGCTAGTAAAATATAACAAAGACAATTTCAGCTTTATTGCAGATTGAACTGTATGAGCACAATGACGTAGCCGACCACGGCACCAAAGGTTGAGCAGAGCACGGATCGATTGAGGTTGAAAACCCCACCAATGGTAAAGCATACCTTCCTGTTGACGACCTGCTGCAGAAACAGCTGTACCTCAACCATCATGGGTTGATCCATGTCCTTCAGAAGGGTCATCTCCTGTAGGATTTCAAGGGTATTATTCACCTCCGAGCTCACGGACTCGCAGCTAAAAGTCATCAGTAAAATTTCCAAGGCGGTCGCAATCATCCAGAAAGTCAAGCTTACAACACAGGAAATCATTTCCCCTGAGGGGTCGTCATAGTGGTGGTAGTAAAAAAAGACTATTATAAAATGCAAGCTACTTACGATAAAAGATATATTGACAAACCAGTTCAGCAACAGCTGGACTCCGAACATTTCGTTGGCGAGTCGGATGGTATCGCATAAGTGATTGTGCACTGCCTTGAGGACGCTCAGTCTATTTAGGAAAGTAGGGACGGTACCAGTAGACGTCGGAGAAAGGATACAAACAGGATGGGGGTTGGCGAATATCAATACATTGTCCGTGGTATTTTTGAACCTATTCCCACGCAACGCAGGTAAAGACTGTCTCTTACTTGTGTAGGTAGAAGTGAGCTTCGATAGCTGTTCGTTAAGATGATGGAATCTTTGTTTGATCAAGAGAGCCGTGTTACTAACAAGGGCGATAAAAACTAAATCAATTGTGTGCCCAAAGTGAAACGAAGCAAATATAATAAGTATTTTAAACCAACCCTCGTTTATTAGAATTACATCGGTGATAATGACGGATGTTCCCATCAAACAAATTAAGAATATCTCCCAAAATACGAAAATGCGAGTGAAGCGGTAGGTGTTAACTTTATCATCCATCAAGGTATCGTCCATTACGGTGATTATTTCCAACATCCGCCCAATATTATACCAGTAACGACGTGATGAAATCATTATAATCAACGAGGTCATCGCTTTTAAAACAAAACTGCTCAAATGAACCAATACTTTTAAATCCTTATTCTGATTCATGATCAACACCTGCTTAAAGCTGATCGAAGTTGCACAAACCATTACGACTGCAAGTGCGACGTTGTAGATTATCCCAGTAATCGACAGCTGATACCTCTCTCGGCTGTTTTTTTGCAGAAGGGCTGAGTGTTTGCTGAGGCCGGCAATGCCTGGCTGCCTAGCGGCCCATTTGAACTGCTCATTAGAACTATCTTCTTGATTCTTGACTAGTTTTACAGAAGCCAAACCAAATATCTTACACAAGTAGAAGAATGGAGTTACTGCAGAATATAAATCAATTTCTTCAATCTGTTTACCCATACTGAGTATGATTTTCGTTGATAAAAACTCTTAGTTTCCAACACGAAAATAATTAAAAATAGATTAAAGTCACTTATTTTTATAAATTGAGATAGGAGTAAATTAATTCCCAGGATGGACTATTTTCTCCAGATGAGATGGGTACACCTCCAACTACTCGACTACCAACATAAATCGCTTTAGTGTTGGATTGTAGAAACAAACAGCAAACCATATTAATTCAATAGCATTATAAAATTAGGGAATGGGGAAAAGCTCGTAAACAAATAATCCTTTGTCGTATGAAGGTGAGTTGACAAATATTGATCCAAATAATCAAATTGTCAGCCCACAATTTCTCTAAACGTATTGACAAAACTCTTTATTGATAAATTATGTATCTGTTAATGTGCCATACATTGAAAAATTAAAATGTCCAAAAGTATAATCTAGTTTTATTATCTCGCTACAGGTAGAGAAATTATTGTGATAGTAAAAAAATCGAACTCTAGATTTTGATGAATTTCGTCGTTTCGTGACAACCCTCCCCC